>OY796893.1:1125372-1725372 GCA_963680785.1 Diplosoma virens | reverse complement strand
AATCATCAATATTTGGCAGAAAATCCTTTGCTTTTAATTACAGCATTGCAACACTTTGGCAATGAATGTATCAGTTTTATGCAAGTTTTAGTATCAATGTTGGACCAGGCTAATTTTACCACTTCATTCAATTAATGCAAATTTTGAGAATTTTCTTTCTTCACCTTGTTTTTGATGACACTTTATAGATTCTCAATGCAATTCAAATCTGGAGACTGCAGGGGCCAATCAATTACTGATAAATTTTGTGATTGTAACTATAACTATGATTTGGCAGAGTGACAGGGCGCATTGTCCTGCACAAATTTGAAATTGTGAGGTTATTTTTGGCAATATATGGCAATAAATGTTCTTCAAGTATTTTTATATATCTATGTTGATTAATGGTGCATTTGACAAGTATTAATGGCCCTGTGCCCAATGACAAAAACACATCCCAATACATAAGAAAACCCCCAGCATGTTCCACTGTTATTTTTGTGCATCATTTGTCAAATTCTTCTCCAACCCAACATCTGACGTATGTTTTACCATATGAATTCATTAAATTCTAACAAACACACCATATGAATTCCACGTGGATTCCACTTAGATTCCATGTGGAATTCACATAGTGTGTTTGTAGGAATTGAACTTGGTTTTGTAAAAAAACTGGTAATTTTCCCAATCATGAACATTTAAATTTAAATGTTCATATGCAAAATCAAGTCTCTTGATACTATTGGGATTGGAGATAAGTGGAGTGGCTCTAGACACCCTCCCATAAAGTTTGTTTTCAACTAATCATCTTCAGACAGCGTGCACTGATAATAAAGTATCAATCAAGCTATTAACATCATGACAAATATCAACTGTAGTTTTCCTTCTATCTCCTTCAGAATTTCTTATCAGTCTATCAATCCATTCACTGGTCTTTTGTTGTTCTCTAAGTCTGGGCGAAGCAATAATAGAATCCAATGATCAATGACACGTTTGGCAGGACTTTTATAAGATTTTAACTTTTTAGAAATATTGCCATAAGACTTTTCTTGCTCTCGCATTACAATAATTTTAGCCCATCTTGTAGAACTGATATCTTTTTTTTTTACTTATTATTTTAAGTTATAATTAAACATATAGATTGAATTTATGGTTATCTTAAATTTAAAAACAAAAAAATAAGTGTACTACTACAAAACTTTAAAAATAATAAATCGTTCTTATTTCAATGCTCACAAAAAAACTAGCCAAAAGTAATAAAGTAATCATTAAATTGTCAATAATTAATATAAGTTGATGGATTTATGAGTATTATGGCTATTTTTTTGGCTCTTTGGAATGGCAAAAACAATATTTCATAAAATTGAAAATTAAAAAAGTTATAACTAAAAATTAGGTTGTTCTTAATTCAATGCTTGCCAATGTATATAATTCTAGTACAGGGCAGTACATAAGTCCTGTTCTATATTTTTTATTGTATGTTGCCCATTCTAAATTATTAATAAATTTTTTTTAATTTTAGATTGTGATTTGACTATTAACTTATTTTTAAATTTAAATATGGCAACTACTGAAAAAGAAAATTTATCATTGAACAATATAAAAGGAGAAAACAAAGAGTGAGCTTTTGAAAATAGAAAAATGTCAAAAAATTAATTGCAATGTTCATCAAACAAATAATAGATCAATATAAACAGAGAAGTTTTAATGACCATTCATATAAGATTTAAAAAGACCCAAAAACTCATTAAAACTGTGAAAAAAAACCTCCATCCCAAAAGGTTAATAAGACAATTAGCCAAAGGTAATAAAGTACCAAAAACAACTATGTGCAGGCTAGGTGAAGATGATCTTAAATTATACCAATATAAGTTCAAAAAACTCATTTCTGATCATACAAAAAAGACTTGTTTAGCTCTTAATGAAACACAGGAATGGCACACTTCAAAAGGAATGGCTTGTTGCAACGAAATTTTACTAATTTTTCCACTTAATTTTGTATGTTTAAATCACAACTTTTCTTCATCATTTAAACTGCAAATATCATTGACTCTTCTTAACACCTTTTTTTTGCTCGCCTTCTTACTTCTTTTTCACTATAACAATTTTTCTCCTTGCAATTTAGCTGTTTTGCCTATTTGTTTTCTTTTTTACTTGCTGAAATGAAATTTTTCAGAACACACTTGGCCTTAGAGTCTGTTAGTACTTACGTGCACTATATTTTGATTTATATTTTTCTTAACATGATGTTAGAGGAATTGTATTACTTGCTTGATTAATTTTACACATTAAGTAATGTTTATTGTACTATGATTAATTTAACATACTATGATTATATTCTTCATTTTTTTAGTTATCAACTGAAGATTCTACTTGTATAGAATAAAACAGACAGTTTTTTTGAAATACCTGGTATATATATACAGGGGGTCCTCAACTTACGACGTTGATCCATTCTTAAGATGCGGTGTAACCCGAATTTTGGTGTAAGTCGGAACATCATAAATAAATTACTCTATACATACTGTACTGTAAAGTATTATACTATAATAAAATGTACAATGTAAAAAAGTACTTTATTAGAAAAACGGAAAACAATTTCATACCACATGAATAAAAGCAAACACAGTACTGTATTAATAAGATGGTGGAGAAGCTGGGGTAGTAGAGGCAGCTGAGGTAGACGGTAGAGGGTCTGTAGTAATAGAGGCAGCTGATGTAAAGGGTGCAGGTCTCTCTACTTTCTTAAAATACTTCTCCATGTTAGACTGGACAGACAGGATCTTCTTCTCATCCAAGATCTCTTTGTAACATTGCAGTAAATCCATGATGCCTTTGAAAACCCTAGCCAACCTTTCCATGTTAGGATCCAGAGCCTCAAAAGTTGCCAACGCTTGCTGTATCTCAACAAAACCTTTTGACAAGCCTTGCCTTGTGAAAGCTTTAGGCTCTGGGGTAGAGGTTTCTTCTTCCTCTATGATCTGCTTCTCTAGTTGTATCAAGTCCCCAGCAGATAACTCCTCTCCATGAAATTCCGACAACTCTGTAACATCATCAACCTCCACATACAGATTGATTTCCTTACTCAGGGCAACAATGTTCATAATAACGTGGTCAACTATCTCCTCAAACCCATGGAAGTCATTGAGAAATTGAGGACATAGTTTCCTCCAAACACCATTCATGTTTGTAACCTTTACCTCCTCCCAGGAATAAGCAATGTTCTGTACAGCATCAAGGATATTGTAAGACTTCCAAAAGTCCTTCATTGTTTCAGTTGCCTGTAATGCCATAGCAATTGTCCTTCTAAGAAAGTAGGCCTTAAACGAAGCAATCACTCCTTGGTCCATAGGCTGTAAAAGGGCCGTGGTATTGGGTGGAAGGTAAACCACCTTGACATTAGGGTTAAAATCTCCCAGCTGGGCAGGGTGTCCAGGGGCATTGTCCAACACTAGTAACCCCTTAAAAAGGATATCCTTTTTGGTGCAATACTGCTCCACACTAGGCACAAAATGGTTGATAAACCAGTCCTCAAACACTGCAAGTGTCACCCATGCTTTCTTATTTGCCTTCGAAATGACTGGGAGTTGACTCTTACAAATGCCCTTGAGTGCCCTTGGATTTTCAGCCAGATATACCAGCAAGGGCTTTAGTTTAAAGTCGCCAGCTGCATTTCCCCCAAGAAGTAAAGTTAGCCTCTCCTTGCTGACTTTATGACCGGGTGCTGACTTCTCCTCCTTTGCGATGTATGTGCGGTTAGGCATATGCTTCCAAAACAAACTTGTCTCATCCACGTTGAACACTTGATAAGCAGAATACCCCCCTCCCTAATTATATCAGCCAAATTGTTAGGAAATAAACTTGCTGCTTTCTCATCTCCACTAGCAGCTTCACCTTGCACTTTAAGGTTATGATAATTGGCCCTAGCCTTAAATCGCATGAACCAACCCCTACTGGCTGAAAACTCTTCTCTTTCACTTTCTTCCCCTCTTTCTTTTTTTAATGCTTCAAACAATCTTTTTGCCTTTTTTTGAATCACCATAAGGCTCACTGGAATACGCCTTTGATTTTGGTCTTCCAACCAAAGCACCAACAATCTTTCCATTTCAATAATTAAACCACTACGTTGTTTGGTTATCACTGTTGCTTTCATTGGAGCAGATCCTTTCACATGTTCAATGATGTGCTCTTTATCTATAAGAATTGTAGCCACGGTTGAACAACTAAGGCCAAGCAACCGGCCAATGTTCGTTGGTGTTTCACCATTTTTAGATTGCCTAATAATATCTAATTTCACTTCCATGGTGATGGCCTTTCTTTTCTTTGATGCACTAACATCAGAAACATTTGCTTTACGCTTTGGAGCCATAACAAAGGACAAAAAGTTTTAAAAAAAAACGATCAAACAAGTTAAGAGAAAACCGGCTTATACAATCAAAATGGCATATCACTGAAACTGAGCACCACGCAACTCAAACTTAGTGATTGTTCATTCGTAATCGTAATAGCTTGCAATTGTTTACGTCACTTACAATGCAAATGACAAAAGCCAATGAGCCCGAAATAGCTGTATGAAACTACTGCAATTCTTGATCACAATGATCCAGTTTAATGCCTCGATATTATTATCTTTTATATTTTTATGGGGTGTGTTCGTAACCTTGAAACAGCATAAGTCGAGACCATCGTAACCCGAGGACCGCTTGTACAAACATGCCTCAACAATGAAGGTAATTCATTTCAAGATAACCCTAACAAAAATTTCACAGAATTATCAAAAGCTGTTTGTATCAGCAAACATGCAGAGAAGTCCTCAAGTACCATGGGGCATACTTGTAATTAATTAATCTCCTTCCTACCAGGGCAATTCCACTATTTCCCACTTATGTTTGTTACAAAAATTAGAAATTTATAACAAAACGAAATAATCTAATTAATAAACATTCCAAATTAATTTTAAAATGTTATCTTTGCAACAAATTTAAACTTTATAATTTTAATGTAACTTAATTAATCATATTTATGCAACTACCAAAATTTTTATTCTTCATTTAATTGTTCGTGACATATTCACTTGTTTGCCTGTCTGTATTTTTGTCTATATGTTCTAGTACAGTGTTCTTTAAACTTTTTTCATCGCGACCCATTTTCCACGGTCAAATTTTTTCGCAACCCCTAAAAAAAGGTCTTCATCTAGAATCAATCTCTGATTCCGCTATTTTTGCCCCAAAATCAAGGTGTTCTCCAAAAAAAAAAAAAAAGGCCTTCATCTAGAATCGATCTCTGATTTTGCTATATTCGCCCCAAAATCAAGGTGTTCTCTAAAAAAAAAGGTCTTTGCTTCGAATTAATCTTGTATTTCGTTACTTTTCTTCCAAAATCATCGTAATCTCTAAAACTCCAAAATTTAAAATCTCTCGCAACCCCCATTGAGCCTCTTTGCGACCCCCAGTTTGAAGAACACTGTTCTAGTACATACAATTATTTTTTTGTTAATTAGTTACTCACTAATTAAAAAGTTGATTCTCTTATTCCTCTTTGTTAACTGAGGATTCATATACTTTTCTATGCTTTAACTTTTTTGCAGCTAGCTAAGTTTAAAAATATATGTCTCCATAATACTATTGCATGTTTTCTTTTAATGTCATAACAAAAGTAATTATTTGATAAATAATCATTAACTTCTGTAAAAAGATCATACAAATGCTTACAGCTTTTTCTTCTTGTAGTGTTTTTCTTACAATCGAAGTGTTCATCTGAGACAAACATTTAATTTTAATTTTTAAAATTCTTTACTTTTTATTTTTTTATTTGTTTTTCAATCTAACTGATATTATTTTCCCTGATGAGGCTCACGGGCAAAACAGTCTGAGGAAACAATTTTAATAAAATGTTTTTTTTTAATTTATGTTTTGATAATTATGAGTAATCGAGCTGACAACTTATGTAATTACACACTCTTCTGAAGAGCCTGCAGTTATACAGGTATAATTTGTACAGTGCACAATAGTCAGACCAATTTTTACCAGCACTGTAGCATGCATGCACACTGTAACCTGTTTTGGTTACAAATCTAATATAATAAAGAATTTAAAATGGTTTTAGATAATAGGGGTATCTAGTGAATTTTTTAAAATATAGTCTAATATCAAACATTGGTTTTACAATGAAATATAAATAATGACGTCAATAAAGCAACTCAAAAAGAAAGAAGTACAAAGCACTACAATAATTATATTTTTTGTGAAGAAAAGAAATATCTAGAAAAAATATAAATCTTAAATGTAGAAGCTTAACTGTCAAATTATATTATAGCATTAAATTAGACAGCATTGTATTGAAATGTAGACAAAGACACCGTAAAATCTCTATTTGAATGCCACCTCTATTTAAACGCCATCTCTAATAGAACGCCACTATAAAGGAAGGGTTGAAAAATAGAGCGCCACCCTCTAATTGAACACCACCTCTAATAGACCGCCACTTTGACATTCATTATGCTAATTAATAATTAAAGGTTTCCTTCACCAGTGAATTTTTGATTGCTTACCACTAACTGTGTTACAGTAAATGTTTTTTCTTCTTCTTTAGATGTTAGATGTTAATTGTGTTAGATGTTTTTTCTTTTCATTAATTAAATTTATCTTCCCAAAATTCTGACCAGCTAGTTGAAAAATAGAGCGCCACCCTCTAATTGAACACCACCTCTAATAGAACGCCACTATAGGGAAGGGTTGAAAAATAGAGCACCATGGCGCTCAAATAGAGACTTTACGGTACATATTTTTCATTTAATAGCCCATCAAGAGTACTTTACTAAAATACCAAGTAAAATGTATTCAGCACACTGTGGAAATTGAATTGGAGAATTGGAGAAAGAATTGGAGAACTGTAACCTGTTAGAAATCAATTTAAATTGCACACAGTAGAAAGCATGCACTGTAGCATGGCGCACTGTAGCAGGTTTACCTGTATATGTGCAAAATTAATACCAATGTTAATTATTCATAAATATATATACATATTTTTTTTATAAAGAATGTAGTAAGAATTATTACTTACAACAGTTGATTTTTCATTGGCAGTTGAAGTAACAAGAGCAGTTGTAGAAGAATGTTTATCTGTAACCACATTTTTGCCTTCTTCTTTAGCTTTAACAGATGATAGAAGAGCAAAAACATTTTTACTGAAATTTTTTCCAACACTTTGGAGTATGTTGGAACGAGTTCTCCAATTACGCTCACGTAAAATGATTTCTGTTGTCATATCAAAAGAAACATCATTGTCATCAATAGTAATACCAGTAGCAGCGTATTTCAAATTATCCAATTTGGGTAACTCTAAAAAATAATTAAATAAGACTTTTAAAAAGTAGTTTTGTACTTTTTAAGCTGATAAATATTAGCTCTACCAGAAAGTTCTGTCCGTTTTTGGAATGAAGCAAAATACAAATTTTTATAACCATTAATAAACTTTATTAAATAATATAATTGCCATCTCCAGCCTCTTTTCTTGGACTGCTGTCTTTAAATCATCCAGTTGCTGACAGTACTTCTCCGAATTGAACTTTTTGCTCGGTTTTAAAAGCTCATAATGTATTGGACCTCGAATGTTCCACCATATACACAACATTCTCTTATTCAGAGTCAAATTTGGTTTAGAGGTGGAAGGGCTAGGTTTTCGGGGTTTACAATATGCTCTTTTCCTTATTATGTTTTCATAGGTAATCCACTTTTCATCACCAGTTATCATCCTGTTCAAGATGGGCTCGATTTTGTTCTGAGCAAGCAGAGACGTGCATATGATGACTTGATCATCCAAATTCTTCTGACTTAATTCATGTGCCACCCATCTTGAATATTTCCACACCAATCCTATCTTCCAAATATGGTCCAAAATGGTTTGCTAAACTGAATTAAGCCTTTCTGCAATCTCTGATGTTGTCAGAAAAGGTTCTTGCTCCAACATGGTCTTAACAACATCATCGTCGATCAAAGATGGGCCCCCATATCAGAAAGATCGAAGTCACCTGTTTCAAATTTTTTGAACCATCTTCTGCATGTCCTATCAGAGACTATACCTTCACCAAACACTTTCAATAAATTTCTACATGCTTCTGTAGCATTTCTTCTTTGTTGAAATTCATATAAAATACAGTGGTGTAAATGAACTTTATCAGTAGCCATGGGTACAATAATGCTTCACACTTAAAACTAACATGAATCAACTTTGTTTCAGCTAATTTGCTACGTCTGTATGTATACATTAAACGATAAAAATAGAAAGCAATAAACATGTGCTGATGTGTCGAAAATTGTTGTCATAAAAACGGACAGAACTTTCTGGTAGACCTAATATTAAAACACTTTTATCAATCATAACAGCTTAAAACAATATTCCACACTAATGACAGGCTGCTTCATCATGGTGGTGCAGTCCCTTACCCTATACAAAGTAGAGGTTGAAATAGCTTGTTGATTTTCCAAGAGTTCTTACTAAGGCAATTCTTTATAAAGACCTATTTTTATATACCTGCTGTCCTCTGCATGAACACAGATGAGCAGCAAACATAATTGATTGCTCCTGTCCCTTCTCTGCTAATCCATTGCTCCTTAGTAATCTCATATACATTCAAAACTTATAGACAGCTGGGAGACACTTTTTCATTTTTCCTTTTCTAAATGTCTATTGTTGTTTCTACTTATTCAGATTCTTCTTGTAAGCAGCAAAATACATCCCAACTTGGCCCCATTGCCTCCCCCCTGTTCTATTTGCTACTGTGAAGTTATCTAGGAAAAAAGATCACCTTAATGTGCTGACTGTTCTCTCTGGATATATTGAATGGGTTGTCTGCTATCTCAATTTTCTTTAAACAAATTTTTGGGAAATAATCTTGGACTTGTCCTGAGTGTCCATCTCTTTCTCCAATCTTTCTATGTAACTATCAGAAATTTAACTTCTGAGCTAAAAAGCATACTGCTAAAAATCAGAATTGTAAAGTCAAAAGGTTAAGATCTGACTCTGACTCCTTACATCGATTCCCAGATAAATATAATACCATTATGCAAAATACGATTTGGTAAAAATTGAAATGCAAACTTTTTATAAGTTGCATGCTGTGTGGCATGGCATGTGGCAAGGTTCACTTAAAAGATTATTGCACTGCCATGCACAGCCACAAATGCTGTGTGGTAGACATTACTAATATGTAATTCAATTGGGTATCTGGAGTCTGAGTTGGATAAAATATTTTGACTCCTCCCTAAAACCTCCAACTCCATCTGACTTTGACTTTGCAACTCTGCTGAAAATTCATTACTTTCCCTTCTAATACAAACCTTTCAAGTCTTTCTAAACTCCCACAAATGACTATTGTTAATACTTATCCACCCACAGCTTCCTTCCAACATAGCATTGTTGGCTGGGATGGGATGGGATGTTAGGGCTGCCTGTATGGGAACTGTACCCATTTGGCCACAGGCTTGTAGGCCCCACATGGGCTAACTGTATGGGTTTAATCTGGCTTTTAATTTTAAGCCATAATCAAAAATTAAATCATGCTTATAAGCTAACATTTTTAATTATTTTTAAAAAGAAACATTTTGTAGAAATAGTTTGAACCACATGAAACTCATGAGATAAACCCATGTGGAGCCACTGCAGCACCCGCAGCCAAATCGGTACAAGTACCATACAGACAGCCCTTGCAGGGCCCACATGGGCCCTCCATAGCATTGTTGGCTGGGATTCTTCTACTTCAGAATCACAAACCCATTCCTTATACCTTCTTTAAACCTATTTCTTTCACCCTCTTCCCTTCACAAGCTGTCTCCAAATCCTTTCATGAAATGATATAGGATTTGCACATTTCATACTAAATTGAATTACTTTCTTTCCTAAAATCAGTACTATCTTATTTTTAGTGCAGGAGTTATACTTTTCTGTTCCATTTTCATATCCCAAGATGTACCACATTACGACCAAAAGAGTAATACTTATCCTTACTCAATTCCTGTTCCTATTATCTACTCATCAAACTTTAAAAAGAACCTCTCTCATCCATTTCTTCAACATTTATATACCACCAATACATCCTTCTTTCTCAGATCTCAGTCCTGAATCCTTTTTATGGCTCCACATGCCATCATCCCCTTCAACCTTTATATTCCATAAATAAATTATTTTTTCTCAGATCCCAGTCCTGAATCCTTTTCATGATTCCAAAATACATTATCCCCTTCAACCTTTATTTCTGTCAATTTTCACTGCCATCATATATCATAAAATTCTAACATCTCAAATGATCAACTGAGCAAAGACTTGTTTGACTGGACTGGATCAACTGTTAAAGACTTCAAATGATCTCTTCCGACCTATTTTCCCCAAACAACACTGATCATCTCACCCTATTACACTGCTTGACTGGTAATCACTCATCTCCAAACCAATCTCTTGTTCTGCACACATAACTTCTAAATGTACATGACAAATTCTCCCAGATCTAGTTTTAGACTACCTTATTATTTTCAACACAATTTCTACCTTCCCAAGAATTAATTACAACAATCAACTGCATGAATTGATGCATTTCAAGACTCCAACTATCTGTACCTTTGTCAGGTTATACTGTATTGCTAAGTTAACTGATTGAAAAAAATTTTTTTATACAAGTATAAACTTGTGTGATTTTTGAGAATTTTATTCACATGAGAACAATTTTTTTCATGTTGTGTTGCATAAGATTTTTCAAATGATTCTTGATAGATTTTTTGGCCCAGATGGTAGGTGCTTTCATGCAGCCTGGGCCATGAGTAAGTCTGTTCATTGATTCTAAAAATGACAAACCGAAACCAAACCTACCAAAACAGAAGGGTATCCACCCATTCCGATGTTCAGTGTGGGTCTGCTAATCGGCAAATGTCCTTTTCAGGATGGGGCAATGCTAGAATAAAACTGCCCTTTTCAGGGCACATTGCCAACAAGTTCCAAAAACCCACTATTCTTCAGCTGAACATCGAAGGCCTTACTGCAAGCAAGATGAATGTTCTTCATCACCTTGCTATGCAGTCTGAGGCACTTGTCATCCTACTGCAGGAGACCCACTGCACTGATGCAGAGAAGTTGGTACTACCAAACTACCGACTAGCTGGGTCTTCTTTAAGCAGGAAGCATGGCCTTGACACGTTTGTCCACGAGCAACTGAGATACACTCTTTTGGACCAATCTCCACTGACATCAGAGATTGAGTGGCTGTGTGTGGACGTTGATGGCTACAAAATAGTCAACGTCTACAAACCACTGCCAACGCGATTGCAAACCCTGGATCTCCCAGTGTTTCCTCACCCCTGTCTGTATGCTGGCGATTTTAACTGTCGTCATGCTGACTGTGGTTATGACAACAACAGTCCAGACGGTGAGTGCTTGGCTGGCTGGGCAAGTATTAATTGTCTTGCCCTCCTATATAATGCCAAGGATGCTGCCAGTTATTATTCTGGCCACTGGAACACTGGCACCAATCCAGATCTAGCTTTCACTAGCGTAGGTCCAAACAGTTGCTTACCGGATAGACGTGTCCTTGACAAGTTCCCCAGGTCACAACATTGACCTTTGCTTATTACACCACCAAGGTTTGCTATGGCAGTGCCAAGCATGCCTGTTAAGCGATGGAACTTCCGCAAGGCCAAATGGAGTCACTAAATTGCTTTGACGAATAAATTCGCAAAGACTTTGTTGCCGCCAGATTCACTTGATGTGGATGCGGCTTACCAGGACTTCTGTAACACCATTAAGAAAGCAGCCAAGAAGACTATCCCATGCAGGTATTGAAATAACTATATTCCATGTTGGGATGCAGAGTGTGAATCCCTCTATAAAACCTTTCTGCAGTCTCCTCATGGAGACGACTCAAGTTTGTCTGCTACAGCTCTGCTTGCCAAGCTTGACAGAAAGCGGAGGGATTGATGGTCCGAAGCAGTTCGGAGCATTGACTTCTCACACTCTAGTCGAAAAGCGTGGAGTATTTTGAATAACCTTACTGGTAGGTCATGTCCCGTTTCAGCCAATGCTATTGCATCTCAGCTGGTTAGAAATGGGAAATACGAGGCTGTTGATCACAAGTCATCTCAACTTGTCTTTCAAGAAGTGCCTGACCTTTGGAGGCCACAACACCAGATGCAGTAAATATCTCTGACAATTTTTCACAGAGAGAATTTACTGCTGCCCTTCAACATTTAAAAGCAGGTAAAGCTCCAGGACCTGATTCCATCTGCCCCAAGCTTATACTCCATGCCGAAGCTGCTTTGAAGTCCTGGTTACATGACTTCCTCTCTTCCTGTTTACACCGACTCAAAATTCCCAAGATCTGGAGAAGAGCGCTTGTGGTCACGATCCCAAAACCAAAAAAAGCTCATGGAGAACCCAAAGATTATCGACTGATATCTCTGCTCTGTGTCCCCTACAAGATCCTCAAGAAGCTTATTTATCGATCTGACAGCTGCTTATGACACTGTCTGGCACCGTGGCCTTACCTGCAAGCTGCTGAGACTACTTCCGAATAAGCACATGGTCAAAATGATTATGGAGCTTGTCTGAAATCAAAGTTTCACCCATACCATCGGTGACAGCAAGCAAAGTAGGCTACGCCATCTTAAAAACGGCGTTCCTCAGGGTTTGGTTTGGCTCCCCTCCTATTTAACATCTATACATACGATCTTCCTTCCATGATTTCCAGAAAGTTTGCTTATGCTGATGATTTAGAATTGTTGCATTCTTCTGGAAACTGGAAGGACTTGGAGGGGACCTTAAGCCAAGACATGTCTACACTGTCAGCATATCTCCAGACTTGGAGGTTGAAGCTCAGTCACACTAAGACGGTGACAACAGCCTTTCATTTAAACAACCAAGAGGCCAAACATGAGCTAAAAGTCTACAACAACGGTAGACGTTTACCGTTTTGTCCAACCCCTACTTATCTTGGGGTAAAACTGGACAGATCGCTAACGTTTCGTCACCACTTAGTGGCATTGCACAAAAAACTATCTTCACGCATCACAGTGTTGAGGCGACTCGTGGGCTCGGGATGGGGTGCTGGTGCTAAAACACTATGCATAGCCACCTTATCTCTAGTCTACTCAACAGCTGAGTACTGTGCGCCAGTCTGGTGTCGCAGTGCTCACACTCACCTCATTGACAGTGTCTTGAATGAAGCCTTGCACATAGTCACTGGATGCCTGCGTCCCACTCCAACGAACCACCTACCTGTACTCTCAGGCATCCAGCCAGCTGAGCTTTGCCAAATGGGAGCAACACTCTCCTTGGCTTACCATGGATCTCTGGACCCCAATTATATCTTATATGGTCTTTTAAGTGGGTCCTCAAATAATTGCCAAGTGAGACTAAGATCCAGACGCCCGTTTGTGCCAGCTGCGCGGAATCTTTTGGACAACCTTGCCAGACTTGGCATCCGCACCTCTGAATGGACAAATCACAAATGGAAAACGGAGTATTTTAAAAATGCTTCCAGGCTCCTTGCTTTTGTGCCTGAGACCGGTGCCAGGCCTGTTGGGATGGGCTTACCCCAAGCAGCTTGGGTTAAACTCAACTGCCTGCAGACTGGTGTTGGGCGATTCCATTCATCCATGCACAAATGGGGTCTCGCTCCTTCACCAAATTGCAAGTGTGGCGCCTCTGAGCAAACCGCAGACCTGCCCTATACATCAGGCACCACATGGAGCACGAGGTCTGACGGTTTTGGATGACAAAACTTGATGCTGGCTTAATGACATCACTGCCAGCATCTGATCCAGGCAGTGCAGCAGTCTGGGGTAGTAAAAGGATAAACCCTCGGCCCCAGTCTGGTTTGTGTCTGACCTGGAGTGGATACCCTTCAAACGATGATGACGACAATAGATTTTTGATGTTTATTCCAAACCTGAAGTTGGTTTTTGTCTAAATGCTCTAATTTTTGCGCAACTCAAAAATCAAGATTCCCAAGAAACGGATCAATGCAAAGCTATATTGCTATACACCATTAACCTAACCTTGGTCTCAAAGTCACAAGTAGTGCAGCACACCAGCTGATAGTTGCAAATGCTCAATTAAGTTTTGTTCCTATTACAAATCATCAGATTTTCTAGCTGTGTCACCTTCAATACAATCAGTGAAACGTGCAATTGGTGCAAAGAAAGGTCAGACATTTTGTTGTAGTGAAGCATGCGCAGTTGGTGACAGCAAGAAGTGCTGGAAATGCAATTGAAAATGTCAAATCAGAGCATTAATACAGTCTGTTTACAAGGCCCAGCAGCTGTACAGATAGAAGTACCTGAAAGGAACATTGATTGTGTGCAGTCATGGTTACTAAGAAGACTACAAGGTTACTAAGCAGCCAAAAAGCATGCGATTGTAGTAAACATCTTGAGTTAGCAGTCAAAAGTGTGCACAGCACTGCACATGTTGTTAGCTAGTCTAGACTCTTTAACAAAAGTCAACTAATTACCGTCTTAAATCTGCATATTTTTTATACTTGCATTTTAATTTACTTTTATATTGTTGGGATATAGTTTTTTCTTGTTGTTTGACTGACAAAACATTTTGTTATATCAGGTGTAAACATGGCTTCTTCTCATAGATGTGAATGTAAAAATAAGCCTGATTCTTTCTGTTATGTATGTGGGTGCTATACAATGCTTTGTAAAGGGCGTAATTTCACTTCATTTGTGAAGCTGCCTACAAAGCATATTTTCAAATTCCTTGGTGACCAAGACAAGATCATTGCATGATCATCTCATATTAGGTGTCATAACTGTGAAAAAATGCTTTTTGATTGGACAAAAGGAAAACAAGAGACTGCCTTTTGGAGTTTTCATGTTTTGGCAGGAACCTTGAGATCACATAACTGACTGCTATTTTTACATGGTCAACATGAAAGGTGTTGGAAAGAAAAATTGGCATTAGATCTCCTATCCAAGCATTTCCTCAGCCATTTAGCATGCTCTACATTGTGAAGAACTTCCAGTTCCTGTTTTTAGTGATTTTTCCTCATGTTAAGACAGTGATGATGATCAAAGAGAGCATGAGGGCTGCAATAATGAGATAGATAACACCAATCGGCTATCAGCCCCTGAGACATTTAGCCAAACAAAATTGAATGACTTATTTTGAACTTTAGCCAAACGAAATTGAATAACTCGGACTCTCCAAGAAAGCTGCAAGAAAAGCATCTACTCAATGCCTCTGTAAAAGTTTTATATTTCCAAAAGCAAGAAAAATCTTTTGTGAGATTTTTCTCACAACAGAAGCAGTTTGTTTACTGCCATGATAATCCCAGGTTTGCTCAGGCAGTTAGGTGTGCCTTGTACATCCCAAATGAATGGAGACTGTTTCTGAATAGCTCTAAGTAGAGCAGTGTTTCTCAAGTAATCAATTGAATAGCCTTTATTCTTAATCACAGCTTGCAAGCATTTTTAGTAATTCTCAACTATGTTTCTACATCTGTCTCCAACTATTTTTGACCACCCTTTTAAAAATTCTTCCAATTCTTTTACATTGCTGAAATTTCTGTTCACTATTTCTTTTTTTAGTTGATGCCACAAGTCTTAATTGGATTAAGGTTTGGACATGTCTGTTAGGTCAAGCATGCAAATTAAATTAACAGATTGGTGGTGTAAGAAAGCCTGAAAAAGCTGGTTGCTGGCTAGCTTAAACTCTTTTTTGCTAAAAGTCAGACTAGAGTCAAGTAATGGGTAAAATAGTAGTCTCAGTTAGAGAAGAGCCTGGATGCAAGTAAAGGGATCAGGTTAATTGTCATATGATGCACCATACAAAAGAAAAGACTAAGGAGATTTGAGTTTACTGCCTCATAAACGCAAGGGAAAAAATATATATATATTTTTTCTTTTTATTTCTATATTTATCCTCATGATTACAGGAAAGCATCAAAGTTATTATACAAAAAGCAACTGTCAAACAATTACACTGACCTGCTTCTGAAGATGACAAGATATTGCTGTCCAGTCAAAATTTCAAACTTGTTTTTAATATCTTTATTATCGATATGAATAAAATTTAGAACAGCTGGCCAAAGATCGTCAAGCATGAAAAAATGTTGCAAAGTATCTTTTACAACAATACAACAAAATGATGCACAATCACAGCACTAACAATTAACCACTCAATCAAGCTGCCAACAAACTAGAATCCAACTGTAATAGCATCATATAATAATTGGCCTCTTATTACATCAATATTACTTATTGTACAACACAGGGACTGCAAGCCGAATATGGCTTATCAGAGGTTTGAAAATGGCAAGCAAGCAATTAAGTATGATTTAAACCAGCGGTTCCCAAACTATTTTTGTTTACGGCACCCTTCAAAAACTTATCAATACTTGCAGCACCATAATAAAGCCAAATTTTGTAAATTTTAAGTTTTACCAAGAAATTGTATTTAAATCATGTTCATTATTCAAAATGCACAAAAATGTCAGCATTATTTGCAAAATACTAAAAAGCATTTAATCGGAGCAGTGAGCTTGTTGCTCTATGCACATTTTATTAAACTGCAGTGCAATGTTTGATATTGCAACACGCATGTCACGTTCAAGGATTTTATTAATGAATTTATATATTGCAATTTGATCAGTTAAATAAAATCGTCAATTTGACTTTACTGAAAAAAGGATAATAGATTTCTGTTAAAAGACTTTTAACTCTTTCAGTCTGGGGAAGTCAACTGAGTCTGCTTCCTGTTTTGCATCGCATGCATAGCATGCAACTTAGTGCAGTGCTACAATTCCACAAACAGGATTAGTGACAGCAAACATTTGCTGCATGGACCATTGTTTGTGTTTCAACACGGAAAATCTTCTTTTGTATTGCAATTATGTAGAACTGCATGCAAACACACACAATCTCCTCAAGATCACTCACACGCACTAAAATATGCAAACTTGTCAATCACTTTCTTTTGAATAAGTCATTCATTTCTTTTCTTTTTAAAAAAGTTTTTTTCCAATGCAAAGTTTAGATCTTTAGCTACTGTTAGTGACTAAAAAAGTTAAAATATTTTGCCACACTGTGGCACAAGAAAAAAAGACAATTTTTGAAGGAAAACTAGGGTCAATACTTTTATTTATTACTAACTCATTTTTTATTCAATTTTTATAAATTGAATATCATTTTAATCACAAAAAATAAGCTTTTAGATGATATAAACTTTGAATTGCTCCCTAAACAAATACAATCAGAACTAATTAATAAAATTAGAAAAAAAAAAATTGTCTTGTTTGGTACCGAAAAAATACTCAGAGCAAAAGAGTTAACATTTGTTTTCTGCAAGGTATTTTAAAACGGCAGGCCAAATAAGTGTGCAGAATCTAAAAATATACCTTTAAAACACGAACCATCTTAGGTATTTGTAATATATATTAATTCGATTAATTTTGATTTATTTATTTTACAATTGTTTTTACTATTAAAAAGAACAAATAAAGGATAATACAATCAATTGATTTAATAAAAATATAATAACTAATGCTAGCGAATAGCAAATATTGAAACATTACAGAGTTAAATCAAATTCAATAGTAGGCTATATTGCTAATTTAGTACAGACAAGTTTTCTCCAGTCACTGCCAGTCTATCACCCACCAACTAACAAGCGGTTCCACACAGTTGCTGCTCACCACACACTGTAAAACTGTAAAAAGCTGCTAACAACTTTCACATTGTAATTTTTGTGAGGAAAGCAGTAAATACAACAACTTTCTATGTTCTTGCAGCGTGCATTGCAACACCCACTTTGGGAATTGCCGATTTAAACTCATAATTATTTTAATTTTAATGCTCATGTACATGTGACTAGCTGCTAAACCCTGGAAAACTATGGTAGTTACTGGAAATAATCAAGTAGCATAGTCTGCTGCAGGGTTGTAATCTGAGTGGACAAAAAAGCTAATTATCAGAATTTTTTGCAACTAAGTCAGTACCATGGATAAAATTTAAAAATTTAGTTATAGAAATATATTACTAAAAGGTTTATATTTGCACTAGCAGGAATGAGTAAAAGGAAAAGTTAAAACCAATCAGGAATTTCGAAACCTTTGGACAACCAACTATTTCTTGACTGCAAGCAAGAGGCATTTATACTTGGTTTGTAGTGGAACTCTTTTTCAAAAAGCTTATATTCTCAAGAGGCACTATAATAAGTTACATCAAGACAAAAAGGATAAAACTGATGGGAAGCTGAAAGAAGATTTGGTAAAATTAGGAATTCTCTGTCTGTGCAACAAACATATTCAAAAACTTATAAAAGAAAATGAAAGTGCTCAACTGCATCTTACATAGTAGCAGAAAAAGTTACTCATTTTTCCAAGCCATTTACCAACAGTTAGTTTGTTAAAAAAGTTCATGATTACTAACCAAACAAACCTCTTCAAAAAAATCAGCCTTTCTAGGTCTACTGCTGTTAGACACATTGAAGAGTGGTCAAGTGGTTAAAGCACCGGACTGATGATCATCAACATAGTCTGGGTTCAAAACCCACTTGCACCATTCTGTTGTGTCCTTGGGAAAGACACTTTATGGCACATTCCCCTGCTTGGTGGTCCTAGCAAGCAGTTCTAAATTAAAGTCATATCTTTATTAAATTACAAGCGAACAGCAGTATTTTTGAATAAATTTTTGAAACTTATGCAAAAGATGTCAATTGAAATAGGAAACCAAATGCTGCCAATTTAGGCCCATGTCCTTTGAGACTAACTGGAAGGCATTTTATTGGACCAATTACCATGAAAAATGAAACAAAATTCTTTCAAAAGAAAATGCTGCTATTGTGCTTTTGAAAAGAAAACAATTTATTGGTGTGAAATTTGCAACATTCCACTTTGCATTCGTTCATGTTTCAAATTCTACCATACAGTAACAAATCTACCAGAATAGATAAAGTCATAATAAGAAAGGGAGGGAGGGAAACATACACTTAAATTACAAGTCTTGAGCACAAATACATACATACATACAAAGTGTTTGTGGATATGAATAACTCCTCCCCTGTCCAGTTCTTACTATAAATTTTTTGAATTATATAAGGTGAGTAAATTAGTAGTCTTTTATTATTAAAATTTTTTTTGGTTAAATATTTCAAGAATAAAAAAAACATATATTATATACCATTTAAAAGTGTATCAAACAAAAAAATTAAAGGCATGTAAAAAATATAAAAATTAAAGATTTTATTTAGCAGCAGCAACTACAAAAAAGGTATATAAAGTAGTATACCAAATTTGCAGTGTGACTAAATTTACTGTTAAATCTGAATTAATTAATTAAGTGATGGAGGCAATGTAAGGTGTTTTTTTTAGCAGACTTTTTGTTAGGAGTGCTGCTGAGAAAGGGTTAATGGTGATGTAATAGTCTACCTTACAACCTAAAAATACAGTAGGCCTATTTTTAACTTTGTAGCTTGTGGTAGTTCTTTCTAATTTCTTATTGTGACTATCTCTCACTATGATGTAATAATGTGCTTTGTACATTCTGGCGAATTTTAAAGGCCATATGTAGGCTATAAAACTTAAATTTTGTTATTTAGTAATTTAATATATACAGTAAAGTCAGATAAAAAAAGGTAAAAATTAGTTGCGTTTTTGTCAAAAGAGAGTTTAATCTTATACTTACAAAAACTGTTTATCCAAAAAAAATTTGATTTTTATGCTTATGCAAAGAAAATACGTACACATCACTTGAAATTCTGTCTTGAAAAATTTCAAGTTGCCAAAAAAAATTGAATTAAAAGAAATTTTTTCAGCCATTTTGGACAAACATCCAAATTATTCTAGCCAAAAAAATCTTGTTTTTCTTTTTTAGTCTGATTTGTTATTTAATTTCAAAAGACAGATTACAGTATTTACCAAATTATTAAAAGGGTTAATAATATTGAAATAGTTGAGAACCACTGGATTGGATTAAACAGCAGAAGTTATTTTATATTTTTTTAGTGTAATGGAGTATTGACTAAATCAAACAATGCTAAATTAAAAATTACTTTTAAGTCTATAATTATTACATAAATAAATGGCATCTTACGAATATCACTGGATTCATCAACTTTTTGAATAGTTTTCATTTGCCGTGCTTTGAATTTTGCTTTCATATCTGCAATTTTTTCAACTGATATTGCTTGTGAAATGGATTTAATTTCATCAGTGGTCACAAACTTGTTGCCTGATTTAGCTTCCAGCCTTTCCACCAAACGTTTCTGTGGATAAATAAAATTAAATATCTAAAATTAGAAGAATTGTACAAATCTATTTAATACTTTACCCTATTTTTGAGAGCTTTCTCAATCTCATCTAATCTTGAACGTTTTGCAGGTAATTCCAAATGACTTGCAGGATCATCAACATTACTACTTTGAACTGTAGATCGTTTTATTTTAATAGGCCGTTGAAGTGTAATGTCCAAAGGAGCACTTTTGTCAACACTGCTTGAGGAACCTGAAATTAGATGCTAATTATAGCACAAAAATAATAGTTGCACTCACCATAACTTTATTATTCATAAAAATGTAAGTTTAATGAAAAAACAAATAAACTTGTATCAAAAGAATTAAGTGGTTTACATAGTGCTCTTCAACCTTTTTTTGTGGTACACTTTTTACATCTTTCAAGGACTTTATTTCTCAGAATGACCAATGTTCAATTGTACACAAAAAGATTTAATAAACTAAAAGCTGGGTGGTTGGTAAAAATATTTCAAATGGTTATATCAGTATGGTAATATAAACAGGTAGTTAAGCATGAAAAGGCATAAAAACCTGTAACAATACAGTTGATTAAGCAGCTTTTTTGTTCTTCTATAAATCAAGCAATTCAAACTCAAGCAGCATTGCAACCATTGCACCTCACAAAGTGAGCAGTAATAAAAAAAATAGTCAAATAGTGCATAATTTTTTGTTTCTCTCATTTAAAAACACAGTATCACATTGTTGGGAAAATAATGGCTGTTAAAGATGGTATGTTTTAAAATTATCTACAGGTGCTCTAGAATATTTTTCTACTTATTTCATCTGCAACTCATTTTACAGTTGTATGCAAAAATTAAAGACTACCTAGCATTTTTCATCTAAAATATGCAATAAATCAATTTTGTATTTATGTTACAGTTTGTTTATTCAAAGTATTGCAATAAAATAGCCATACATTGAAAACAACACTGAATATCAAAAAGTAAGCTTATCAACTTAATGATGAGTTACATTAGCCAGTTTTTGTGAAAGAATCTAGTATTTGGTATGTCAACCTTTGCTTTTGATAACAGCTTGCAGATGACAAGGCATGCTATGCACCAGGTGTTTGCAGTATTCAGCTGTAATCTTTTGTGTCTAAATCATTTTACTGCTATTTTTAGGTCTTTAGCACTTGTGGGATGTTCATCAGCCACTTTGACTTATAGTATTGCCCTCAAATTCTCAATTGGATTGAGATCTGGGCTGTTACCAGGCCAATCCAATGTTTTGATATTATTCTTCTTGAGGAAATCACTCACTAACTTTGAACAAAAAGAACAAAAAATTGTGAATTGAAGTTGACTGAGTTTTCATTAATCACACAAGCTTTTGTGAATTACTGCTCATTTTGTCATATGCAGCGGAATAAAAGTCATACTAATGCAACTGAAAAGTGAGTAGTTCAAGAAAGCTTGTGTGATTAATAAAAATTCAGTCAACTTTAGTGCACAATTTTTTGCTCTTTTTTGATTGATTTCAATAGTTGAAACATTAAACTATGTCTTGGGTAGGATGTTAAACTAGAGTCAATGGGAAGGCTTGAGTTCTGGAGTTCTCAAGTTTTAGGAAAAGTGGAGTTACCCTTTAATTTCCATTACTCCCAGGACCATTTTGACCCCAAGTGCAAGCAACTGTTTGGGTTCCAACTATGGATTAAATAGATCAACATGTTGCCTTGCAGGTATTGTCTTTTTGGGCAAAGGCTATGTCCACAACAGTCAACTGTGGTTGACATGTGACCAATAAAAATTTGCTCCAAATTATTATGAAAACGCAACTTAATAAAATGGTCCTCAGCAGCCCTTAAAAGAGTAGGGGATGCAAAGAATCTCTGGGTATAAATTCACAAACAAGAAAAAGTCTCAGATTGGAATTAGACTAGATATGTGGAACATGAGTAGTCTTTGTGGTAGAGGGACAGAGGTGGCAGAGGAATCGAGGACACAGAAGGTGAATATTTGTGGTCTACAAGAGGTACCATGGAGGGGCCAAGGAGCTTGTTCTATTGAAGTTGAAGGAAGATGCAAGTTATGGTGGTCAAGAAATGATACTGGATGGGTGGTGTGGGAATTTTGATCAAGGAGGAGCTGTGTGAGAGTGTTGTCGAGGTATGTAGAAGGACTGATAGAATGATGACAATGTACCTTATATTTGGGAAAGAAATGATATGGATGATATGTGCCTATGCACCTCAAAGTGGAAAGCCAGACATATAGAAAGATAAATTTTATGATGAATTGGTTCATGAATGGGATATGAAAGATACAAAAAAATTAACTTCAGGGATTGGAGACTTGAATGGTCATGTTGGAAAAAAGGCAAATGGATTTGAGGGTGTACATGAAGGAAATGGAATTGGGGAGCAAAATTTGGAATTCTGTGATCAGAAGAATTTTTGTGTGGCAAATACATGGTTTAAGAAGAAAGGTTCAGGTAGTAATAAAACTGAGGTTGATTTTGTTTTGGTGGAAAAAAAAGGAGAAAGTTCTTAAAAGATATCAAGGTGATTCCTTGGAAATTGCAACACAGGCTACTGGTTGTTGATGTAAAGAAGGAAAAATAAAAATGAAATGGAACATGCAATGGAGGGTATAAAAATCAAAAGAAAAAGGAACAAGGGAAAAATTTAAGGATAATGTGAAAGAATTAGTTAATACTGAAACAAAAGATTTGTGGGGTTCATTTGAAGATGGGGTTTTGGAGGCTTGTGAAGAACTTTGTGGAAAAAGAAAACAAAAGAGAGTGATGAAGCACATGGTGGTGGTGGTGGAATGAGGAAGTACAAGAAGTAATAAAGAGAAAAAATAATGCATTTAAAGAGATCTGCAAGATTTAATCAGAAGAGAGTAAAGATAATTACAGAAAAGAGAGGAACAAAGAAAAATTATCAATGGAGCAATGAGGATAGAGGCTGAGCAAGTGATGAATAGTTAATGTGACAAACCAAACAATGTGTTTAAGCTTGTAAAGTTTTTAAAAAAGGAAGGACAAGATGTAAATGGTGGACGTTGTTTGAGAAGAATAAATGGTAGATTTGTGTCCAGCAAGAAAGATCAAAAAAGAGTGTGGAAAGAACATATGGAAAAGACAATGAATAAAGAGAATGCATGGCACCAAAGACTGAGATTGGTATGGTGGAAAGTCCAGTGGAAGAGGTTTCCTTAGAGGAAGTCACAATTGCAATGAAGAAAATAAAGTTAAAGAAAGCATCTCGACTTCAGAGGTGAGTATGGAAATGATAAATGCAAGTGGGGAAGTAGGATTTGATGTGATGATGAAACTTTGTCAGAGAGTACTTGATGGGAAAGAAATGCCAGAAAATTGGAAGATGAACATGATGGTGCCAATCTACAAGGAAAAAGAATATGTGACCAACTGCAGTGCATATAGAGTGAAGTTATTAGAACATAAAGATCATTGAAAGGGCATGAGAGAAAAGGGTAAGAGCATTGGTGGAGGTGGATGATATGCAATTTGCCTTTATGCCAGGAAGAAGGACAACAGATGCTCTTTTTATATTGAGAAGAAGGCAAGAGGAATACAGGGAGAAACATAAAAAATTGTACATGTGTTTCATGGATTTAGAGAAAGCCTTTGACAGAGTTTCAAGAAAAGTAATACAATGGGCACTAAGGAAGAAAGAACTACCAGAGATCTTAGTGAAAAAAGTGATGAGTTTGTATAAGGGTTCAAAGACAAAGGTTAAAGTTGGATCTGATTTTTTAGAAAAATTTTATGTAGCAGTTGGTGTACATCAGAGATCTGTTTCGTCAACGCTGATGTTTGCAATTGTGGTGGATATTGTGACAGAGAAAGCTTAATGAAGGCTTAATGAAAGAGGTTTTATGTGCAGATGACTTGGTACTGATGAGTGAAACTATGGAGGGTCTGAAGGAAAGGTTTCTAAAATGGAGAAGTGCATTGGAAAGCAAGGATCTTGAAAAGACAAAGGTGATGATGTGTGGGTCAGAGGGAGAAGTCGTACAAAGTAGAATAGGTCCATGTGGAATATGTGACAAAAGGGTGACAGTCTACTCAGTGCTATGCACAAAATGTGACCAATGGATTCATGAAAGGTGTTCTAAGTTGAAGTAACTACACAAGATTTTTTGTTTGTAACAAATGCGAGAAAGCGACAAACGGTTCAAGAAAAGAGCAACAGGAGGTAATGTGTGATGAAGTGGAAATTGTGAAAAGATTTTGCTATCTTGGTGATAAGTTGAACAGTAGTGAAGGATGTGAAGCTGCAGTAACTGCATAAACAAGGGTGAAATAGAAAAAATTTAGAGTGTGGTGAGATACTGTTCAGAAAAATATTCTTTTTGCAGATGAAAAGAAAGATATATAATAGCTATGTAAAATCAGCTATGTTATATGGAAGCAAAACATGGTGTTTGAGAGAAAATACAGTAGCTATTTTGAGAAGAGCAGAAAGATTTATGAGGACAATGTGCAGTATAAAGTTGGTGGACAAGAAGAATACAGAGGACCTGATGGACATGTTGGGATTGAAGGAAGTAGCAGATAAGCTGGCAAAAGTAAATGGTATGCGGTGGTATTGTCAAGTTTTAAGACAACCTGAGGAAGATATTTTGATAAAGGCAATGGTACATGAAGTACAGGGTGATTCAGCGAAGTGTGCACAAATACTTTTCTTAGTTTTATGTATATGTATTTCGTCCATTATTAACTTTCAATTATTAACATTTCAGTTTCTTATTATTTAAGAGTTAAAATTTAAAATCTGGTATTATTTGAAGTAAAAATAAACGATGAGTAAAACGATCAATGACGTGATAGAAGAGTATTGCAAGAAGAAGCTCCCACCAAGTGAAATTTTCCGGTTGATGAAGGAGGTTGTAAGCCGTAGAGGAGTTTATAAAGCCGTGAAAAGGTTCAAGGACACTGGGACTTGTGCTCCAAGAATCAGGAGTGACCCTGAAAGAACCGTAAGGACGAAGAAACTGATCAAAAAGGTCAGAGAGAAGTTGAGGAGAAATCCTGCAAGAAGTGCCAGACAACTTGCTAAAGACTACTCTGTGAGTGTGTCCAGCATGCAAAGGATTCTCAAGGATGATCTCCAGAGCTACCCATACAAGTTCACCAAAAGACATCTCTTGTCGGAGGCCACTAAGAAGAAAAGGCTCGATAGAGCAAAGGTTTTGGTCAAGAAACTTGTCGATGGCACGCAGCCTCAAGTTTTATGGACAGACGAAAAACTTTTCACTGTTCAAGCTGTCCATAACCATCAAAATGACAGGATTTGGCTTCCAGACATAAACATGGTCCCAGTTGAGCGTCGCAGCTCTTTCAGAAGACAAAAACCCGCCTCCGTAATGGTATGGGCAGGCGCAACATCAAAAGGGCTGAAAACTCCTCTCATATTCATTGAAGAAGGGGTCAAGATAAACCAGACCATCTATAGGCAAATGCTGGAGGAGAAAGTCCTTCCATGGGTCCAAGAAGTAGTCGGAGAACAAGGAGTTACTCTTCAACAGGACGGTGCAACCTCCCACACGGCCAACTCAGTTCAAGCTTGGTGTCGATGCAATTTCAAAGGTTTTTGGGAGAAAGAGCTTTGGCTGCCATCTTCACCAGACTTGAACCCTATGGATTTTGGGTTATGGTCTATAAAGACAATATTATTAATAATGGTCTATTATTACAATATTATTAATTATGGTCTATTAAGACAATATTATTAAGACAAAACCCTGCCGTACTTCTCATCCAAATCTGGACTCTCTAAAGCAAAAATTGACATCGGCATGGGACGAAATTGACCCAGAAGTGGTGCGTGCCACATGTGCCCAGGTTCTGCCACGACTTCGGAAAGTAATCAAAAACAAAGGGGGTTATATTGAATAACTTGTATATTTTTATCTTCACAGCATATAACTTGTTTCATTTGACCTAATTATAAGTCCGAAAGATGAGTTTTTATTTGTGCACACTTCGCTGAATCACCCTGTAGATGGAAAACATAAATAGGGTCGACCAAGGATGAAATGGAGGAAACAAGTCAAAAGCATGAGAAGGATTGGTTTAAAGAAAGAAAGATATGGCAGATAGATGAAGTTGGAGAGAAGGTGTAAGAAGAGTTGCAGAAGTAGTGGGATGCATCCAGTCACCTCCAGTCACTGGGGATTAAACCAGATTAAAACTGGATCAATGATGATGATTGATGGCACAACTTTCCCAATTTCTATTCCTTCCAATCCTCCAATAACTTTGAATGGTGACAGGAAGCACTACCTTGCTTGTCTACTAACTATATACCTGGGCTAAATTGCTGAGATTACCTAGCTCTATTGCCCTGCTATAATCTATGACAATGGTGCACAATCTGTGGCCTTGGTTGATACTTTTATGCCACCACATAAGAGAACATAAATCATACACTTAACTTACTACAAATTTAAGTAATTAAATTACTCCTTTTTACATGCAATAATACTATCCCTTTCAGTGGTTTCGGTGGCAATTGACACCAAGATGCTTCAAGAAAAAAAAATTCAATTGAATTGACACCAAAAGGCAAATGCAACCCTAAAGCCTCTCCAAATTGTTTATTTTTTATTTTATTTTTTATTCTATTTCACAGGCCTATCCAAAAAGTGAATTCTACTTCATAGGGCTATCCAAAAGTATATTTGAACTGGTGTCTGAAGGTTATTTTGGTTTATGATAATAACCATGTTAATAACCATATTACTTTGGTAACCATGTTACTTTGGTTTATTTTTTTTACAAACTGTTCATTATTATACCACTAATCAATATTTTAGCAAATATTGTGATAATACAGGCTAAATTGACTGATTTTCAAGCTTATTTGCAATGCAAGAAAATCAAGCTATGGACCAAATACAAAAATTGTAAAATAGCATCATCTTTTGGCATAAAAATACCCCATGGGCACTTATTAACGCAAAAGATTTTTTACTACTGAAAGAACATTTCTACAAACTTGTACAGCAAGTTTCATTTTTGTGACTCAACTGTTAAGGTCTTATATGGGGTCCATTTGACTCCCCAACTTAAAAAGAAGTTTTTTAATGTCTAGAGATTGCTTAAATAGCATGTCATAAAACTTAAAAAATTACGAAATAGAAGTTTCAAAACAATGACTACATGTGTGAGTGTGACAAAACACCTTTTTGGCTAAGTTTATTATTTTTTGTAATCAAACAGTGATTTATAATTTATTCAAACATCTTAAATTTGAACTTTCATTCAGTGCTTTTGAATCTCTAAATTTTATAAAAGTATTAACCCTTTCCATATGATGATGCCACTGTTGGCATCATGCCACGCCATGTTATAAATCATAAAGATGCCAATGATGGTGTCATTACCTTAACTCCTCCTATTGGAATGTAAGTATGTTAAAATGCTTGTCAGAGGATTCTGTGCTGCATTTGTAATGCAGTTAAGTAATATGACATCTTTTTTTTTATCAATTGAAGGTTTATACATATTACTGAGAAATACAGCTTCCACAAAATGACTTGAGACTTGGATCATTTTCACATATTCTTTTTGGCATGGAGTACTAAAGCCATTCTTTACGGCACAAAAACCTTTTTTCGCTTACAGTAGTTCAATTATGATTTTCAATTAAAATAAAACTGCTTTAGAATTTTTATGTGAAATAGTAGTGATGAGAATGCATAGTAAGGCAAGCAAAAATCATAGCAGATTTGAAGTCAAAAGAATCAAAAGTGGAAGTTTGTTGAGGGGAATTTTGAGTATTTGTAGTCTACTCAATATGCCTGGAAAGTACATTAGTGATAAAGAAAAAGCTTGTATTCTTGCATGGAGGCAGGAAAAGATGTTGATAAAAGTCATACGTGAGGGAGTGGAAGAAGAAAAGCAACCATCATGAGGTAAATGAAGCTGATATACACAATATTAGCAGTGATTTTTTGGATTTTAGTGATGATAGTTTGGATGACATACAAAACCAATTAAAATGGCTGGAGGGTGAAAATAAGTATTTTATATGTTTACTGATGCTAGACCTGAACCAGAGCCTCAATTACTTTGTAATTTGATGTTTTGAGGAGGGTCAAAAAGATAATTTTTTTTAGCACACCACTTTTCACAAGTCATACAGAAAGGGCTAATAGTTAATGTTTATTACAGCTTTTGAGACTCAATTGGCAGTATAAAACTTTAAGATAGGTTTAAAAAGTGCATTTATTTTTTGAAGACTTTTCATCTGATACTTGTTGGGAGAAATTCTCAAAATGAACTAAGAGGGATCCAATACAATATAAAGACAATAAGAGCACTTTCGAAGCTACTTTTATAAAATCTTTTCAACCTAATCTATGTCAACAAAAGAAATTTATCCACAGTCTAATCCTCATTCACTAATGCACTGTAACTCAGGTAGCAAAAACTTAATTTTATACTTAACAGGTTAAGCAATCTCTGCACATGCAAAAATTTTTTTTAATTGAGGAGTCAAATGCACCATTTTAATAAGCCTGAATAGTTGAGTTAATAACATTGAACAAAAATGAAACTCTCTGTAAAAGTTCATAAAGAAGTGTTCTTTCATTGAATAAAAAAAACTTTTATAGAATAAATGTCCTGGGATGTTTTTAGCCAAAAAATGGTGCTACTTTGCAATTTTTGCATTCCATCTATATTTTGAAAAAAATAACTTTTACTATAATGCAGTATTCTTACTAAAACTTTAACATGTTGTGGTGTAGTTGGTAGGTATCATTCATAGCTAACTTCTTAATTGGCCTTCTTTCTCTTTTTTGTTAAAATGTTACAGGCTTTCAAAATTGATTCAAATTATGTTTTTGTATAAAAAAAGTAGCAACTTTGAGAATTTAATAACCTCCCATAATACAAGACTAATATACAAGATATATGAAGCATACCAAAAGTTGAATACATACAATACTGTGAAAAAGTATTTGAACAAGATGAATTTTTTTAATTCTAATTGTATCCTAAAATTTGTCAATCTTGTCAACATCCAAATTTGTCAAATGCCAATTTTCTGTCCTTGCACCTGGGCATACTTCTTTGGACCTATCTGCTTTTGAAGCTACTTTTAAATTTTTTCAATCTAATCTATGTTGACAAAAAAAATTTTTTACAGTTTAAAACTTATTTACTAAAACTCTTTTCTTTTCCTTCTTATTGGTTGCTTTTTTTTGACCAATCAGACATGCTCTCATTTTTTTTCTCTTCTCAATTGGTTGCTTTCTTGACCAATCAAACACGTCTCATTTTTTATATAGGCACAATTAAATTGCTCTTAGTTTATTCTGACAATTTCCCCTGACAAGTTTCGGAGGAAAAGTCCTAGAGAAATAAACATGATTCTTAAAGCTCCCTTAAAGCTTTGTACCACTAATCAACCCTTTAAAAATATTGTAACTACAAAAAATGAAAACTTTTTTGTATCATTTTTACATTGCTGCAGAAAGGGAAAAAAGTTAATATTTCTTTTTTGGGTATGCTCAACTTATGAAATGCTATTTACCTAAATTCCTTTTCAACACAAATATAAGGTGCGCCATAAGTTTTGCAACATTTTTAAACACATATATCTACTGTTCTAACAAATGATTTTAAATATTTATTTTGAGAATATACTTAGAATATCTTAAATTTTCATATTACCCAACTCATTTTTAAATGGTTTCAAATGATGTAAAAAAATTATAATTTCTCTTCACAGAAAAAATTATGGATGCATGCAAATTACCTGCATTCTTGAAAATTGAAAGAAATTTTTTGAGAGAAAACATAATAAAATTTTGGGCAAAAGAGATGTGACTGCCTTGCTCACAGAATCTTAATCCTCTTAGACTTTTTCATGTGGGCTTACTTGGAAAAGACAGTATGTTCAAGAAACATACTGGAATAAAGTCTTTAAAAAAGGATTTGGAAAGAGCATGAAAAAGTGTGCTGAAAAAAATGTTGCATGTAATTTGTGATGATATTCCAAGACAGTTGAGGGATGCTATTGAAAATAATGGTGGGCACATCGAATAAATTAATTGCAATTTTTTTTGTAATATAAATGCTATTTAGTGATAAATTTTTTAACCTTTAGCAATCTAACAAGTTTATATTAACTAATATTAAAAATGTTCCAAAATTTATGGTGCACCCTGCATGTAAAACAGCAATTTGGAAAAATTTCAACTAGCATATCTTCATAAGCCTAAACTACCTACTCATACTCTTTCCTTTACCAACACACATACAAATAGACTGAGCTTCATCTACTTTACAACTGGAGTTGTTTAATTTCTAGTAGAGTTAATTGTACTTTACTGTTCTCTGTGACACCACATGAAGTCAAGTGGCACAATTAAAGCAGCTATAAAAACATTTTACGTTTTTAGGTTTCACACTGCTGAGATCAGTTAAAGGCTCAGCATGAGGTACTGGTGCCAAAACACTATGCACAGCTGCCCTATCTCTGGTCTACTCAACAGCTGAATACTGTGCACCAATCTGATGTCACAGCACTCACATTCCATGACCTGACAGTTGATTGAACAACAGTTGATCTAACAACACTTGATGAAACAACACTTGATCGAACGACACTTGATCAAAACGACACTTGATCGAAATGACACTAAAACGACACTTGATCAAAACAACATTTGATTGAAATGACATTTGATCAAATAATGAAAGAAAAAATTTACAACTTTAAATCTATCCCAATTTTGTCAATTTTTTGTCCCAAAAACATAGTGATCTTTAAAAAAAATTTTCAATTGGAATCTGTCCAGGTTTTTTTTGATTTTTTGTCCCAAAAACATAGTAGTCTCTGAAAAATTAAGTCTTTCCTTTGAATCTGTCTCTGATTTCTGCAAGGTGTCTACAAAAGTGGCTCCATGGCACAATGCTCCCTCTTAAATCACTGATTACAATGCAAAAAGAATACAAAAAATGGCAGCAATAGGCATCTAACAAAACATAATCATTACAAGAATCTATTTACACCCCTCAAAATGCTTTGCCCAAGAACCTTGTTAAAAAACCCTGACCTTGACATTGACAAAAAATTAAAATAAAAACAACATGCCTTCTTACTGATGGCCTCTGCTTTTTATAAATCTAATTTACAATAACTAAGAGATTGTTTAATGCAGAAACATAGAAAAATTTTTTTTTATTAACTGTCATTTTGATCAAGTGTTGTTTCAATCAAATATCATTTCAATCAAGTGTTGTTTTGATCAAGTGTCATTCGATCAATTGTCATTTGATCAACTGTTGTTCAATCAACTGTTGTAGCACCCTCACATTTGCCTCATAGACAGTGTCTTGAATGACACCTTGCTTATAGTCATTGGATGCCTGTGTCCCACTGCAATGAACCACTTACCCATACTTTCAGGCTTCCAGCCAGTTGAGCTTTGCCAACTAGGAGCAACACTTTCCATGGCTTACCATGGATCTCTGAACCCTGATAATATATTGTATTTTTTTTTAAGTGGGTCCTCAGATCCTTGACAAGAAAGACTAAGATCTAGATGCCTGTTTTGCCAGGTTCATGAAATCATTTAAACAATCTTCCCTGGCTTGGCATCTGTAATTCTGGGTGGACGAATTATGGATGGAACAGAGTGCTGCACAGCCCCAAATAGCTTGGGTTAAGCTTAATTGGCTGCAGAGTGGTGTTGGAAAATTTCATTTGTCCATGCACAAATGGGGTCTTGCTCCTTTATTGAATTGCAAGTGCAGTGGCAACCACATTCTTATAGCATCTGCCATACATTGGGCACCACACAGAGTATGAGGTCTGACAGTTTTGGATGACAAAACTCAATGTTGGCTTAACAACATCACTGCCAGCATCTGATCTAAGCAGTACAGCAGCCTGCAGTAGTACACAAATAAACCCTTGGCCCCAGTCTTGTTTGTGTCTGACCTGGAATAGATGCCCTTTGAAACAATGACAACAACCAGGTTGTTTTAATAAATGTTTCAATTTCATCTTCTTGGGGGAATAAATAATTAAATCAAGGGCTACAAACAAACATAAACAAGTGGGCTTTGAACTTGTCACAAAACCTATCACAAAACATTAAACATCTATCTAAATAAATGTACCAAATACCAGATGGCACTTAAAAATTCTCTCAAATTCAACCAAGGATTACAAAAACTTATAATATTGCACAATTCACAAACTTTTAAACAAAGGATAAACAAGTTACAATATTTTTTTTTTAAATGAAACTTTTTAAAGTTTAAAAAACAAATAATGTAAATAACCATAAAAAGATTACAACCACTTCTTACTTATTTCACCATTTAGATAGGCCAATAAATCTTTTCTATCTGGTCGACGAACAAAAGGAATTTCCTCTGCTGCAGCATGTCGAACATAAAGTGGGTGAGAAAGTTTTACATTTTTAATCAAAAAATATATTGACTCTAATGTGTAATATTCTTTGGGATTTCCATCTTTGCCGGTACTAAAAACAGGTTTTAAAAAAAGGTGTAGTATTTTTTTAAATATTTAAGCAATTTTAAGAAATTTACATTATTCTAAAAATTAAAACATTAATTTAATAATAATGTGGAGCTGCCATGCAGCAGCATGTGATTTTGAAGAATCCCCAAAGCTTGCAAGCTTAGTAAGGCTAAACAAAGTATAACACCTAATTGTTCTTTTATCTTTTAAATGGCATTTTGGGCAAAGGTGATTGTATTTTAAGTAACATATATCATTATTTTACAACTAAATCATTAAAATGGAACCACTAAATATTTCTGAATTTAAATAGACCTAATTCAATTATTCTACAAGTCAACAACCATAACAACAAAGTAGCAAGTCTGCATACAATAAGCCGAAAATTAGAAAGTACTTACCCCCAAACCACATAATTTGTTTTTGCTGTTTTAGGCCATGAAAAATCATCAAATATTAAATTGTTATCTTGTTCTTTAATACATTTCTTTCCGATTTGAAAATCTCGCAATACACTCAATGCATCAGCCATAATTAGATAAAACTTGTTTCAAACAATAAAAATTTTATGAAAAAACATTTATTAAACCATAAAATTTTTGAATAGTGTTCAAACCACAATAATACACCACTGTCATTCTGGCAGAATTCTCTCATTTCAACAAAAAAAAAGAAAAAAAGAAGAAAAATCTTTAGCTCCAACAAAAAAATTGCGGATGAAAACAACAACAAAAAATTCGTTATAGGGCGCACGCAAACAAAACAATAAAAGCAAACACATAGCAACGGGTCAACAGAATCAAAATCTTAATTTAAAACCTTTTTTTGGAGAAATTCATCAAATGTAAAATTTTCTCAAACACTAAGTTGAATTTTATCCTAACTTTATAACTTTTAAGAATCAAACTTGTAATTTAAGCCAAAACAAACGAATAAATAAAAAACTCAAAATTTTGCTGCAAAAATCTATTAAATACAAAATTTCTCAAACTTTTAGTCAATTTTATTTCCAGTAGCTACCTTTTAACAGTTACAAAAAATTATTGTCACTTCATCAAAACTAAATCTACAAACTGGAGAAAGTTAGTTTAGGGAATTTATACTAACACCATACCCAGTTTTGAGTAAAATGAACTTGAACATGGGTCGCTTTACGTTAAACGATATGTCACTTTAAGCGGAAACGCGTCACATTGAACTCAAAATAAAACATGTTTCCTGTTATATATCCACATATGCCGAACATGTTTCAATATCTACGTTTCCTGCACATTACGAATATGCATTCGGTTGGTGTCAACCAGGGGCGCCGAAAGCGGGGGGCAGATTGTACTCTTTAAAATTAGCATTACAGATATTTTTTTTAGTTATGCTCTACAATTAACATATATAATCTTAATCCAACAATATTTGTAAAATTACAAAGACAACCTTGACCCATAGCACAGCAATAAAAGCAAGAATAAAGTTTTAACGTATGCAATATAGAGTTATCGATATCGTAAGCGACCTAAACTTCTGGTGAATTTCTTATTCTGGTTAAATCAGTAAACTGAATTATATCTTAGCCGAAAATCAAATTTTGATTCATTAACTGATGGCAAATAGCCGTATATAACAATCATGGATACCTAAACTACCATCCCGGTAGTTTAGATTTTCTTAACAACAATTATACTAAGCGTTTTAAAAAAAAGAATAAAGCATCAGAAAATTTCTAAGTGCTCACAAAGAATAAAAGTTTCTAGTAATTATAACAAAAAATTTTGATTTAGAAGCAAAGAAATTGTGGCGTTAATCTAATTTTAACAAGCAACACAAGCTGTCTGACTTGGCTGCTCAATATTCACTTATGGCCGACATTAAAGTCTAAAAATAAAAATACCAAGACTAAACGCGTGACATTCTTAGCGCTTTTGAAGGACCGTGGTACATATGCGTGCCATGATTGTGATTATAACGTAAAATTTCAAGAGTCTTGTTCGTTTTGTTGTGTTTACAGAAGAACTCGCAAACCTACATGCTCATATTAAGTTATTTAACAAAGAAAGTACCACGCCTCTGAAAAAAGTAACAAAGATTTCAACAGTTTGCAAAGTTTTAAGCAAAAAGTCGACAAACAAGAAATGCTTTTTGGAAATACATAAATTGCTTTAAATTTACTGCGGCGTAGCTCTCGTTTCAGCTTTTGCAGAAAGGTGTTTCAGTGTCATGAGAAGAATTAAAACATGGCTTAGAAGCAATATGAGAGATAACAGTCTCAATAATTGAATGTTTGCAAATATTTATTGAACTTGTTGGACAATATCAATTTACAAGTCGTTGCAGATGACTTTGCCAGCAAGCGAAACACTAATAATAATAAATATTTTTGGTTACAATTACATTAAGTGTGCAACGTTTAATAGCTGACATCAAACCTCAATCTAAAGGGCCATTCATGCTCATGTAATTGCGTTTTTTCTTTTACCCAATTTATAATAGCTGTTTAAGTTTTTTATTGTTCTATCTATTTTAACTTTTGGTATTCTTAATAGCGTAAATGTTTTAGCCAGCGTTTTGTTGCAGGTAACGAAAGACTATTTACTGATTAGCATGTGAAAAACATTTTGTGATATTCCCAAGCAAAATGCATTCGATCTGTATCTATCTGTTTTTGGCTGCCGTGCATGGACGTCGCAATTGTTGAATGCTGTTTCCAAAACTAGCTTGTGTGCTTTTGACAAAATTTTAGTTGTGGGTAGCCTATGTTGGATAGCTTTTGGTTTAATAACCAGTTAAAAGAGTTGTATTTTTTTAATGTCTAGCCTAAGTGACAAAAACTTGTGTAAAATTGGCTATTACTGCGGCTATCGCAGTGAGTGGTCATGGCAGAGTCAACTTAAAGGCTTTTGCAAGATGCAGCACAACTTAAGGTTAAGTTTTTAAACTCTAAGTTTATTAAAAAGAGTTGGCATAGGCTGAAAAATTTATCGAACCAAAATAACAACTTAGCAAAATAAATTTTTTCCCAGATATCGGTCTGTCTTGTGCAAATTGAAATTCTATAATGTCCACCAAAATTTCAAATTGCAGCATGACTACCAAAATTTGCTTTTGTTGGCAGTGCCTTTTCAACAAAAAAAGTGCTCTTTTTTAAAATTTTGTCCCCCTGGCAAAAAAAAACTCCGGCGCCCCTGGTGTCAACACCATGCTCAGTTTTGAGTAAAATGAACTTAAACATAGGTCACTTTACGTTAAACGCCATGTCGAGAAAAGCGGAAACGCGTGACATTGAACTCAAAATAAAACATGTTTCCGGTCATATATTCATATATGCAGAACTGGTTTGGATATTTACACATTTTGCACATTACAAATATGCAATCTGTTGCTGTCAACACCGGTGGCGTGCGGTGACCTCTGAGACTATTCATGCAATTGGCATGCCAAAACCATGTCATAAAATTGGGTATATATACGTATATTCAAGACCAATTTTCGTCCTAGTTTCAAGGTGATCTCTAAAAAAAAGGTCATCATTACTTGAAGTCATTCCATGGTAATGCAGTTTTCGTCCTAAAAATGCAATGATCTCTAAAAAAAAAGCTCATCGCCTGAAATCATTTTGGATAATGCACTTTTCGTCCTCAAAATGCAGTAATCTCTAAAAAAAAAGTCAGCACTTCTAAACAGTCTCCGATTTTTTACTTTTTGTCCTAAATTTGCGATATTCTCTAAAATAACACAAAAAATAGGTCTTCATCTCGGATCGATCTCAGATTTTATCCGAAACAAATAATGTTTCTCACCGAATTCAACGATATCTACCTTATCGCGCAAAAGTTCGTTATGAAATTCCTAAAAATTTGATCATGCAAAGCATGACTTGCATGCCCTGACTGCGCGCCACTGGACAACACTATACTCGGTTTTGAGTAAAATGAACTTGAACATGACTTTTTGTTAAACACTATGTCGCTTTAAGCGGAAACGCGTCACATTGAACTCAAAATAAAACATGTTTCTGGTCATATATCCATATATGCCGAACTGGTTTGGATATCTACACATCTTGCACATTGCAAATAGGCAATCGGTTGGTGTCAACACCATACTCAGTTTTGAGTAAAATGAACTTAAACTTGGGTCACTTTACGTTAAACGCTATGTCGCTTGAAACGTAAACGCGTGACATTGAACTCAAAATAAAATATGTTTCCGGTCATATATTCACATATGCCAAACTGTTTTGAATATCTACACATCTTGCATATTACGAATATGCAATCGGTTGTGATTTTTGAGCAGAATGTTTGAAAATGTACTGTTACCAGTTGTTAATGCTTTGTCGCGAAAATTGAAAACGCTTAGGCATAGTTAACGTACAGAATATGCTTTTTAAATGTGGTGGCCTACAATAACATTCTTCTAATAGGTAGTACAAATTTTTTCACTGCCACATTCCAATCTCACCCAAGAGGTTGTGGCGTTTGAGATCGTTAGGTTTTTTTTAGCAGGACCTTCACCGGTAGTCCTATTTTACCTGCTTTGAAAACTGCAGTCTTTAGTATTTTAAGATATCTATTTTAATTGCTTGTTGTATAAATGTTGTAATTTTTTTCACCCTAATTTAAAAGTTTTTAGTTATTTCGATGAGAGTACTTATAGCTGCTTGTAATTGTAGCTTTTGTTACTAGTGCGATTTTAGACAACTGTAATAGAGCATAGCGTTTTTCAAATTGTATGAAATGATAATTTTTGGATTAGTGTCTTGTTTTAGCTGAACAGTAGCCTACTGCAAAATATTGTTTTTATTTGATTTCAAATTTATGTAATCATTACAAATGCCACTCTTTTACCTTAATGTATAGTGCTACTTTCTAAAAATAGTTGATTAAATGTTTTTTTGTTTTAACTGGAAAACCATTTTATTATAATCTCGTTTTAGTTGTTGTGTCACTTTAATTTAAAGTTGCTTTATTTTTCAAACTCTGAAAAGATTATTGTTTTAATATTGTTTTGCACTAAAAAAAACATAAAACAATGACATTACCAAAAATTTCGCTTTAAATATAAAAGTAGGAACAAAAGATATTTGTCGATTCCTAAACTACTGTATATTTTGCTTTCACAGACTTTAGTGCAAATGTTATTTAATATTTGCCATCATTTAGCCAAAAAGTTTTAATTTTCGTGCTAGTAATGATTGCCAGCTGAAGCTGTAAACATTGTAGATCAGGGATGTCAAACTCGCGGCCCGCGGGCCGCATGCGACCCTCGGAGCTCTCCAATCCGGCCCTCAAGCATCCATCAATAATTGTCATATTTTGTAAGGTTTTTCAATTTTTCAGAATCAGTGCGTTTCCACTTAAAGTGATGTATCGTTTAGCGTAAAGCGATCTATGTTCAAGCTCGTTTTACTCAAAACTGAGCATGGTGTTGACACCAACCGAATGCATATTCGTAATATGCAGAAACCGTAGATGTTGAAACATGTTTGGCATATGTTATGACCGGAAACATGTTTTATTTAGAGTTCAATATCACGCGTTTCCGTTTAAAGTGATCTATCGTTTAGCGTAAAGCGGTCTATGTTCAAGCTCGTTTTACTCAAAACTGAGCATGGTGTTGACACCAACCGAATGTATATTCGTATTGTGCAGGAAACGTAGATATCGAAACATGTACGGCATATGTGGATATATGACCGGAAACATGTTTTATTTAGAGTTCAATATCACGCGTTTCCGTTTAAAGTGATCTGTCGTTTAACGTAAAGCGATCTATGTTCAAGCTCGTTTTACTCAAAACTGAGCATGGTGTTGACACCAACCGAATGCATATTCGTATTGTGCAGGAAACGTAGATATCGAAACATGTACGGCATATGTGGATATATGACCGGAAACATGTTTTATTTAGAGTTCAATGTCACGCGTTTCCTCTTAAAGTGATGTATCGTTTAACGTAAAGCGGTCTATGTTTAAGCTCGTTTTACTCAAAACTGAGCATGGTGTTGACACCAACCGAATGCGTATTCGTATTGTGCAGGAACCGTAGATATCGAAACATGTACGGCATATGTGAATATATGACCGGAAACATGTTTTATTTAGAGTTCAATATCACGCGTTTCCGTTTAAAGTGATTTTTAGTTTAACGGAAAGCGGTCTATGTTCAAGCTCGTTTTACTCAAAACTGAGCATGGTGTTGACACCAACCGAATGTATATTCGTATTGTGCAGGAAACGTAGATATCGAAACATGTACGGCATATGTGAATATATGACCGGAAACATGTTTTATTTAGAGTTCAATGTTACGCGTTTCCGTTTAAAGTGATCTATCGTTTAACGTAAAGCGATCTATGTTTAAGCTCGTTTTACTCAAAACTGAGCATGGTGTTGACACCAACCGAATGCGTATTCGTATTGTGCAGGAACCGTAGATATCGAAACATGTACGGCATATGTGGATATATGACCGGAAACATGTTTTATTTAGAGTTCAATATCACGCGTTTCCAATTAAAGTGATCTATCGTTTAACGTAAAGCGGTCTATGTTCAAGCTCGTTTTACTCAAAACTGAGCATGGTGTTGACACCAACCGAATGTATATTCGTATTGTGCAGGAAACTTAGATATCGAAACATGTTTGGCATATGTGGATATATGACCGGAAACATGTTTTATTTAGAGTTCAATGTTACGCGTTTCCACTTAAAGTGATCTATCGTTTAACGTAAAGCGATATATGTTCAAGCTCGTTTTACTCAAAACTGAGCATGGTGTTGACACCAACCGAATGTATATTCGTATTGTGCAGGAAACGTAGATATCGAAACATGTACGGCATATGTGGATATATGACCGGAAACATGTTTTATTTAGAGTTCAATATCACGCGTTTCCGTTTAAAGTGATCTGTCGTTTAGCGTAAAGTGATCTATGTTCAAGCTCGTTTTACTCAAAACTGAGCATGGTGTTGACACCAACCGAATGTATATTCGTATTGTGCAGGAAACGTAGATATCGAAACATGTACGGCATATGTGGATATATGACCGGAAACATGTTTTATTTAGAGTTCAATATCACGCGTTTCCACTTAAAGTGATGTATCGTTTAACGTAAAGCGGTCTATGTTCAAGCTCGTTTTACTCAAAACTGAGCATGGTGTTGACACCAACCGAATGTATATTCGTATTGTGCAGGAAACGTAGATATCGAAACATGTACGGCATATGTGGATATATGACCGGAAACATGTTTTATTTAGAGTTCAATATCACGCGTTTCCGATTAAAGTGATTTTTAGTTTAACGTAAAGCGGTCTATGTTCAAGCTCGTTTTACTCAAAACTGAGCATGGTGTTGACACCAACCGAATGTATATTCGTATTGTGCAGGAAACGTAGATGTTGAAACATGTTTGGCATATGTGGATATATGACCGGAAACATGTTTTATTTAGAGTTCAATGTCACGCGTTTCCTCTTAAAGTGATCTATCGTTTAACGTAAAGCGGTCTATGTTCAAGCTCGTTTTACTCAAAACTGAGCATGGTGTTGACACCAACCGAATGTATATTCGTATTGTGCAGGAAACGTAGATATCGAAACATGTTTGGCATATGTGGATATATGACCGGAAACATGTTTTATTTAGAGTTCAATATCACGCGTTTCCGTTTAAAGTGATTTTTAGTTTAACGTAAAGCGGTCTATGTTCAAGCTCGTTTTACTCAAAACTGAGCATGGTGTTGACACCAACCGAATGTATATTCGTATTGTGCAGGAAACGTAGATATCGAAACATGTTTGGCATATGTGGATATATGACCGGAAACATGTTTTATTTAGAGTTCAATATCACGCGTTTCCGATTAAAGTGATTTTTAGTTTAACGTAAAGCGATATATGTTCAAGCTCGTTTTACTCAAAACTGAGCATGGTGTTGACACCAACCGAATGTATATTCGTATTGTGCAGGAAACGTAGATATCGAAACATATACGGCATATGTGGATATATGACCGGAAACATGTTTTATTTAGAGTTCAATGTCACGCGTTTCCGCTTAAAGTGATGTATCGTTTAACGTAAAGCGGTCTATGTTTAAGCTCGTTTTACTCAAAACTGAGCATGGTGTTGACACCAACCGAATGTATATTCGTATTGTGCAGGAAACGTAGATATCGAAACATGTACGGCATATGTGGATATATGACCGAAAACATGTTTTATTTAGAGTTTAATGTTACGCGTTTCCGCTTAAAGTGATGTATCGTTTAACGTAAAGCGATCTATGTTCAAGCTCGTTTTACTCAAAACTGAGCATGGTGTTGACACCAACCGAATGTATATTCGTATTGTGCAGGAAACGTAGATATCGAAACATGTACGGCATATGTGAATATATGACCGGAAACATGTTTTATTTAGAGTTCAATGTCACGCGTTTCCGCTTAAAGTGATGTATCGTTTAGCGTAAAGCGATCTATGTTCAAGCTCGTTTTACTCAAAACTGAGCATGGTGTTGACACCAACCGAATGTATATTCGTATTGTGCAGGAAACGTAGATATCGAAACATGTACGGCATATGTGGATATATGACCGGAAACATGTTTTATTTAGAGTTCAATATCACGCGTTTCCTCTTAAAGTGATCTATCGTTTAACGTAAAGCGGTCTATGTTCAAGCTCGTTTTACTCAAAACTGAGCATGGTGTTGACACCAACCGAATGTATATTCGTATTGTGCAGGAAACGTAGATATCGAAACATGTACGGCATATGTGGATATATGACCGGAAACATGTTTTATTTAGAGTTCAATATCACGCGTTTCCGTTTAAAGTGATTTTTAGTTTAACGTAAAGCGGTCTATGTTCAAGCTCGTTTTACTCAAAACTGAGCATGGTGTTGACACCAACCGAATGTATATTCGTATTGTGCAGGAAACGTAGATGTTGAAACATGTTTGGCATATGTGGATATATGACCGGAAACATGTTTTATTTAGAGTTCAATGTCACGCGTTTCCAATTAAAGTGATCTATCGTTTAACGTAAAGCGGTCTATGTTCAAGCTCGTTTTACTCAAAACTGAGCATGGTGTTGACACCAACCGAATGTATATTCGTATTGTGCAGGAAACGTAGATATCGAAACATGTACGGCATATGTGGATATATGACCGGAAACATGTTTTATTTAGAGTTTAATATCACGCGTTTCCACTTAAAGTGATCTATCGTTTAGCGTAAAGCGGTCTATGTTCAAGCTCGTTTTACTCAAAACTGAGCATGGTGTTGACACCAACCGAATGTATATTCGTATTGTGCAGGAAACGTAGATATCGAAACATGTTTGGCATATGTGTATATATGACCGGAAACATGTTTTATTTAGAGTTCAATATCACGCGTTTCCGTTTAAAGTGATTTTTAGTTTAACGTAAAGCGGTCTATGTTCAAGCTCGTTTTACTCAAAACTGAGCATGGTGTTGACACCAATCGAATGTATATTCGTATTGTGCAGGAAACGTAAATATTGAAACATATACGGCATATGTGGATATATGACCGGAAACATGTTTTATTTAGAGTTCAATATCACGCGTTTCCGCTTAAAGTGATGTATCGTTTAACGTAAAGCGGTCTATGTTCAAGCTCGTTTTACTCAAAACTGAGCATGGTGTTGACACCAACCGAATGCGTATTCGTATTGTGCAGGAAACGTAGATATCGAAACATGTACGGCATATGTGGATATATGACCGGAAACATGTTTTATTTAGAGTTCAATGTCACGCGTTTCCGCTTAAAGTGATGTATCGTTTAGCGTAAAGCGATCTATGTTTAAGCTCGTTTTACTCAAAACTGAGCATGGTGTTGACACCAACCGAATGTATATTCGTATTGTGCAGGAAACGTAGATATCGAAACATGTACGGCATATGTGGATATATGACCGGAAACATGTTTTATTTAGAGTTCAATATCACGCGTTTCCACTTAAAGTGATGTATCGTTTAACGTAAAGCGGTCTATGTTCAAGCTCGTTTTACTCAAAACTGAGCATGGTGTTGACACCAACCGAATGTATATTCGTATTGTGCAGGAAACGTAGACATCGAAACATGTACGGCATATGTGGATATATGACCGGAAACATGTTTTATTTAGAGTTCAATATCACGCGTTTCCGTTTAAAGTGATTTTTAGTTTAACGTAAAGCGGTCTATGTTCAAGCTCGTTTTACTCAAAACTGAGCATGGTGTCGACACCAACCGAATGTATATTCGTATTGTGCAGGAAACGTAGATGTTGAAACATGTTTGGCATATGTGGATATATGACCGGAAACATGTTTTATTTAGAGTTCAATGTCACGCGTTTCCAATTAAAGTGATCTATCGTTTAACGTAAAGCGGTCTATGTTCAAGCTCGTTTTACTCAAAACTGAGCATGGTGTTGACACCAACCGAATGTATATTCGTATTGTGCAGGAAACGTAGATATCGAAACATGTACGGCATATGTGGATATATGACCGGAAACATGTTTTATTTAGAGTTTAATATCACGCGTTTCCACTTAAAGTGATCTATCGTTTAGCGTAAAGCGGTCTATGTTCAAGCTCGTTTTACTCAAAACTGAGCATGGTGTTGACACCAACCGAATGTATATTCGTATTGTGCAGGAAACGTAGATATCGAAACATGTTTGGCATATGTGTATATATGACCGGAAACATGTTTTATTTAGAGTTCAATATCACGCGTTTCCGTTTAAAGTGATTTTTAGTTTAACGTAAAGCGGTCTATGTTCAAGCTCGTTTTACTCAAAACTGAGCATGGTGTTGACACCAATCGAATGTATATTCGTATTGTGCAGGAAACGTAAATATTGAAACATATACGGCATATGTGGATATATGACCGGAAACATGTTTTATTTAGAGTTCAATATCACGCGTTTCCGCTTAAAGTGATGTATCGTTTAACGTAAAGCGGTCTATGTTCAAGCTCGTTTTACTCAAAACTGAGCATGGTGTTGACACCAACCGAATGTATATTCGTATTGTGCAGGAAACGTAGATGTTGAAACATGTTTGGCATATGTGGATATATGACCGGAAACATGTTTTATTTAGAGTTCAATGTCACGCGTTTCCGCTTAAAGTGATGTATCGTTTAGCGTAAAGCGATCTATGTTTAAGCTCGTTTTACTCAAAACTGAGCATGGTGTTGACACCAACCGAATGTATATTCGTATTGTGCAGGAAACGTAGATATCGAAACATGTACGGCATATGTGGATATATGACCGGAAACATGTTTTATTTAGAGTTCAATATCACGCGTTTCCGTTTGAAGTGATGTATCGTTTAACGTAAAGCGGTCTATGTTCAAGCTCGTTTTACTCAAAACTGAGCATGGTGTTGACACCAACCGAATGTATATTCGTATTGTGCAGGAAACGTAGATATCGAAACATGTACGGCATATGTGGATATATGACCGGAAACATGTTTTATTTAGAGTTCAATATCACGCGTTTCCGTTTAAAGTGATTTTTAGTTTAACGTAAAGCGGTCTATGTTCAAGCTCGTTTTACTCAAAACTGAGCATGGTGTTGACACCAACCGAATGTATATTCGTATTGTGCAGGAAACGTAGATGTTGAAACATGTTTGGCATATGTGGATATATGACCGGAAACATGTTTTATTTAGAGTTCAATATCACGCGTTTCCGCTTAAAGTGATCTATCGTTTAACGTAAAGCGATCTATGTTCAAGCTCGTTTTACTCAAAACTGAGCATGGTGTTGACACCAACCGAATGTATATTCGTATTGTGCAGGAAACGTAGATATCGAAACATGTTTGGCATATGTGGATATATGACCGGAAACATGTTTTATTTAGAGTTCAATATCACGCGTTTCCGTTTAAAGTGATTTTTAGTTTAACGTAAAGCGGTCTATGTTCAAGCTCGTTTTACTCAAAACTGAACATGGTGTTGACACCAACCGAATGTATATTCGTATTGTGCAGGAAACGTAGATATCGAAACATGTACGGCATATGTGGATATATGACCGGAAACATGTTTTATTTAGAGTTCAATATCACGCGTTTCCGTTTAAAGTGATTTTTAGTTTAACGTAAAGCGATCTATGTTCAAGCTCGTTTTACTCAAAACTGAGCATGGTGTTGACACCAACCGAATGTATATTCGTATTGTGCAGGAAACGTAGATATCGAAACATGTACGGCATATGTGGATATATGACCGGAAACATGTTTTATTTAGAGTTCAATGTCACGCGTTTCCAATTAAAGTGATGTATCGTTTAACGTAAAGCGGTCTATGTTCAAGCTCGTTTTACTCAAAACTGAGCATGGTGTTGACACCAACCGAATGTATATTCGTATTGTGCAGGAAACGTAGATATCGAAACATGTACGGCATATGTGGATATATGACCGAAAACATGTTTTATTTAGAGTTTAATGTTACGCGTTTCCGCTTAAAGTGATGTATCGTTTAGCGTAAAGCGATCTATGTTCAAGCTCGTTTTACTCAAAACTGAGCATGGTGTTGACACCAACCGAATGCGTATTCGTATTGTGCAGGAAACGTAGATATCGAAACATGTACGGCATATGTGGATATATGACCGGAAACATGTTTTATTTAGAGTTCAATATCACGCGTTTCCGCTTAAAGTGATGTATCGTTTAGCGTAAAGCGATCTATGTTCAAGCTCGTTTTACTCAAAACTGAGCATGGTGTTGACACTAACCGAATGTATATTCGTATTGTGCAGGAAACGTAGATATCGAAACATGTTTGGCATATGTGGATATATGACCGGAAACATGTTTTATTTAGAGTTCAATATCACGCGTTTCCGCTTAAAGTGATCTATCGTTTAACGTAAAGCGGTCTATGTTCAAGCTCGTTTTACTCAAAACTGAGCATGGTGTTGACACCAACCGAATGTATATTCGTATTGTGCAGGAAACGTAGATATCGAAACATGTACGGCATATGTGGATATATGACCGGAAACATGTTTTATTTAGAGTTCAATATCACGCGTTTTCGTTTAAAGTGATTTTTAATTTAACGTAAAGCGGTCTATGTTCAAGCTCGTTTTACTCAAAACTGAGCATGATGTTGACACCAACCGAATGCGTATTCGTATTGTGCAGGAAACGTAGATGTTGAAACATGTTTGGCATATGTGTATATATGACCGGAAACATGTTTTATTTAGAGTTCAATGTCACGCGTTTCCGTTTAAAGTGATCTATCGTTTAACGTAAAGCGGTCTATGTTCAAGCTCGTTTTACTCAAAACTGAGCATGGTGTTGACACCAACCGAATGTATATTCGTATTGTGCAGGAAACGTAGATATCGAAACATGTACGGCATATGTGGATATATGACCGAAAACATGTTTTATTTAGAGTTCAATATCACGCGTTTCCACTTAAAGTGATCTATCGTTTAGCGTAAAGCGGTCTATGTTCAAGCTCGTTTTACTCAAAACTGAGCATGGTGTTGACACCAACCGAATGCATATTCGTATTGTGCAGGAAACGTAGATATCGAAACATGTTTGGCATATGTGGATATATGACCGGAAACATGTTTTATTTAGAGTTCAATATCACGCGTTTCCGTTTAAAGTGATTTTTAGTTTAACGTAAAGCGGTCTATGTTCAAGCTCGTTTTACTCAAAACTGAGCATGGTGTTGACACCAACCGAATGTATATTCGTATTGTGCAGGAAACGTAGATATTGAAACATATACGGCATATGTGGATATATGACCGGAAACATGTTTTATTTAGAGTTCAATATCACGCGTTTCCGCTTAAAGTGATGTATCGTTTAACGTAAAGCGGTCTATGTTCAAGCTCGTTTTACTCAAAACTGAGCATGGTGTTGACACCAACCGAATGCGTATTCGTATTGTGCAGGAAACGTAGATATCGAAACATGTACGGCATATGTGGATATATGACCGGAAACATGTTTTATTTAGAGTTCAATGTTACGCGTTTCCGCTTAAAGTGATGTATCGTTTAGCGTAAAGCGATCTATGTTTAAGCTCGTTTTACTCAAAACTGAGCATGGTGTTGACACCAACCGAATGTATATTCGTATTGTGCAGGAAACGTAGATATCGAAACATGTACGGCATATGTGGATATATGACCGGAAACATGTTTTATTTAGAGTTCAATATCACGCGTTTCCGTTTGAAGTGATCTATCGTTTAACGTAAAGCGGTCTATGTTCAAGCTCGTTTTACTCAAAACTGAGCATGGTGTTGACACCAACCGAATGCGTATTCGTATTGTGCAGGAAACGTAGATGTTGAAACATGTTTGGCATATGTGGATATATGACCGGAAACATGTTTTATTTAGAGTTCAATATCACGCGTTTCCGTTTAAAGTGATTTTTAGTTTAACGTAAAGCGGTCTATGTTCAAGCTCGTTTTACTCAAAACTGAGCATGGTGTTGACACCAACCGAATGCATATTCGTATTGTGCAGGAAATGCAGATATTGATAAGTGTGTTAATTATGTGGTTTTTGTTTGTATTTTTTCATATTTAATTGTTTTCTTTTGGGAAAAAATTTTTTAACTTGTTTTGGTTGATGCTGATTTTGCTTTTTTCTTTTTTTTGTCGAAAACGAGAGAATCATTCTGCTAGAATGATAGTGGTAATAATACCGTTAACTGTTTTAGAAATGATTAAAAATGTTCATTATTTACAATTTTACCATAGATATCCTATATAACTCCTAGATTGCGCTTCCCGTAAAAAAATTGAAGCCAATTGAACATATCGGAAGACACCTCAGAGTTACATTTGCTTGAATAGAAATTATATGTATTTTGACATTAAAATTGAATTTTTAACCGATTAAAACGTTTTTCTTTTGGCGTATGTAATGGATACAAAAACTTGAATTAATAAGCTATAAAAAACGCCAAAAATAACTTACTTTAACACACAAAAAAATTAATTTAGACTAAGGAATAAGTAAAAATTACTGTATAATTTTTCTACTTTTATTGCTACTTCAAGAAACAATAAAAATTTTTAAATATCAATTTAGACTAAGAAATAAATGAAAAGCAGAGCTTGTCAACATTAATTTAGGTATTTACAAGCAGTATATTAAAGATTCTAAAATTATTTTTGACATTTACACAGATTGGTATCAAATTTGATCAGCCAAGTTTTTTCATTTTTTAAAATTTTATTGATGGATAATTTTTAAAAAATTCAATAAAATAGGGTTATTAAATTTCCAAAGTATCATTGTTTGAATTTAATATTTTTTTAAAAATTTGTTTGATGCGCATTTTAGATTTTGATTAAATAGTAGGGGAAAACCTTTAACAATGCGCCACATTTCGGATTTTTTCAAAATTTAAAAAACTTAAAAGGTATTGATGAAAAATTTTTATAACACTTTAATCTCTTTTAATTACTATTTAAAATGCTTAATTAGGTATTTTGTTAAAAATCTTTATCTTTCCAAAAATTAGTTTTAAAATAAAGGTAAAAAATCGGCGCACTGTTGGAGCATAGATTCAAAAGTGCGCCATTGTAATTTCAACACTGCGCCACCTTGTTTTTTATACAACTTGGCTACATAACACTCCAAATTAATCGACTTCTAAGGTTTTTTTGCCTTAACAGGAAAATGTGTGAAATTTTTAGGTCAGAAAATTGCTTTACTATTAATAAAATGACAAAATCAACTTTTCAAGCAATTTTAACAATGAAATACAAATTGCACATTGAATAAGGCCAATATATAGTATATAACTATGGATATTAAAACAAAACTTTTACTTTTCCTCATGTAAAAATTTAATCAACAGATAATATGGTTTAAACTTGCATAACTCGATTTTGTCATATTTCTATTTTTTACTTTTTTTATTTTCACCTTGACTCGCAGGAAAATGTGGGAGTCGCTACCCAGGCCAAATGCTTAGCATTTACCCTCAGCATGCTTTCATAGATGCCAAAATACTGCTTTTCAGTTGAAATTTTTTATTTTGTTTTTTTATATAAATGTAAAGATCGAGGTGATGTCGAGAGCGTAGTCGAGTGGTTAAAGCGTCGTGCTTATGATCAACAAGATTTTTTTCTTCATAAATCACACTCTTAACCATCCTGAGGATATGTCTGGTCATGACCTACACAGTTTGTCAGCACTGTGGTAGAATGGTTAATGGTGCAGTGATTGATGGGGAACGCGATCAAAACATACACACTTAATTTTCTTGTGTCTTTGGAAAAGATATTGTCTTTGGAAAAGATATTCTGCACTGCTCTCTACTTGGCGGTCTTAACAGAGGTGGGCATTTTTCCAAAAATTAGCAAAGCGCAGCGCACTAAAACGCAACGAGTCTTTGAAATTAGTGAAGCACAGCGCACTAAAGCGCAACTAGTCTTTGAAATTAGCAAAGCGCAGCGCACTAAAGCGCAACGTATCTTTGAAATTAGTGAAGCGCAGCGCACTAAAGCGCAAGATGTCTTTGATATTAAAAGAAGCGCAACGCACTAAAGCGCAACGAGTCTCTGAAATTAGTGAAGCGCAGCGCAACTTGCGCAATGCGTTTTTATAAATCATGTAAAGCGCAACGCAACTTGCGTAATGTCTTTTTTAAGTCAGGGTTTTTTGAGACCGTGCCCCCTTTTTGTCCTGCAAACAAAAATCGCGCCCCCTTCTATCATACCAACAAATTTCGTCCCAAAATCATGATGTTCACAAAAAAAAGTCTTCACTTAGATTTAGTGTCCTATTTCTCAATTTTCTTCCGAAAATCGTAGTGTTCTCCAAAAAAAGGCCGCCAGGTTCGTTTAGATTTAGTGTTTAGCTAGTTATTCGTGCCCCCCTTGTAAACCTTCCACTCCAGCCCCAGGGTGGCGTACCCTTAAGTTTAAGAATCTAGGAGTTAAAATTTAGTTTTCAGCCAGTTGCTCATGCCCCCTACGAGCCTTTTACGCCCTCAGTTTAAGTTTTAGGTTTTAAATCACGTTAAGCGCAGCGCAAAAAATTATTTACAAATCCTGCTTTACAAGTTTTTACAAATCATGTTAAGCAAAGCGCAATGTACGTATTTTTTAAATTATGTTATTATTAATTAAATTAAATATTAAATTAAATTATGTTATGCGTAATGCGCTTTATGTTTAATGTATTTAAAAAGACTACATTAATTTTTTTTATCTCTATATTTATCCTCCTGACTCGCAGGAAACGACGGAGGCGCTTTACATAGGGCAGGCAATTACCCCAACCTGCTTCCGGAGATACTAAGATATTGCTGTTGGCTTGTAATTTGATAGAGATATAACTGAAGTTTAGAACTGCTTTTAAAGACCAACAAGCAGGGGAATGTGCGTAAAATATCTTTCCCAAGGACACAACAGAATGGCGCGAGTGGGTTTTGAACCGAGACCGTGCAGCGCATCAAGATTTTCAAATCACATGAGGTGCAATATTCTGTCAAAATCATAAGCGCAGTCCAACCATAGCTCTAAATTTCAGTTAAGGCACATATAAAAATTTTTTTAATTTCAATTAAACTTTCAACCCAACTTTATCTTTTAGAACAAAAAGACATTTGTATTTACAAATTTCAATCAAAAACCAAAAAAACTTTTGTTAAATTTGCTTTTTATTATGCAAACATTTGTGAGCTACTGTTTTCACCAATTGCATCAAATTTTTATACCACTACTTTTGAAGTAATCAATAGATTACAAAGCAAAGTCAATAAAAAAGCATTTTTTCGATTTTGATTGTTTGCGATAATTGAACAACTTTTTCTTTTTTACTCATTCGATTTACATAAAATAAATAAAATAATAAATAATATAAATTAATAAAATAAATAATAAATAAACTCAACAACTCAACAACACACAACACAAAACGGAATAAATAAACTCAACAACACAAATAGATTAATTAATTATTTTAATGGGAGTACGCAGTTTTTGTTTTCTCGAATAAATACCAATCGTTCAAAGTTTTCTCACGATAAAGTCGCTCTCTTTGGTTTCATCACGGCGGATCCAACAAAGACACGTTCTATTGCCGCAGAGCTTGGAATGCCAGTGTTGTATTTTAAAAAGACTTCAACCCAAGTTCTTCGGTGGAACACAGGAAAAGATTCCAACTGGAATTGTGTATTCCATGTTGGCTTCGTGGCCATCCAATCTTCTATAATTTTATTGACCAAAGAAGATATTTGGCCAGCCTCTGTTGGTGATGTTATTTTGTCCTGTAAAACAAGAGAAGTTGTATGAAATCCAACTGTCGACCTTTTTTTTACACTCATTGAAGCCGTTTTTGAGAACGTAAAACACGATAAACCTCAATGTGACGTAATTTGAAACGCGAGCTGAAAACTTATTGATGTGGCAAAACGTACAACCAGGGGCGCCGGATTTTTTTTTTCAGGGGGGGCAAATTTCAAAAAAAGGGCACTTTTTGTTAAAAAGGCACTCCAACAAAAGTCGTTTATAGCAACCATGTCGCAATCAAATTAGCGTATTCTCTAAAAAAAAGGTCTTCACTTGTAGTCGATCTCTGATTTTCCTATTTCCTCCCAAAATCATAGTGTTCTCTAAAAAAAAAAAGGTCTTCACTTCTAGTCGATCTCCAATTTTCCTGTTTTCGCCCCAAATTCATATTGTTCTCTAAAAAAAAGAAAAAAAAAGGTCTACTGCCCACCTCTGGGTCTTAACTAACAGATTCAAATTTTGTCATATCTCTGAATAAAAAATTAAAAAAAAACAAAACAAAAAGGGGAAGTACTTAGAAATAGAAAAATTTGTTTGTAATACTTTAAATCAGGGGTCGGCAAACTTTTCAAGACGGGGCCGGATTTAGATTTTTTGGACCTCCCCGGGCCAAAGCGTGAGAAAAAAAAGTCTTCGCTTCAAATCGATCTCTGATTTCGCTATTTTTTCTCCGAAAATTGTAGTGATCTCTAAAAAAAAGGTCTTCACTTCGATTCCATCCCTAATTTTGCTATTTTTCTCCCAAAATCAGGGTGTTCTCTAAAAAAAAAAAAAAAAGGTCTTCACTTGGAATCGATCTCGGAAATTCCTATTTTTGTCTCAAAATCATAGTGCCGCTGCTTGTGATCGACAAGGCTTGTGCAAAATTGTTCTGCAGGCCCGTAGTTGGACCACGCTGTCCTACGAAATGAACAAGGTAAAGACCTGAAACTGTGCGTTCCCGATATAATTTTATCCACCTGTGGCTAAAATCAGTGTATGCGTTTTTAAAAAGAGCTCCGCGGGCCGCAGTTTGCCGACCCCTGCTTTAAATGAACATTTACAATTTGATTCCCGTTTACAGGCAAATGACCTTGATATTGCACATCCACTACCCTCAAGAAAAGGCACCCTAATTATTGTCAAGTTTATTCGTAGGACACAAAAAAATGAAGTATATCGAAAAAAAAAGACTTCTCAAAGGAACTAAAATGATTATCACAGAATCCCTTACCAAACGTCGACTGCAACTATTAGAGAAAGCTCGCTCGGAATTTAAACAACGCCCAGTTTGGAGTTGGAAGGGTGAGATTTTTGTTTTTCATAACAATAAAAAAAAAGGTAATTAATGATTTTATTGATATAACTAAAATTAAAAGTGAACTCAGTTATGCACAAACTGTAAAACAATGATCTATCTTTTTTATTCTATACTGAATTAGTTAATTTTAATTATTTAGTCTAAACTAAAAATTTTCCCAATACAAAAAATTATTAATATATCTTTATAAATTGGCTGGTTTCACGTACCCTTATCTCATAATATTTTAATTTTTTTTACCTATTAGTAAATTTTGCATTTAATTTAATAAGTTTAATAAAAGCTAAGCATTTTGCTTTTATTTTTAATATTCTCTTTATTAATTTTTTGTTTGTCTGTGTAAATTCTTTTTTTTCTTTTTTTTTGTTTTTGTTTATATAATTGATGTGTAGTAGTAATAGCCAAATAATTATTTGCTTTGAATGTAAACAACAAATTTAAAAAAAACAACTATTTTCGCTTTGTAACTCCTGCAATCAAAACTATCACTCTCAATGTTTTAATAAGCATTCTAATAAAAAAAATTCTTTAAACAAATCTCTATGTCTTAATTGCTATGCAACCTTATTTCTTTTTCATACTCTAGAGTCTTCTAATTTTTCAAACCTTTTTACAACTGATCTAAATCAACAAAAATATAGCTATGATGCAAAAAAATTAAACCAACTTTTTCCAGAAATTTGTACAGAAATATCCAATGACACTGAAACACAAATTTGTTCATTAGGAAATGATAGTTATTTAAGCTCAGATGAAGCAGCAATACACCTTAAAAACTCCAGTGAAAATACTTTTTCATCAATATGCATCAATATGAGATCACTTTTCAACCCCAATCATTTTACCAGGTTTGAATGTTTGATATCCACTCTAAATTTTAGTCCACATACAATTGCAGTTAATAAAACTTGGGAAAAACCTAACTCAACAGGACAGTACAAAAATTTGAATTACATTTATTTGTCGAATCCTTGTAAACATAATAAAGGTGGTGGAGTAGCTTTGTACATAAAAAAAAACCTGATCTTTGACATACGTTCTGATTTAAATGTAATGGATGAAAAAATCTTTGAATCAATTTTCATAGATATTTACTTTGACCATAAGGTTGTTACCTGTGGGACAATTTATCGATCACCTAAGAAAGATACAAAATCTCTAAATAAATTTTTTAAACACTTCAATTTTGTCTTTAATAAATTAAAACATAACAAAAATGTGTACATAATGGGTGATACAAACATTAATCTCATTGACCAAAAAGACCCTGGCACTGAAATTTTAACAGACACCATGTTTAATAATAATTTTTTTCCTTTAATCAATCGCCCCACAAGACTAACAAATAATTGTGCTTTCACCATTGATCATATTTGGACAAATATAACTTGTGTCAATATAACAAGTGGCATATTAGTGTATAGTGTCTCTGACCATTTTCCTATTTTTTAAATATTACGAGTAATTAAGACAATCTTGTCCAGTCAAAAATTTATTTTTTTCTGCTTCTAATCTGATAAATTTTCAAGCTTCTCTTGAAAATATTGACTACAGCAGCGTTTCTCAAACCATGGGTCACGACCCAAATGTGGGTCGCCAAGGCTACGCAGAATGGTCGCAAAAACTTGTAAATTACCGCACCTAAAAGAAAAAGAACTGCGCACACAAGATTTCAAAAGTGAAAACCCTTTTTTTGAGAGAACATTACAATTTTAAGACGAAAATCTAGAAATCAGAGTCAGATTCAAGTTGAAGACCTTTTTTTTCTTTTTTTTTTTTAGAGAGCACCTTGATTTTGGGACGAAAAGTAGAAAATCGGAGACTGAATTCAAGTGATGACCTTTCTTTTTAGAGATCACCACGTTTTTGAGCCGAAAATCAAGAAATCAAAATAAGTTTGCTCACGAACTAATTTCTGCCCACTAGAGCTAAAAATTAGACAATCATTATTGGTTTACAATAACACTTTCGTGTTGTTTCAATATGTGCTCACTCAAATTTACTTGGGTCGCAGTCATATTTGTAAATCGTTGTTTTTAGCAATTTTGGGTCGCAGAAAAAAAGGTTTGAGAAACGCTGGACTACAGTAATGTTGCTACATTTTCTGACCCAGATTTAGCTTTTCAAAACCTTCAAAATATTTTTCTAAATAAATTTAACCAACATTTTTTTAAACAATCAAAAAATCAAAAACAGAATAGCCAATGGTTTAACAAAGAGCTTTGGAGCTTACTTCACAAAAAGGACAGATTACACAAAATATACATACAAAAAAATAACTTATTAGCAAAAGAAAAGTATCTAAAAATTAGAAATCAATATTTTCACCGCATTAAGCAAAAAAAAAGAATATTTTAAGAACAAATTTTAAAAATACAAATATGATATAAAAAAACTTGGCAAACCATTAATAAAAATTTGGGAAGGACTAAAGCAAACATTAGTAAAACTAATTGTGTCTTAAAAGCTGGAAAAATGATATATGAACCTAAAGAAATAGCAAACACATTTAACAAACACTTTTCTACTATCTCATGTAAACTGATATCTCAGCTCCCTGCTTCTGCAGCTAACTATCAAGACTACTTAGGTTCTTTAAATCCCTCTTCCATGTTTTTTTATCCAACATGCTCACAAGAAATCAAAAGAATTATATCTACTTTAAAGTTGAGTTCAGGTTGGGATGGTATACCTTCATTTGTACTTAAACATCTGCCTAAAAATGTAATATCCATTCTTAGCTACATCTTTAACCAATCTTTATCACAAGAAAAATTTATCTCTTCCTTTAAACACACTAAAGTAATTCCCCTCTTTAAAAAAAGTTGTCCCAAAGATGTTTCTAACTACAGGCCAATCAGCTTACTTTCTTGTTTTTTTAAAATAATTGAAAAACTTGTCTACATTCGTTTATATTCTTTTTTAAATAAGTTCAACTTGATTAGTGAAAATCAATTCGGTTTTAGACGAGGACACTCAACTTGTCATCTTACTTCCCTGCTTACTGATCAATAACAACATCATTTGAAGAAAAAATGAATAGCCTTGGAATTTTTCTGACCTTTCTAAAGCTTTTGACACTATTAATCATAAAATATTACTCAATAAATTGTATCATTATGGTGTGAAAGGCACAGTTCATGATTGGTTTAAAAGTTATTTATTTAAAAGAACCCAACAAGTTGATTATAGTTCAAGTATTTCAAATATATTTCTTCCTTTGTACTTCAAGGCTCAATACTCGGTCCACTCTTGTTTATACAATGTAATTTACATTAATGACTTCTCAAAATGTCTCAAATATAGCAACAACCTGTCTTTTGCTGATGATACAACTATCATCCTTAGTGCAAAAAATACTAATTTATTATTTCAAAAAGGAAATAAAGAACTCAAAAACATTGACAACTGGCTAATAGCAAATAAGCTTTCCCTTAATATCAAAAAAACAAAATACATTTTAATCAGCTCTCGCACCACAAAAACATTGTCAAAAGAATCAGTTTTAACTATTAGAAAAAATGAAATTGAAAGAGTCACCTCAGTCAGGTTATTAGGTGTTACATTCAATGAACGCCTAACATGGAAAGATCACATGGCAATGCTAAACAGCAAACTAAAATCATCGCTATACGCAGTAATGAGAGTAAAGCCTTTTCTAACTCAAGAAGCTCTACTTACACTTTTTCATTCACTAATTCTGAGTCATATAAGGTACTGCATTACAACTTGATGCTATGGACACTCTGTGTTACTCAATAAATTACAAAAAATCTGCAACAAGTTTATTAATATGATAATTTGTACTAATCCCGCAAAAAAAACCAACAAAGAAATAACAAAAGATAATATTCTTAATATACAACAACTCTATAAATTAAATATTTCAATTTGCATGTAATCATTCCACATGCAATTACCGTCAGCATTTAACAATATATTTAAAGAAAAACGTCCACTGTAATTACTAGAAGTAATTCTCAAATCATACCTATATCATGCAAAAACACAGTAACAGAACAATCAATAAGATACATTGGCCCAAAAATTTGAAATGAGTTACCCGAAAAAATAAAACTACGTAAATCCTTGAGTACATTTGTTAAAAAATCTAAAGCATTCCTTGAACAACAATCAAATTTATAAACTGTTACGTAGGTCATCATTTAATATCTTTTGCTGGTCTTCTTTTTCTTGTGTTTCAGGAAAGCAACTGAACAATTTGAAAATCTTCAACTTTACGATGGTCAAGAAAAGACTCAAGGAAAGTCGGCAGTGTGGTCGGGTGGTTAGAGCGCCGGGCTCGTGACCAATACGCTCTCGGTTCAAAAAACCCACTCGCGCCATTCTGTTGTGTCCTTGGGAAAGACACTTTACGACACTTTCCCCTGCTTGGTGGTCATGGCAAGCAGTTCTAAATTACAGTCATATCTCTGTTAAATTACAAGCGGACAGCATATCTTAGTATCTCCGGAAGCAGGTTGGGGTAATTGCCTACCCTAAGTATTAGCGCCTCCGTCGCTTTCCTGCGAGTCAGGAGGATAAATATAGAAATAAAATAAATAAATACATAAAGTTCTGCAGGATCACTTTTGTTTCTACATGAACAATTTTTTTAGCTATTGCATAAGTTTTATTTTACTATTTATTGTTACTACTTTGTATCGGTTTTTGTAGATTTTTTTAGTATGTTTTCTTGTGTTGTTTTTGTGTTTTTTTGTTTGTTTGTTTTTTACAAAGGCTGCAATATTTTTGTTTTTTTCTTTATTGGAGGTTTTTGTTTGAGAAATGATCTTTTGATCGACAACAGCATTTCTTTCGGTGAGTTTGTTTGCCTGATGGGCTGGTAGAATGTGTTCATGCTTTTACATATATTTATTTTACTATTTATTGTTACTACTTTACTATTTATTGTTACTACTTTGTATCAGTTTTTATAGATTTTTTTTTTTTTATTTATAGTTTTACTATTTATTGTTACTACTTTGTATCGGTTTTTGTAGATTTTTTTAGTATGTTTTCTTATGTTGTTTTCGTGTTTTTTGTTTGTTTGTTTTTTACAAAGGCGGTAATATTTTTGTTTTTGTTTTTTTTCTTTCTATTTTTTTAAACAACTTTATAATGAAGTGAAGCAACCTTGTTTCTATATTATACAACAAGTCACACTTTTCATCGGTAATTGGCAAGTCACAACGTCAACTCGTTTTGTTGCTTCTTCCTTTTTCTAACCCCGTCTTTCAACAACTCACAAACTTTTCAACATTTTGTTATTTTGTTCATGGGGCGGGGCAGAAATAAAAGAAAACTGAACTGAACTAAACTGAACTGAAAAGATTTGAACCAGACTGCAACATCTTAGTATTTTCAAAACAGATTGGGGTAATGGCTTAAAGTATTACACCTCAAACGTATTTCTTTAAATTGAAATTGATACAGGGTGTTCATAAAGTCCTGATACAATTTCAATTTTTATATGAAGTCAATTCTTAAAATATCTTAACCAGGTTTATTTTATTTTAATCAGTGCTGTTTAAAGTTTTTATTTAAAATAAAATTTTGTATTTCAGATATAATTTTTATGTGTTTTATGAATGTGTTAAATAAACCCTTATTAAATGGTTACTCCTCAAGAGAAGGCACAATGTGTATCCTGGTTCATTGAAACAAAATCGGACGTTCAGACTCAGCGAAGGTACAGGACTAAGAATGGAAAAGATCCACCATCACGCTCTTCAATTCGTCAATGGCACAAAAATTTTATGGAGATAGGGTCAGTGTTGGATGCAGTGAGAAGTGGGCGACCAAGAACATCTGCGGAAAACATCGAGCGTGTAAGACAAACGTTTAGTGGTTCTCCTACAAAGTCCATCTGTACTGCTGCCAGAGAATTGAAATTACCACCTACAACAGTGCACAAGGTTCTACACAAAAGGTTACGATTGTACGCTTATAAAGTGCAAATGTTACAGAGACTTCAGCCAAATGACAAGTCAAAACGAAAACAGTTTGCAGATAACATGCTGCAACGAATTTCTGAGGATGAAGAATTTCTCAAGCGAATTTGTTTTAGTGACAAGGCAACGTTTCATTGCCACCTCGTTCACCAGACATCACTCCCCTGGATTTCTTTCTATGGGGTTATGTGAAGGATATTGTGTATCGAACAAAGGTGCGGGACGTAACTGACTTAAAGCAAAGAATTTCTGATGCTATTGCCACCATTGACGAGGCTATGCTTCAACGAACATGGCAGGAAATTGAGTACCGTCTTGATGTGCTTCACGTAACTAAAGGTGCCCATATAGAAATGTATTAAATGAGGTAAAAAAACTTTAAGCAACACTGATTGAAATAAAACAAACCTGGTTAAGATATTCTAAGAATTGACTTCATAAAAAAATTTTAAAATTGTATCAGGACTTTATGAACACCCTGTATTTTGGCACAAATAACCATCCGAATTTCATCTCATAACCCTATAATTTCGCGATGCTTTCTGAACAACCAAATTTTCCTCTTTACAAGTTTCAAGCAATTCAATAGAAGAGGGTTTTTCAAACTAAGGGTGGCGTGAGAGTCGTCAAGTCCTTTGAAGGGAGTTGTAACGACACATACGTAGACTAATGAAATATTTTCTAACCTTTGTTTATAAAAAATAGAACGGTAAAAAGGCGAAATTAAAATCTGTTTTTTTTATGGATTTATTGGCCTTTAAGCAAAATCACCATTGTAGGTAATAAGCAGCGTGTCTTAATTCAGAAATTTGTTGTTTAGTGCCTTTTCGAAAAGCATAACAGATAACACTCAGATAGATTAAGCAACAAACTTGAGCACTTCTGTTTGTAAGTCAGGGTGTTTTCATACTGAGCTATCTCTCCTTTATTAGAAGTTTGTTGACTTTAACCGATCACAAGATTTATTTTTTAATGGGATAGACTTTTATTGCATAATAAAAAGAAACAAAAATGTCCACGGAAGTTGACTGAGTTTTTAATTAATCACACAAACTTTTGCGAACTACTGTTCACTTTTGTCAAGTGTAACCGAAGATTTATCAGGTGTTTTGTTACACCTGACAAAGTAAGTAGAAGTTCACGAAATCTAGTGTAAATAATACAAAACTCAGTCAACTTTAGAGCACATTTTACTTTTTTACTTTTTATTATTTCCATAAAACAGCATGGAATTAATATGGAGTAGTCTAAAATAGGTGTCTTAAGGGTAACATTTTATTTTGAATTCTACAAAAAAAGTTGCAGATAGCTTTTAATAAATGTGTTTTTTTCATAAAGTTAAAAAACTTTTTTGTTCTTTCTTGTTCCCTTTATATTACTTCAAGAACGAGTACATAAATATCATAGATGATAAAACCCCAAATATGGCTATTGCAGATGAGTAGTCTCTTTGTTTTACAATCTATTCTTTAATAAAAGAATTGATAAAAATAAATAAATAAAAGGATAAAATGTTTTTTTAAAAAAATGTTATTTGAAACAAAACTGTTATACCAGTATTTATTGTGAAAAAATAAAACAGTTGGTGGCCATAAAAAAATGAAAGAAAAGCTGATTGTAAAGGTAATTATGAAAAAGTCTGCATATTTTTTTCTGTAATACCAGGAATTAAGCCCAATCCCTGGTAATTTGATAACACTGGTATGCATTTAAATTTTTCTCCCGAGGTTGAAAGTTTTCAGCTGTTTTCAAATCATTTTTTTACGTATATTTCAAATATGCAATCAGTTTTGTTCCATCAGGTCAAATTATCTTGCTACGAAAATTTTAATTTTTTTAAGAATTTATGTTAAATGCTATCTAGTATGTTATAGGCCTACGTCTATTTCAAATTACATCACTTTCTCAGTAACATTTAATAGTTGGTTAAAATATAAATGCATGTAAACAAAAAGTGAACTAAACACAAGCAAATTGGCGTTTTAAAGCTTTCCTTTTATGCAGTGGAACAGGAATATCTCTTTTGAGACACCAGCAATAGTCAGCTAACATATTAATGTCCCAACGGCCTTGATATCGTTCTTCCATCATACGAATGTCTTGGTAAAAACGTTCACCTTGCTCTTCACTGTAATTACCGCAGTTTTCTGGGAAGTAATCCAGATGAGAATTTAGAAAATGCATCTTAGTAGACATTCTTTCACCCAAAGCTTGGAAATTGTGCATCAATTCACAAACCACATCTTCATAGTTTGGGCCACGTTTTTTCCCAACATTTTTAAAAGATTCTCATGCTCTTTTTTCTGCTTCAGTTAAAACGTCATCAAAAGTAAAATCTCTCATTAATTCACGTATTTGAGGTCCATTAAACACACCTGCTCCAAGTTTAGCATCACTTGTAGCTGAAAATTTAGACTGCAGAAATTTGAACGATGGGTTGCTTTTATTTAAGGCTTTGACAAACATTTTTCATTAAATCAAGTTTTATATGTAAAGGAGAAGGTAAGACGTTTTTCGGATCAACCAAAAAATTGATTTTACATTGCATCTAGAAGGAGTTAAAATGCCTCTAACTGGCCATTTTTTCTGTAAATAATGTCGGTCATCAGCTCTGGAATCCCCAATACATAAAAAGCAAGGATATTTTGTATAACCTCCTGAAAGACCAAGGAGTATGCATATCATTTTCAAATCACCACAGATCTTCCACTGGTGAAGATTGCAGCATAGGGCATCAAGTAGATATTTTATGTCTAAGTAGGACTCTTTAAGAACAACTAAATGAGCAATGGAAATTGAAGCAATTTCATTGCCAATGTGTAGAAGAACTGCTTTTACGCTTCTGACAGAAGAATCCAAAAACAATCTTCATTCTACTGCTTTGTATTCCATTCCCAAAGCTTTTACAAGCCCACAAACATCAGTGCAGTGCAAAAGCCGGTGCTGCTCATCCCTTTCAAAGTACTTTCTAAACTCCTCGTCTCAATTTTGGTACTAATAAAATGTAGTTTGTGGAGCTAATAAGTTGTTTTCACGAAGTCGAGATTCCAATAGCTGAGTTGATTCTTTTGACAGATACAAATCTTTAATAAAAATCATTTAGCTGAGCTTAAGTTAGAAGCTTTGGCTGTTTGTACTTTGGTTCATCGCAGGTGAATTGATTCCAAAGATCATTTGCAATCTCATCAGTATCTGGAGACGAAGAAAATTCTAACTCAGAAAAGTTTCGAGGGGGATTTGGTATGAGAATTCCAGATCCATGTAGAGCTGGCTTAATGGCAGACGGAACATCAGGATATTTCTCACAATGTTTGTTCTTTCGATTTATACCTGTAAATGAAAAGTATTAAAATTAAATTATTGCATTTCAACCTGAACATAGAATACATATATTAAAACAAACCTTGCAAGTTTGTCATGCAAAAATAGCAATTTGTCACGTGATTTTTACTTTCTTTCCATATCATTGGCACACCAAACGGAAGCTTCTTTGTCTTTTCTTTACTCCACCTTCTCAAGTTTTCCACACATGTTTTGCAACAAATGTGAGGCGAAAATGATTTATCCTGATCACCTGGTTTCATGCCAGAATAAGCATGGTAACATTTTTTCATGAAGGGTGTAATACTTGCTTGGCGGTCAGGGAGTGTAACTTTTCCACAATTGTAACAAAAGCGGTCAGGCTCATTTTTACATTTCCTCATTATGGATTAAATCCAAACCAACGAATCTGTTTATCTCAATACGCTATATACAATTTTTCTAATCCCATACAAAGAGCAAAATGAAACATTTTGTCTAAACAAAAGTTACAATGTGACAAATGTTACGCTTAAGAAAATATCCTATACTATCAAATTATAAAAGCTAGCCTTTTAGTTGCTAATAGCATCACCTACCTACCAATCAGGTACCATTAGTACTAAACAGGCATAGTAAAGGGATTTAGGGTAAAAGCTAGTGTTAACGTTAGATATTAATATCAGGGATTAGGATGTAGTAGTAGAGGTTAGAAACTATGACTGTAATATGTCAGTAGTTTATATGACTTTTTTGACGTGAATATCGGAGGTCCTGTCGGAGGTCGCACCTTTGTGGAACGGTGGTGCTTCATCTAGCGGATCCAAGGCGGCGGAGGTTAAATCCAAAGAGGCTAAATCCAAAGAAGCTAAATCCAAAGAGGCTAAATCCAAAGAGGCTAAATTAAAAGAGGTTAAATCCAAGGAAGCTAAATCCAAAGAGGTTAAATCTAAGGAGGTAAAATCCAAAAAAATTAAAGACTGTAATCAATATACTTGATAAAGATCAAAGTTATGGTATTTGAATAACTCCTTAGCATCATCTAGCAGTGGTTAAAGATCTAGATGAAATTAGGTAATCAAACTTCATCTAGAAACAGGTTCGATCCCTGAATGTAATGAATCAATTATTTAGTTATTGTTCAATGAAACTTAAAATCTAACTAATCCGAGTTGGATTCTTGGTTAATTAATTTTCGATTGAAGTATGTTAGATAATATAGTTGAAAAGCTAAGATCAGTCAAAGAAATGGACCAAGAACATACTAGTATGACGATTAACCTTATACTCAACCTGTCAAGAAATTATTTAACTGTATGTTATAATTGCAGTGAAAACAGCTTTCTAACAGATGGTTTTTTCAAAGTCTTATAAAAGATTTAATTATGTTTAAAGACACGTTGCTAAAAAACAACAATGAACTTTCTAACAATTTTGTAACTAATTTAGAGTCTTATAAAAGGTTCAAAAACAAAGAGTTACCTTGAAAAATATGTTAGTAAAAACAATTAGCTTTTTAACAAAGACAAACAAAGTCTTATAAAAATAAGTAGAAGCACATATTTTTAAATCGGAATTAGCTTTCTAACCAATGATTTTTTAACAAGTTCATAAGCAATTATCCTGAAAGATGCGTCTCTAAAACAATAATTAAATTTTTAACCAGCGATTTTTATCAAGTTCACAAGTATAAACAATTATCTGGAAAGACACTCACTAAAAACACTTAACTTTCTGACAAATGTTTTACTTATTGAAAGTCAAACGAGTTCAAAGTCTTGTAAAACTATAATCCGTTATTTTAAAATAAATTTTTAATTAATGATTTTATAACTTACAAACAAGTATAAATGGAGTCTTAAAAAAAGTTCAAAAACAAGTATAAAGAGTTTACCTTGAAAGACATGTTAGTAAAAATAATTAGCTTTCGAACCAGCGGTTGTAGCAAAGACAAAAGAAGTCTTGTAAAAATAAGTAGAAGCACATATTTTTAAACCGGAATTAGCTTTCTAACCAACCATTTTTTTAACAAGTTCATAAGCAATTATCCTGAAAGACATGTCTCTAAAAAAAAAAAAACAATAATTAAATTTCTAACCAGTGATTTTAACAAAGATAAACGAGTTTAAATTCTTGATTTTAATTTAAAATCTAAGATCTATTTGTTCAATTTTTTAAGATTTTATTTTAAAACCTGTTATTCAAATAAATTAACCGTAAGATCTGGCTAATCCAAGCTAAGTTTGATTCTTAATCAACGAAGTTGTTTTTATGTGTGAGTTTGATTTCTACTCAGAACAACAAAATTGCGCTTATCTATGATTTTAATTTTTTTTAAATGCCAGACATTGCAGTTACTTTATCTAAAATACAGTTGCAGTCAAGTAAAAGGACAAGTTTATTAATTCATTAAATTAATTTTTTAAAGTTTTTTCAAAAATCTTAAGCCGAATTTTGTTTTTTAATTAAAAATTTTTTTTTTCTTGTAATTACAAACAATTTGGTGTATTTTCTTTCCCAAAACAATGTTTATACAGTATATTAACTTTTTATCAGAAAAACATAAAATTATAAGTCATGTAGTAGAGGTCTTGTTTTAACTCAAAAAATTTAACAGTGGACTATATGTTCAGAAGTTTTTTAGAAACAGACATTGTCATAACAGTACAAAGACAAGTCAGTGAAATTCCTCAGGTCTTATTCTAGCAATGCAATGAAGTTCAGGTATCTTTTTATGTTAACAAAACAACGTGTTGGAAGAATCCTTAAAAACCTTTATTATTTTTAAAATAAATCAGAATTTTTAAGAAATTGAAGTAATTTGGAAGCCGTAGCAAAAACCTACAATCTATAAAAATATTACGTCTTCTCTGATATGCAGTTCAAATCAAATGTAAGGACAAGTTTACTATTTCATTAATTTCTTTAAAAAGGCTTTGCAGTTTTTCTAATTATTTCGATATTTATGATGTACAACCTTAAAACTAAAAATTTGTATTCAAATCTTGATTTTTTTGTGAACATGAGATTTAAAGGTCCTGTGTTCAATTCTTGATCTCTCTATTAAACGGGAGATCTTGCGCTTAGTAATTTGTTGCAAAGGTTTATCGTATTGACATTTTAAACATATCTAAAAATAGGTTATATGAATTTTTGGAAATGCTTGCATAATGTTAATAACAAAAGATTTTGCTTTTAAAGAAAAGCAAAATCTTTGTTTGCGTTTCTCACTCGAAAAGCATGTCTTTGAAATTGAAGTTTTTAGAAAATTTGATTATTACTCTGTTTATTTGTATAAAGTTGAAGCGGTTTTTCTTTTTTGTTTGTTGTCAGATTGCAAGCCATTAACTAAGATATCTAAAAAGTTAGAATTAATTTTAAGAAATTTAGTCCTGTTGTTCAGGAGGATAAATATAGGGATAAAATGAAACAAATAAAAATATGGTATGACAGAAAGTTAAAAAATTCTAGCTCGTATAAGATAAAAGGTAAATTTTAAACTTTGAATTACTGAAGAGGTCGGTTTATTGATGTTTGTAGATTTAGTGCTAAGGACTTCAGTTTGTTGAATTTTATCTGTGAATATTTATGTAAAAACATATAGGCCTACAAATAGAAATTATTTTTATCGCATGCAAATTATAAAATTATTGTGTGGGTAAGTCGTAATAAATACAAATGGAATTATAGGTTTGGGTCACAATAACAAATTTTTAAATATGATTAGCAGACTGGCAACTTCCGATGAAAGGTCTGATATAATAGACAGATTTTAAGATCTTACGCTTACGCTACAGAATCTGCTTCTTAAAATAGCCTTTTCGTTCTGCTTAACTGGAATGATATGACACAATGTAACTGCAATACAAATGCAGACAGCAAGTAGTCTATTCAAAAGTTACCTGAATTTTGAGTAATAGAATACACGTATAAAATATTCAATATTTATCATAATTTAGTAATGTAACAAACAACAATGAAATAATTTGCTAAAATGGAAGCTATGCAGTATTATGATTGCAAAGGTTTAGTTGAAAAAAATTTTGTAACTGCAAAACGGAATGACTTCAGTGATTTAGAATCTTGTCGAAGATTAAATGGAATATCATTCCAAATAAGTGGTCCTTTATATCTCATAGCTTACTTTGTAATATGCACTCTACAAAACGATAGATAAAGTGAGGATTGTGACCTGGTATTTTTTGTAATTTTAAACGCAGTTTTAAAAGAGTGATAAAATGGTAAAGGTAGTAGTAGTTTATTCATAAATTTATACGCAAAAGTGGCTACCTCTAGGTCCCAAATTTGACGTATTGTGTGTAGATTGTTATCTTTCATGACGTATGGCACCGTCTGCCTCTTGCCGACTTTAAATATAGAGTGCATTAATTTGTTCACTGCACATTGGAGCATGTTAATCATGGTTTCATTGCCAAAACACCATGAAGTAATGCAGTATAAAATATGACTTTTAACCAGTGTGTGATATAAAAGCAAATCTTGGATAATTTCAAAAAAGCTATTGCACCAGATAAAAATGCAATTAAACAAAGTGGTTACAAAGATAATTTAATATTTAGTAAAACTCAACCGAAAAAGAAATCAGGAAAACGAAAAATCATATGGTTTAACCCGCCTTTTAATAACTATGTTGTCAACAACATCGGAAAAGAATTTCTAAAATTCATAAACAAACACTTCCCACCACAACATAAGCTTCATAAAATTCTAAATAAAAATAGCATAAAAATTAGCTATAGCTGCATGCCTAATATGAAAACAATTATAACCGGCCATAACAAGAAGCTATTGGAAAAGGAAAGCTCTCAACAATCAAAGCCATGCAACTGCAAAAATAAAGACATCTGCCCACTAAAAGGATCTTGCCGACAGCAATTTGTCATTTACCAAGCAGACATATCTTATGGAAATACAACAGAAAGCTGCATAGATTGCAGCGAAACAAAATTTAAATCTCGATATTATAACCATATGCAATCATTTAAAAATATAAAGAAAAGAAACGCCACAGAGCTTTCCAAAACATTCTGGTACTCTACCGCGATACTTGCGTCTACTTTTAGCTTCGTGAGCGGAGTCAATAATTGCAAACTTCGCATCAGTATAATGCAGCATTGCAGCTGCTTTTAGTACGATGATTCTAAAGCATGATTCTGTAAGGGTCATCGGAACAATATCTTTACTTTTGTCTTAAAATTAAGGCGCAGACAGGGAGCACGTCATGGTGCTAATATGAAAAAATAGAGCAATATTTTTGCTTAGTAGGGGCACTTTTTACCATTGTTTAGGGGGGACGGTACGGCCGCTCCGTTTGCACCGTACGACAACCATCACTGTTTACTAGCAAAAAGCAGTATATTTTCTTTCGCATTTTATTACTGATAATAAAATTTTATTGCAAGTAATTTCTCAATTCTGTTTTCCAACATACGTCTGCATATCTAGGACGTAGCAAAAAAAGAAAAAAGTTTAGTTATTCCTACATGATCAAAAGAAAATAATCAATATGTTAAGATCATTGTGGCACAATAAGTAAAAATTAGAATTTTTCCTAAAACCACAGCAGGCTACCTTCAGTGTTTAACTCTACCTTATTTGTTTAGTTGTCGGCGGTGTAGTCGAGTGGTTAAAGCGCCGTGCTTATGATCAACATGATCTTGGTTCAAAATCCACTCGTGCCATTCTGTTGTGTCCTTTGGATAGACACTTTACGGCATTTTCCCCTGCTTGGTGGTCTTGGCAAACACTTTTAAATTAATGTCATATCTCTGTTAACTTGTAGCGATCGCCGCATTTTTACGCTTGTGTATATTTTTGTTCGTTTATTCGTTTTTTCTTTTTGGATAAAAAACGAGAGAGTCTTTGTTAAGCGAAAAAGCACATGTAGAAAAGTTTTTGTACCGTTGGCTTTAAAAATAAAAAAGATCTGTAAAAGTTTGTGAAATTTTCATGTAACTAGATATACATATACATACAAGTATAACCTCTAACCGCTACAAACTTACAAGCGGATAACAATATTTTGGCATCTTTGGAAGCAGGTAGGGTAATTGCTTATCTTATGCATTAGTGCCTCCGTCACTTTCCTACCACTCAGGAGAATAAATATAAAATAAAAATTTGTAAGTTAAAAGCTAGATAATGGCATGAAAACGCCAGTCTATACTATCCATAGCTTTTATAAAAAGAAAATGTTTTATAGAAAATGAGGTACTTTCGGAAGCTAAAAGCGTGCCAGAAACTACGTCGAATGAAGTTCAAGTTAATCTTTTACCGAATTAAGTTTAGGAAAGTAGTTTTACCAAATAAATATGTCAAATTTCTGCTTTAAAACGTGCATCAATGCATGATACACCTAAATTTTTCCAAAATAATGATGTTTTGAACGTGCGGGTAGTCTCAGTGGCAGATCCAGTGGTGCTAAAGGAACTCTAATAATGTTTCGTAAAGCAAATCGCCTTTCGGGCCAAAAGTTAAATTACCCTCGTGACCTTTCACAACGTGAATTCTGCAGCTGCCAATAACGAGGGGATTTGATGTGTTTGACGTTTTTAAATGATCGATCAATTTATGGCTAGTTTAATCCAGATGTGATGATCTATCTCTGCTGCTAATTATCGTGAATGCATCTTTTTAATTGAATAGTAGCGATGTGACTTCGCTTTGGGCAGTGATTCTGCTTGGTGCATAAAATTGATTTTCTTAGAAAGTTTGTAGTCTGACTCTGAGCCACGTGGCCCAATTCAAGTTTACTATAAATAGAGAGACATCGCTCCCATCAAAAGTGTGACTATAACTTCACTGAGGGAACAGTGACCATAATTTGCTGAATGATCAAGTTTTTTTTAATATTTTGCTGAAGAAAATTTGCTATATTCTGCTAAGTTGCTGCGCTCGTAAAACCGCAGATAAAAATAAAGTCAATCCCCCTTTTCTCAAAGTTACAACTATATTTTTTGTTGCTTGGGCGTCAGAGATACGCACATTTAAATATAAGGGTGGTTTGTAAATTGGGGGGATTTTGTTGGCCTTATCCACAAGTTCAGCACCAAGAGGACGGAGAAAGCAACCAAATTCCGTTAACTTATCGTACGAGCTAGCTTCTTTTTAAACAATTGAATTTAATTTTTAAACCAAGAACTGAATTTATGATTTCTTCTGAACTTTAACAAAATTGAATTTACGAGTCTTTATTACCAAAAATCGAATTTACGAGTTTTTATTATTATATCAGCAGCGTGGTCGAGTAGTTAAAGTACCGGTTGATAATCAACATGGTCTCGGTTCTTAGGGTCCCCTACTTATCTTGGGGTAAAACTGGACAGATCGCTCACGTTTCGTCGCCATTTAGTGGCATTGCGCAAAAAACTATCTTCGCGCGTCACAGTGTTGAGGCAACTCGTGGGCTCGGGATGGGGTGCTGGTGCTAAAAAACTACGCACAGCCACCTTATCTCTAGTCTACTCAACAGCTGAGTACTGTGCGCCAGTCTGGTGTCGCAGTGCTCACACTCGCCTCATCGACAGTGTTTTGAACGACGCCTTGCGCATAGTCACTGGATGCCTGTGTCCCATTCCAACAGACCACCTACCTGTACTCTCAGGCATCCAGCCAGCTGAGCTTCGCCGACTGGGAGCGACACTCTCCTTGCCTCACCGTGGATTTCTGGACCCCGATCATATCTTGTATGGTCTTTTAATTGGGTCCTTAGATACTCGCCAAGTGAGACTAAGATCCAGACGCCCGTTTGTGTCAGCTGCGCGGAATCTTTTGGACAACCTTGCCAGACTTGGCATCCGCGCCTCTGAATGGACAAATCACAAATGGAACGCGGAGTATTGTGAAAATGGTTTTAGGCTCCGTGCTTTTGTGCCCGAGACCGGTGCCAGGTCTGTTGGGATGGGCTTACCCCGAGCAGCTTGGGTTAAGCTCAACCACCTGCAGACTGGTGTTGGGTGATTCCATTTGTCCATGCACAAATGGGGTCTCGCTCCTTTACTGAATTGCGAGTGTGACGTCTCTGAGCAAACCGCAGACCACGTTCTAACAGCGTGCCCTATACATCAGGCACCACATGGAGCACGAGGTCTGACGATTTTGGATGACGAAACTCGATGCTGGCTTAATAACACCACTGCCAGCATCTGATTCAAGCAGTGCAGCAGTCTGGGGTAGTAAAAGGATAAACCCTCGGCCCCAGTCCTGTTTGTGTCTGACCTGGAGTGGATGCCCTTCAAACAACGACGACGATGGTCTCGGTTCAAAACCCACTTGCGCCATTCTGTTGTGTCCTTGGGAAAGACACTTTACGGCACTTTCCCTGCTTGGTGGTCTTGGCAAGCAGTTCTAAATTACAGTAATATCTCTATTAAATTACTAGCGGACAGCAATAATATCTTGGCTTCTCCGGAAGCAGGTCGGGGTAAGTGCTTACCCTATGTATACGCCTCCGTCGCTTTCCTGCGAGTCAGGAGGATAAATATAGAGATAAAAATAATAAAAAAATATTTAAACCAAATAGCTTTTCAATAAATATTATCTTTAAAATGCTATGAAAGCTATGTATTATTGCTAGTTTTTAAAATTTTTGCGTTTTCGGCGCAATGTACCCACTGTACAATAGTTGAATCCAATATATTTTAAAATCTGGTAGGCGACTACTGGCAGCGTGTAATAAAAAGATATATGAAGTCTTGATGTTAAAACGCTAGGTTTTTAGACGCTTTATATTTTAACTGCTTCGTAATCGCATCTTTTCCAAACGTTTCTACTAGCTTTTTAGAAATCCTAAATCTTTTTCTGAAAACGTTTCCCTCTATAAAACTGCCATAAAAGGTTTCACTTTTATAATAAGCTTTATGTATGTGGTCAGCAATACATACTGAAGTAGGTTCACTATTAAGCATTTTTTTACATCAGACTTTTTGTCAGCTAGCTGATAACGTTACATTTGTAGAATCTGATAACAATCTGATAACGTTACATTTGTAGAAAAAAGCGACATTTTTGGGTAATATTATTTTAAACCTGTCTATGGTTTTGAAGCAGAATGCATTAGGCGGAACTAAGAGAAAGACAAGGAGGCTGAATTCTTCCATCTATATTTGTGGTAGTTTTTCAATAAGTGATATTTTTGGGCAATATTTGTTGCAATCAGCTAAAATTGACTACATCGTGGTCCGGGGGAACTCCAAAGCTTTCACCAACTGCACTTCCATGGAATACCAACGATAGCGAAACTAAAACCTTTATTTCAATCAAACTTTAAACATAAATCTAAGAGCAACGGTACAGCTAAAATACAATACAGTTCGGCAAATTTAAAAGTGATGGCTCTTCCTGGCAAACAAAACGACAACTGAAGTTAATAACAAGAAAACAAAGTCCAAAGCGATAACCAAAAGAAAAATCACTTATTTTACCAAAAAATCAAATGTATCAAACAAGAATGTAAATAAAGACGCGTACTATTATGACAGAGGTCAAAGGCCGGGATGAGAGCAAGTTCGAATCCTATAGAAGTTATGAATTAGAAGCTGATTTTCCAACATAGCGGCCCCTTTGAATTCAGAACAAAAGGTGAAGTTTGAAACACACAAAAAACAAAAACGGCAGGAGAATTAAAGGCAATGATATTACTAAATCTCTAAACACATTACGATAAATTACAAAGCGTATACAGATAATACAATATAAATAACAACAAGAATACGAATACAATATAACACACAAAGAAATGATAAAGCACAATAAATAGCAAACTGGGAAACACATATAATGTCACAAAGGTGCAATTTCGAAGAATATGTTTCACATCCCCTGAACCGTCACGCTTCAAAACCGCTACAGTCGCCCTACGTGCATATTCTTTCCCATGCCGAAATTGCGGATGAACGCAATGAATACGATCTAAGCGAAAGGACCCCACGTCTCGAAAAATTATCCGCATCACCGACCAGGACGAGTTGACCTGGTGAAAGGTTTTCCCGAGAAATTCTCCACTTCCCACGTTTTTGCAAGGTCGAAAAATACCCTTTAGACCAGCTCTCCCAAAACCTTTGCGCAAGGGTGGCGTTATACAAATAGTCCCGTCGTAGGTCACCTCGATCGTGAAAAGTGCTTACAGGCGTATATGGAGCAAGTTGCTGCCCCAAAAATGATGATGGGCACAAAGGAGCAAGGTCATTTGGCTTATCGCAGACAGTAGTCAAAGGTCGGTCGTTAACAATCCGAACAGCACTAGACATGAACGTTTTAATTTAATCAGGGATGGTTTCCGGCGAATCTCGTTCATGAACCGGGTCAACAAAGTTTTGAACAACTTCACCATGCTTTCCCAGGCTCCCCCTTGGCTCGGCGCGTACGGCGGAATATTCACCCACGAAATGTTACGCTTACGGAGTGAATTATGAAATTCAGTAGAACTTAACAGCGAAGGAAGGACGCTGGCTGCAGCATGAAAGGTCAATCCATTATCGGAATACATTGTATCCACTGCTCCTCGCAGATTTACAAAACATGAAAAGGCAAGCAAAAAGTTATTTAGGTCGAGATCAGTAACCAGCTCCACATGGATACATCTCGTGCATAAACATGTAAAAAGTAGTCCCCAAGCCTTACAGTTGCTCCGATTTTGGCGAAAAGTAAAGGGTCCTAAATAATCAACCCCACAGAACTTAAAAAGCTTATTAGTGGCGGTCACTCTACACTCAGGTAGATCAGCCATTAACTGGTGGTGACTTTAACCTTTGTCCGGCGGCTTAGGTACAATTGTAACTTTTGCGATTTTAAATAGCGATAACTTTTTTGTTATAAGTCGTAGATACCTGAAATTTCCTGACATCTCTACATTCTTGCATAAATTTATTCAAGAAAATTTTCAACCAAATATGTTTACACATTCCTTGTATATCGGATGAAGTTTTTCTTACACCCATAACAGGCGGCATAGGTACAATTGTACCTATATATACCTTTTGTTTGGAATGAATCCCAAAATAATCAATCATGCTTTTTTAAAGATGATGTTATTTTATTAAAACAACACAAATCAATCAATGTATTTACAACATGAAGAAATGAGTAAAGGAAGAAGAGTTTATTCATTTTCACAAGGGATGCACATCGTTTTAGATACTGAATGTTCGTTGCACACCGGCTGCCCGCAAATCACACAGCTTTTCCTGGTTTTTCGTTGTTTCCTCTTCTGGTCTCGGCAGACACAACAACTGCCAACGATCGGAGTGGGTCCACGACTGCCATGTGGAGCACGAGCAACAGCAGCATTTTCTCGTGACGTCACAATTCGTCGTCCAAGCACCATTTCCACTGCGCCTCGAATAAAATGGTTCCTCATCAACATCCTATTGTTACTACGAGCTTCCATCGAGGCCATACACAGCCTATTGGCAAGCTCTTTCTGAAACTTTCTTCGTTGATCCTTTGCCCTAAACCTTGTGTTGTGTTCTCTATAGATGACGTAGCATGCCAAGCCAATGACGTCAATCATGTTGTAAAAAAATGCCAGCGGCCACCGCAGTGTTCGTCGTTTCACAGTGTACTCGCCCAGCATTTTATCCATAGTATCAACACCGCCTTTTGTTTTGTTGTAATATTTTATTATCTCTGGCTTGGCTGATTGCGTTTCTTCAACTTCTGCTGACATGTGCATAGATGACAAAAGCACAACTGCTTTCTTCTTCTTTGGCACATATGAACAGACTGTTGCATCACGATGGTAGGCAAAATTGGTTGAATAAACAGGCCTTTCCTTGGTAGGCTGCATGTTGCTAGGCAGAAATCTTTTGTTTTTTCTGACTGTACCAGCTAAAGTCATGTTCCAGGAGTTCAATACCTTAGCTAATTCCATAGTTGTGAAAAAGTTATCCGTTGTGACATTTCTTCCAGAGCTTTTATACAAACTGACCAGGTTCAGAACTGTTCGCTCGCCAACTTTTACTTGTCGGGGACCATCTGTTGGTTTTCCAGTGTAAATTTGACCTTGTAGTGGGTATGCGTTTGATGCATCGCAAGCTCAGAAAACCTTGATGCCATATTTCGCAGGTTTAGATAGTATGTACTGTGTAAATTTAGTATGACCTCTAAATGGAAATAATTGTTTGTCGATGGTGATGCATTCATAAGGCTTGTAGGCTTTTTCCAAATTTCTATTCAACATAATCCATATGTCTCGTATTGGTGCGGCCTTATCTGTTTGGCGCGTTCTGCGCGGGTGTTTTCGTTGTCAAATCTAATAAATCTGAGCATCATTTTGAACTTGTCACGAGACATAGCTGCACGTATAAGCGGTAAAGCATCACCTTTCCACATATCGTCCAGATTCTCTTTGTTTTGTCTGTGTACACCAGCAGCAATCAGAATGCCAATAAATGCGAGCAGCTCAGCTTTAGTAAAAGGCTGGAATGTTTTTGATGGTGGCCGTCTGAAGGCAAGAGGAAACCTGTTCATCAGATCATTTTTGAAAGCATCACACACTCTTTTGCCCTTTCAATTTGTTTCTCGTAGTATGATGTCACAAATCTCTGGTCTCATTATTGACTTGAATAACTCTTCTGGTGTAAACAGATTACTGTTTGCTGAGGGTCCCCCCCTTTGATGCAGAATGTTACGAGATCTTGTTTGTGCGCTTGGTAATGGGTTGCTACCCCATTCTGTTTTATCCTTGGCTATCCAAATACTACTGACGTTTTGAGGCAAAGGCTCATCCTCAACACTTTCATTGGAGTCGTATTCTTCTTCTTGCTCTATGATAATTTCTTGCTCGATGTCTGAATCTTCTGGAGTGCCGGTATCATCATTCGCTGCTGGAATATAGGTTTCGTCATCTGATGCAACATACGAGCCTTCCTTGTATTCACAATCCGATTCTTCAATCATTTGCCTCAATTCATCATCAGCATATCTGCAAAAAATATGAAAATAAAATCACGTAAAGTAATTTGTCGATAAGGAAAAGTGTAAAATTGGTCATGAGATTGTATCATAGGCCTACTAACCTTCGCGCTTGTGAATTGTGGCTCCTAGTTCCAGCTCCAAGTGCATTCATAATAATTCAGTTAATCGGTAAAAATGAACAGCTTCCTAAAATATAACTAAAATACCTCGTATTATAAAACAACTGAGACAACCTGTAGATGATATATTGTGAATATACCAGGCATCAGTGGCATCAAGAAGTGTGATTTTACAAAACCTGCCGATATTTCTACTGCAGCTCTGTACTGCTACTGCTACAGATTATGCGCAGTACCGAACTAATGACGAGGTAGAGGCTAACAGGCTATAAACAGGTAACTGGGTAACTACTGTACGGTAAAAACTGGCTAAATAATTGGCTAACTACTGTGAGGGCTGGCTACTGTAAAACTGGCTAACCAGGCTAGCTTAAGAGGCTAAAAGGCTTATCCAGAAGGAAAATAGTTACTGATTTGCGCAATCAAACTCTATTAAGCCATTATTTGTAGTTTTGGCGCTTTTAAACTTTTAAAACGTTTCTTCTGACTGACTCAAAAGTAGTTGAATAGCAGCAAGAGACTCGCGCACGCGTTGTGTGTAAACCAGCCTTTAGAATTTGATCGGTATGCATTATGACGTCATAATACGTTGTGTCTGGGCGGTGCTTATTTTTGTCGCATGGTCTTGAAAGGCTTACTGTTTGAATCAACTTCAATTGTTTCAGAAATTATACCTACAACGACAAATTTCCTACAAAATAAGTTTAGGTACAATTGTACCTATGCCGCCTGTTAGCGGTGTAAAATTATGCCGCCGGACAAGGGTTAACTAACAGGTGCGGTGACCTTGCAACTGGTGCGGTGACCATGTACAATGTGACCATGAACAATGTATATGCACAATTTACATACGCTACAACTTGCCAGAAAATTTTTGTGCATGTTATAACGTATATCGTTTAGTTGCCGTCTCCCTATTTGCAACCTTTGTTCTATTTTGTCTTCAATTATTATCAATTGTTTCTTTTGGATGCGAATAAAAACAAACTACTACTACTACTACTACTACTACTACTACTAACTGTCGAATAGGAGTGGCTTTATAATGTTTACATACGCTACAACTTGCCAGAAAATGTTTTACACTGGAGATTCCGTGTATAATCCAAAAGCGTTGTCTGGTCTTTATGAGCGTATGGGAAGGTCCTGTATGGGCAGCCTTAAAGTGTTCATAAAGTACAATCAATCTGGTCAACGCATGTCGACTAGGCAAAATTATTGGATGTTTAGCATCCAAAGGTAATTCAGCGTTCTCGAGTCTACCTTCAACTCGTAAAATCGATCCTGCATCTATACACGGTCGTAAAGGGCGCAATGTTTTCAACTCAGAAATCCTACGCAGATCATCAACGTCGACCGCTTTCTTGCTCATACGTTTCAAAAAACTGTCAAATTCATCAGGGTAGTTATTCTTCAAACAGTCCACTGCAGCACCAAAGTAATTCGACTGAACATATTTTACCACATCAAGAAGAGCATCATCTAAATACTTAGCACCTAACTTGGGTCTACAAAAGGCAGCTTTTCTCGCCTTCGCTAGAATAAATTGTTTAAAACGAACAAGATAGGCTGCTCTCTTGTTAAGGTATAAAGATTAATAGCTGTCTCAATAAGATTTTGCAAGGTAATATCAGTACTGGCTGAAGGTTCCGAATTAAGCAGTAATTTACCAGCAGTCACTGGAACAGACCACGAACTTCTTCACCTCCCTCGCAATTACGCAAACAATCTTTCAAAAACAAGACTTCTTGTTTTAATTCGTGATAATTGCACTCGTGAATTTCTTCGATCTTATTAATTTTGAAGTTGTGATGCAAATTTGATTCCACATTCAAAGACCCACCACTTGCAATAGGACCGAGTCTAGTTAGGACGTAATTTGGTTCTTCTGGGCGTGCTCCTTCTCTTTCTTCCAAAACGGTGAGTAAAAATTTGAGGTTGTCCGATTAAAATGTCCACAAAATTCATTTCAGGTATGGTTGGAATTTTAACTCCTTTAAATTGTTTTAAATTAGCGGTATTTATCTTATGAGGTAAAACACGCTCATCATCCATAAATCCGGGTACAACTATTGCATCATTTACTGCAAATATTTCTTTAGTTGTAAGAGACTCAAGGTTAAATTGCACTACCCCACTAGCAGGCGTGGTCTCTTCTGCTAACGTACGAATTGTTATTGCATTGCTGTCCTTAATTTTTAGACCAAGTTCATTGCTCAACTCTTCTGAAATAAGAGTAACTTGTGAGGCAGTATCGTGTTGTGCATACACTAAAGCACACCTTCCGGAGCTAGGATTGATGACCTTTACAGCACTTGTGCGAAGCAATACTAAATTGTTATTATTAGGGACCATCTTCCAAACGACGACATTTTCGGTGCTTGTTTCTCCCTTATTAGATTTTTTGGTACTTACTGACTTGGCGGCCCCAAGGTTAATCGAGGTTGATCTACTGTAAAATTCGTGCAAAACGCCTGAATGCTTATTTTTGTATTTAGGTCCACATTTATGACATTTAGAGTGAAGCTCACAGTTACGAACAAAATGTCCTACTGAAAGGCAGTTAAGATACTTTCCAGCTTCTATAATTTTCTTTCTTTTATCGGCAATACTCAACCTTTTAAACTTCGCACAATCTGCAAGAAAATGTTTCAGTCTCTCATCTACGCACAAAAACAATTAGGCAGCGACTTAACATTCCCTTTGCTCCACTTTTTTGAGCTATTTGCTTGTTTGTCTGGTCTTCACCATTACTACTCTGTTCCACAATCTCTACGCCGACCTGTCTAACACGTATTGATCCGGGTGCAGGGTCTCTAGACTTTTCCTTGTCATTTGATTTAAAAAAGGTTTGCGCATACTTGGACGTCATAATACTCAACTCATTCACAATAAACTTAAGTAAAGAGTCGAACCCAGGTCGATTTTAGTCAAGGCCAACTTGTTTAAGGTAATCAAGATAACGCCTTTTAAGAACTCCGGGAAGACAATTAGCAACATCTAATAGCAACTGACCAGATAACTTTTCTACCTCATCATGAGCATAAGCAAACACTTCCAAAGTATTCAAATCTTCAAGGCTTTTAACGAAGCAACAGTGTGAACTACTTTAGATCCAGTGCGTATTCTAACTATTTCGGGCTCTGTAATAAGATCTCCTAAAACTAGGGTGGCCATACGTCCCGTTTTCGCCGGGACAGTCCCGTTTTTAGGCCTTGGTCCCGGTGTCCCGCCCAGTTTACCACTTTGTCCCGGAATTTTTTATTCAAAATTTGCTTTTGTTAATACAGTATGTCAACGATACACAAACGAGCCATTTGTTATACTGTATTAACAGCAAGGCACAAATTCCTAGCTTTGTGACGTCACAGATTGAGTGTCTACACTACAGATAGGTTAGCATTACTTCACGCAGTTGCAGGATGGTTAAAGCAGCGTCGGCTTAAGGAGAAATGTACAGAGCTGTAAGGAGACGCTACAGAGCTGTTTAGCTGTTTTTTGTCATTAAAAACTTTAGCTAGACTAAGCAAGCAAATTGACCGCGGGATTTCGGTAAAAGTTGACAGAAGTTGATGTAACCGCATAACGTAACAGTAACTAGATTAATTTTTAGCATTACTATTAAGACATTATGCCCAAAAGAAAACGTAAGTTTACAAATGAGCTGAAGCAAGAATTTCCTTATCTGAAAGACACTGGAAATGGTAAAGTGCTGTGCAATCATTGTGGTTCTGTATTTTCAATAGTCCATGGTGGACGTGCAGACGTTAATAATCATTTAGGGAGCAAAAAGCACAAAGTCGCTGTTGAAGCAGCTGCATCCTCATCTCGAGTGACTTCTTTTTTCAAAGATGTTGGCTCCGCCTCCGTTGCTACCCTAGCTTTGGCTGCTAAAGAAGCAACTTTTGCTTATCATACTGCTACTCACGGGCAAAGTTTCAGAAGTTCTGATTGTACATCCAATTTGGTCTCAAAACTGTTTGAACCTAAATTCTCATTAGGGAAAACTAAGTGTGAAGCTATAGTTGTTAAGGTCATTGCCCCTATGTGTATTGATGAACTTCATCAAGAGTTAGATCAAATTAACTTTGTCACTGTGTCAATTGATGCGTCGAACATGAAAGAAGTGAAACTTGTGCCGATTGTGGTTCGCTACTTTTTACCAGAAAGTGGCGTTAAGGTAAAACTTTTAGAATTTAAATCGGTTCCCGGAGAAACAGCTGAAATATTAAGTGAATACCTGCTTTCAGTTCTAGACCAAACAAAACTAAAAGATAAATTGATTGGATTTTGTGCGGACAATTGCAACACTAACTTTGGCGGTGTTAATAGAAGAAGACATAATAATGTATTCTATAAAGTTAAGGATAACATTAAACGAGACCTTGTAGGCATCGGATGTACAATTCACATCGCACACAACTGCCTTTAGCATGCTGTGGATACTTTGCCAGTATGCGTAGAAAGCCTTGTCGTAAAAATTTATAAATTCTTTCATATTTACACTGTTCGGGTTTCCGAACTTAAAGAGTTTTGCGATTTTGCTGATGTTGAGTACCAACGACTTTTGCAGCACGGCAATACCAGATTTTTGTCGTTGCTACCCGCTTTGGGGAGGGTTCTTGAGTTGTTTGGAGCATTGAAAAGCTACTTTAATTCACAAGAACATTGTCCAACTATAATTCGCCAATGCTTTGAGAATCCAACCCAAGAACTCTATCTGTGGTTCGTTTATGGACAGTTGAAGTACTTTAACGAAACAATATTAAAGTTGGAGAGACAAAAGACAAGTGCTGTGAATGTGGCGATTATTCTTACAGAATTGAAGTTAAACCTACACGAAAAAAGAGTTAATAATTTTGTTCCACACCAAGCAAAGTGTATATTGGAAAAGCTTCAGAAAGATGGAGAAGTGAATGCAAACTTCTTTCTTAATCAAACTACATGCTTTTACGAGAAATGTGAATCATACCTGGATGTTTATCGACATGCCTACGAAGGTGTGACACCTTATCTTTGGCTAAACTCCTGGCAACCTGTATGTGCATCAGTGGAAAAGATCAACTCCATGTTTGCGAAGCAAATAATCGATATTGACGCTCTTTTCAACGAGCACGTTCTGGTGAAAAACTACATCTCTGCAAGCGATAGAAAAGAGAGATGGAAAAATACAACCATATCTTATGAGCAAAAGTGGACCCAATTGCTTCAGGCTTTCAAGGATAAAGACATTCCCATTTCAAACTTTCAGAAACTGGTCGAGTTTGTATTTTGCTTACCAGGAACATCAGCTCCGGTAGAAAAAATTTTTTCAATAATGAAAAATATGTGGTCTGATGACAGAAGCAGTATGCACGAAAAAAATGTCAGAGCTCTCCTCGTGTGCAAAAGTAACATTGATTTGACATGTACCGAATTTTATGAGAACATAAAATCAAACGTTGTGCTATTAAAAAAGTGATAGGTACAGATAAATATCAATGATTATTTGATTTGTTGATCAACCGCAATTCGTTTTCTTTTTGTGTGTTTAGTACCATCGGGCTGCTCTAACTGGTGATTTGCCAAAAAAGATCAATTTCATTGTATCTAAAATATACAGTACTTTACTGTACTTACATAGTGTGATTTACTGTACTTACATAGTGTTGGCAGTTTGCTATAAGCGTCCCATTTTTGCATTTCGAAAAAATGGCCAGCCTACCTAAAACACCATATCTTTTGCGTAACCTTGCAATGGCTTTCTCGACCCGCTCAGACGTTGACAAATTTTTCATAGGGACGAAAAACAAATTCACTAATTCTTGCGGTTGACCAACGCACGAAGCTCTGAGAATCTCCAGGTGTCTTTCGTTGCATGAACTTTGGCTCATGAGTCTACGGACCTGACTCTCATAAAAAACAAAAGCAATGTTACTACCGTCATATCCGATTTCTGATACTTAATTAACATACTCATTTCTACCTTGTCGATCAAGATAGGTCTTAAAGATTTCTTCAGCACAAGTAGAGAAATCTGCTTTAGAATGTCTTGGCAAGTTCTCGAAACGCGTTGACTCTATCTCTCGTGGATTGGCTTTTTCAAAAGGACGTTGTTTGGCTTCAGTTTGATCTTGCTCAAAGGTCAAGTATGGTTTAGTTTCCTGATACTTAGAATTTTGAGAACCGAAAGGCATCGACGCCTCAGGATGCCCATCCAATGCTGTAACTCCACCGTCATAGAACTCCCGACTATTTCGATTCACGGAGAAAGAAATGTGAGGGAAGACGCCAATCGCGGAGCCTTTATTCGAACCTTTTATTGAACGAACTCTTCTTAAAGCCGATTTACTTGCCACAGATGAACCACGTTTAAACAACCCCAGTAATTTGAGTTCGGCTTCCAATTTGGCTTCCTCGATGCTAAAGCGAGCCTTAGCTTCAGCTTGCTGGGCTTTAGCTAATTCCAAATCTCGAGTATGGTAGACCAGTTCATTGACCGATAATTGTTAAGTTACTTACAATTCATGATAAAAATTTAATTTTTAAATCAGCAAAAAATCTTGGACAATATAACGCTATGCGTAAAGAAAGTGGAAGCACCAAAAATGATATGCAATTATTAAGTGAAATTCATACTCATAATACCCGTCAATAAAAAAAAAAGTATTTATTTCTAATTTATTATCCAGTAATTTATCAAAAAGTGTTACTATAAGTTGCTCTAAAATATGGAACAATTTGCCGAATAATATAAAAGCTGAAAAAAGACCAAAATCTTTTAATAAGTTAGTTTATGACCATTTATTAAATCAATACAAAACTTAAACCAAATTTTACTTAGGCTATTTCCACTTTCGTTTTTTTAATTCTTTTTGTTTTTGTACTACTATATTTATCATATACGTATTTTCCTAGTATTTTAACATTGACACTTCTTTCACATAGTATCATAATACTGCACAAATTATTTTTTCAATCGATATTCTCCACGTACTATTTTTCGTTATTTTGAGTTGTTTCTATCAATTTATTTACAAATGGCTCATTTACTTGACTTTTCAACAATTAATTGCCTATTTAAACCCTTCTTAAGACATAAAAGGGAAAATAAAAAAATTTTGTGTGAACAAAACGTTTTGGACAAATTGTGCATTTTTACCCGTCTTATTTTGAAATCATATACATACGGGGGTAGTGATTAAATGACGATTGTCTCTTCCTACCTCCCGTATCACGCTTTTGTATTGTGTTGTTTTGTAATTGTTTTTTGCATTTTTTCATTGGCAGCATTTTTTGCAATGTTTGAGACAATTCTTTGTTTTTCTTTTTTGAAGAAAATTGTGATTTGTGATGCAAATAAAATAAAATTTCTCTCTCTCTCTCTCAATCTAAATATTATACTTACATTACTGATCATCTGCCTGCTAAGTTTCAAGAACAGCAAAAACTTCTTTTACCGTATTATAAAGAAGCTAAGAAGAATAAAAAGAAAACCATGTGGAAAGCACTTGATGGTAATTATACTCTTTTCATAGATAATAAACAAGTTGATTTGATGTCATAAATGAATGTAAATTTTCTATTCATAATTATTCATTCAATTACTTATTGCCTACATTGCCAATGTGCTTTGCTGCTTTTCTCACTTCATTTATTTTTTAAATTGTGCTATTCTTTTGATACAGGAAATGAGTTACTAAATTGTTTCTTTTTTTAATTTTGCAATGGTAATTCGTAATTTCCTAAATCAGTAATTTCCTAAATAATTTGCAGTTTATTCAAATGCTGCTTTTAAATTGAAATTTTAAATTGAATTTTAAATTAAAACCTAAAAATAAAAAAAAAACATTACCTCGTTTTTTAGAGTAAAAATACTTTAATTAAACGATACAAAATAGAACAAACTTCGAACCTCATCGGAGTAGCCATCTAATTTTTTCTATCTTAAGTTGCGCAAAATTGAAATAGCTTACAAAATGGTCCAATAATATTGTGCTACTTCTTTATCAAAATTGTTAGTGTTATATTTTAGTTAAAACATTTTATGTCTATTGATTGAACACACGTTATGTTAAGATGATGCTTTATGTTTCAGGTATGTTCTTTATTAACTACACAGTGTAGGGTTGTAAAGCTAAATATTTTTTAAATCTTCTTTTTTTAATTTCTTTTTATTTCTCTTTACTCAATACAGTGTTGTAATCAAAACTATTATTATCAAAGTGTTAGTAACCTATCTTGCTAATTGTACTGCTTAGCCTTTCAACAGTAGAAATGGCTCATTTAAAAGCAGATACGGCGTTTTTGGGAAATAACAAGGAGTTAAATGAATTCCTTGAGCCGAATAAAGCAGCCACCCTGCGAATAAATGATCATTCTCCTGAAGAAGTGTGTAGCAAATCTTTTAAAATTTGCTAAAGTTTTTGAAATTTTTTGTAGAAATTAGTAAATAGTTTTTGAAATTTAGTTTTTTAAATTCTTGTAGAATTGATTTTATCTTATACTTTTTTCGGTGCCTGTTATGAAAGGCTCTCACCGATAACGCAATCTAGGTGTCTACTAAACCAGTGTTCTTCAAACTTTTTTCATCGAGACCCATTTTGCACAGCCAAATTTTTTCGCGACCCCTAAAAAAAGGTCTTCACCTAAAATCGATTTCTGATTCTGCTATTTTTCCCCCGACATCAAGGTGTTCTCTAAAAAAAAAAAAAAAAAAGGTTTTCACCTAGAATCGATCTCTCATTCCGCTATTTTTGCCCAAAAATCAAGGTGTTCTCTAAACCAGCGGTTCCCAAACTGTGCGCCGCGAAAGTATGCGAAAGTTGTTGTACTTACTGCTTTTCTCACAATAATTGCAGTGTGAAGGTTATTAGCAGCAACTTCCCTTCAGAGAACGATTCCGATTGAGGACCTTTTTCAAACAGCCTGATTTTGGGAGGGAAATAGAGAAAAATAAGAAAATCGGATATAAATCGAAGTGAAGACCTTTTTTTTTTAGAGAACACCCTGATTTTCGGAGAAAAATAAGGAAATCGGATATAAAATCGAAGTGAAGACATTTTTCTTTTTTTGGTTTTTTAGAGAACACCCTGATTTTCGGAGAAAAAAAGATTGTTCAAAGAAGTAATGGAACTGAATACCTTTTTTTTCATTACGGCGCCGCGAGTATTTTTAAGTCTTCAAAGGGCGCCGTGAAAAAAAAGAGTTTGGGAACCACTGCTCTAAACAAAAAAAAAAAGAAAAAAGGTTTTTACTTCGAATTAATCTTGTATTTCGCTACTTTTCTTACAAAATCATCGTAATCTCTAAAAATTTAAAATTTAAAATCTCGCGACCCCCATTGAACCACTTTGCGACCCCCAGTTTGAACAGCCCTGGTTTAAAGTATTACAAACAAAATTTTCATTTCTAAATACTTCCCCGGTTTTGATTTTGGTACGTTTTTACATCCATGAATGACCAAACAATTTGACCGACTATATTGCTCAAGGTCATCTTGTCTTCTTTCTACAGCAGATAACCTTTTCATGGTTAAGTCAATCATCTGCTGCAGTTTTAGGAGAGCTTCTTTCATGCCATTAAGCTCATTCTTTTGTTCATCGTTTTTTGATACACCTGTAACACAAATTTTGGAGGCAGCATCTGATCTTGGATTTTTAGATTTATTTTCATAATTTGATTCATAAACTGCCAACCTTTTTTTCATTGATTCCATTTCAATTCTAATCTTTTTTAAATCCTCTATTTTTTATGTTTGTTAGAAAAATAATAAAATTCAAAGTTTTTAATTTAACAATTGAGTACACCCAATAAATTACAAAGAAATTTTGACTTAAAACTATACACCACCTATTCCATGTACTTTATTCAAATAGAATTACCTCTAAAATTAGACACTACCTACCAGAAACAGCACTGTTAAAAATCTATTACGCTCAGATACATTCCCATTTATTATACGACCTTATTACCTGGGGATCTACCTTCCCGACGTATCTTAAAAAATTGATAACTCTTCAAAATAAAGCCGTTAAATTTATGTGCAGCTAAATTTTGTGATAGTTCCTCACCTTACTACAAACGCCTTAAGATTCTAAAACTTAAAGATCTTTATAAACTAGAAGTTGGTAAATTTATTCATGCCAATTTTAAATAAATGCTTCCCTAAAATTTGTCTAATTATTTTATTTTAACCAGCCGGATCTCGGATAAAAGCACTAGATTAAATGAAAAATCAAAAAAAACCTTGCATAGTCCCTTTTATAAAACTTTACAATTACAAAGATGTATAAAATACCAAGGAGTTAAGATATGGAACGAAATTCCCATTCAAATTCAAAATGCTTCTTATAGTGTTTTTAAATATGAATTTAAAAAGTACTTATATTTAAAATAAAAACCTTATTTAAAATGAAAAAACCCTCTTCTCTGCAACACGTAGTTGTACCTATAGCTTTGCTCTCAAGGGTGGCTGCGCTGACTAGAAGACCGAAAGGTCAAATCGCAGTCTCCCTGCGGCTAAATTTTTTTTTATTCTATTTTTGTGTTTCATTTTCGTTATGTGTATTATTTTTTCCCGCAAATAAAAGTATGTTGATTGATTGATTGAGCAGCACGAAGAGCTGACCGTTTACATTCTAATCTGCAAGAATTAGAATGTAAACGGTTAAACGAGCTGCACTACTCATCTTTGAGGTAGAACTGCTAGTGCCTCTGGACACTTCCGAAACACTGTCCGTAACCTTTACTTCAGCCATCTGGTTGCAGCTATCTTCTAAAAGATAAAATTAGCGCTGTTTACAAAACTCATGCGAATTGGAGCATTCCTTAAAAAGATCAGCAATACGATCACTCAGCTCGGCTGCAAATTCAATGTCAGTGACTTTATCAAGTATCTACGAAAATCATTGTAAGAAACACTAATCTCGTCAAACTTAGGCGTTATTTTACTAAACTCTTTTTTCCATTTACATTTCTTCAAACTACAGAGGACAAACCCTTTATATCAAGCACAAGTAAACGTTTAGTAGTTAACAATTTACGAGGCACTAGGCCTGTCAAGGACTCCACATCGACAGGTTCTTGATGCACGGATCAGCAGGAAGACGAAGTCGATGACTCTCGAACTCAAAGGAAAGATCACTAATGGAGGCTTCAAAAAACAATCTTTCAACGACAAAGAGCCGGAAGCAATTCGACAGGGCACCAGTGGAGAATCACAGAAACGGAAAGAACGAAGTCGTTGACTTTCGAACAAGATAGAAAAAGGCAATTGTGAATTCCAACGCTGTACCTCAAGAAGCAATACAAAACTCGTATCGATTGCTAACTCAGCTAATTCCAAGCACTCGAAGGAAGATTTCAAAGATATCCACGTACACCGAGATCGTAGCAAATTACTTTTATCACTTTAATTCTTATAGATTACTTTTTGAATTCTTATTGTTATAGCAAGTTTTACCTAAGTTTCAAACTGCTTTCTGTTATTCATGATTCTGTGTTGTTAGTTACCTTCTGTTTGCTTTAATTAAGTCTTTTCTTTTCAGCGCGCATTCCTTTTATCATTAATTATCTTTAAGCACGTTTTATTCTTATTTATTGTAAATCGTTTTTGTATTTGGCAGTGAGTCGCAGTGAGTTATTGAAAAAGAATTGGTTTTGTAAAGGATTTGCATTATAGTAGACTGTTACGAAGAAGACTGTTACGAAGTAGACTGTTACGATTTATTTGTTTTGGTTACAGAAGTTATTGGAAGTAAAAAACAATTTAAAAACTTATCGCTCGCATCGCATCACATCGCAAGCATCTCATCGCATAATTTAGCAGCGTTTGGATCACGCAATGATCGCATAATTCTGATCGCATTGTACCATTTCATTTGGATTGAATAATATAATAAATAAAACTGTTTTTCTTTTGCACATTTTAAACGTTTTTCAAATCTGCCACAACAAAGAGAATTTTAGATTGTTTTTGAAAGAAGTGAAAGACAAGACAAGATAACGAGAAAGAAAATGTCTGCCACAGGAAAGACTTTTGAAGATCTAGAGGAGCGTCTTGAGGAACTCTATGCTAAAGTTGATTGTTTAATAGCTGGTAATGAAGACGTATTTTTGATTAAAGCAAACATTTCGTCAGCTTTGTCCCGAGATGAAACGTGAAGTTTTTGGAGATCGTTTTAAAACAGCATTACGCCTTTAGGTCTGCCTTTGACGAGCGAGTTTCTGTCTATCTTTCAAGTAAGATGTCAGAAAAGGAGGTTTCCAACATTGTCTCCGCCCCACGTACACTGAGATCTCGCACGCCAACAGGAAAGATAAGTAGTAAGAGTGACTCCCAATCGAGCAGTGTATTGAAGGCGAAATTAGTGGCTAACGAAGAACTTGCCAAGCTGAAATTAAAACATTTAGAGCAGAAGCAACGCCTTGAAAGAGAGATGCAAGAAATTTCAGGAGTCCCAAGTTAAGTGGGATTTGGATAATTCTAATTTTCCAACCTTTGAGAATCAAGCTCGATTAGAAAAACCAGATCACAACACAGTTCCGAAGTATATTCCATCAACATCGAATCAACCAGAAGCTAGCGTAAATTTAGCACAACCAGTCTCTACCGTTATGCCGTTATGTACAAAAGTCTATTCAAGTGAAGTAGATCTTCCTAAAATCGAGATAAAGTTTACTGGAATTATATTCGATTCATTAAAACTTTCGAAGCGAATGTAAAAAGTGTAATTAAAGATTCTAATAGACGTTTGTTATTGTTAATTCAACACTGTGAAGGCGAGCCGAAAAAACTAATAGAGTTCTGTTTAATGCAAGACCCACAAAAAGGTTATTTGCATGCAAAGTCAATTTTAAAGGATAATTTTGGAATGAAAGAATCAGATAGCAAGAGCATTTATTGACAAGCTGCATAGCGATACTAAGATTGACACTAATAATGAGATTGGTCTAGTTAACTTAGCTCGCGATCTCGAAGAATGTGAACTTACCTTTAGAGAGTTAAAACTTTATTCTGACATTAATAATTTTGAAGCTATTGGTAAAGTTATAAAGCGATTACCGTACCCCTTGCAAAATCGTTGGGTTCGTATAGCTGCGGAAATTGAGAAAACAGAAAAACCGACAATTGTTGATTTGGTGAAATTCGTTAAAAGATGAAGCAGAAATTGTGATTGTGAAGTCGTCCTACGCAAGATTTGTTGCTCAAAAGCCGAAAGGCTTCAGGAGATTTGTTACTAAAAGATGTTATTTGTGTTTCAGAAATCATTATCTACGGGATTGCTTCGACTTTCGTCGGAAACCACTCGACCAGAGGATCGCATTCATAAGACAAAATAAATTGTGTGACTATTGTTTTTTAAACAGGGACACATTGCTCGGTTTTACCGAAACAATAGTTTGTGTACGGTGGAAGGATGTCAAAGGAAACATCATCATTTATTGCACCGAGACTGCGCATGCAAGAGATTATCAATCACGCGCTAGTACATCCAATCCAAGTACAGTTGGTATGACGTCGAGTGTTTCAAAGGAATCAATCTCGATTTAAGTGTTTTAAACGTTGTTCCTGTACGTGTTTATTACAAAAAATCTTGTGTTGATACGTTGGCGTTTTTAGATCAAGGTTTTACGACCACTTTGTGCGATGGACGTTTGCTCGAGAGCTTGGAATTAGTGGAGAAAAGACGAGCTATTCCATTACAACAGTGAACCAGACTTGCGAACAACGCAATGGACGAAAAGCTAAGTTATTAATATCGGCAGTTACAAGTAATGAAACTATTGAACTGAAAAATGTCTACCGTGTTGATAAGTTACCAATTCGACCTAATCATCTGCAAGGATTGAAACTGCCAGCTGCAAGAGCTCAAGAAGTCCAGCTTCTTATTGGTTTGGACAATCCGGAAGTGTTTTGGACTCTTGACGAACGCCATAGGAGAAAAGGAGATCCGTTTGCTGTTAGAACAATATTGGGTTGGTCGTTATTAGGCGGTACTGTCTAACCACAAATTAAACGTAAATTTTGTCAGAAAAACCAATAATCTGTTACAAAAACAAGTCGAATGTTTGTGAAAGCTGGATAACGTGCCTACTTTGTCTTGTCTAGGTGTAGATATGTCAAAAAATAATTGATACGCAATGAAAATATTGGAAGAATCGCAGCAATGTAAAAATGGCCATTATCAAGTTGGATTGTTGTGGCGTCCAGGAACACCAAATTTGAAAAGTAGTTATCAACAAGCTTTGCAACGACTTTTCAAACTTTGAAACGACGAATGCAGAAGAATGGAAAATTTCGTAATATGTACACTACTGCAATGGATATGCAAGACAGCTCACCAATCAGGAGAAATATCGCGATGCGCAAGACTGTTGGTATTTGCCGCATCATGCAGTTTTTCATCAAGGCAAACCAAACAAGATAGAGTAGTTTTTGATTGCGCAGCTCGTCAACACGGAACTTCATTAAACAAACAGTTATTACCCGGACCAGACTTACTAATTAGCTTAATAGAAGTCCTCTCTCGTTTTAGAAAAGGAAGAATTACACTCGTTGCAGATATAGAAGTGATCCAAAAGACCAATTTCATTTGACTAAGTGGTTAAGTAATTATAAAGAGGTTTAACAAAGATTTCACAAAGCAAAAACAACATAATTCTTGATGTTACTAAAATTGGCGATGGTGCACAAAAGGTTCTTGGAGTAGAATGGGACTTTGAAAATGACTGCTTTCGGTTTAATGTAAACATCAATCAAAGACCATTGACACGGAGAGGTGTCTTATCTGTGGTAAGTTCTCTTTTTGATCCTCTCGGATTTGCTGCACCTGTCGTTAAAGCAAAGTTGATTCTTCAGAATTTGTCGTCTTGGTTTAGGCTGGGATGAACCAATACCTGATCGCCCTGCCAATGCATGGAAGAAGTGGATGACAGAGTTACCTCAAATTTCATGTCTTCAAATAAATCGATGTTTTCTAGATACCTCTTCTTTGAAAGACGTGCAAGTGCATTTCTTTGACGCATCGGAAGGCGCCTATGGAGTTGTCGCGTACATACGAGTTCACAACATTTGTGGTAAAGTTTCATGTGACTTTCTAATTGGTAAAGCTAAGCTGCTACAGTTGGAAAAGTCCTTGGCCAACAATGCAAAAGAAGAAATGCTCCAGCGGGAAATCAATTAACGTCCGAACTTTCCAAATGCAGACTGTTATTTTTCTGGTGTACAATGAAAATTCACCAAGAGGCAAGTGGCCACTGGGAAGAGTTGTCGAGTTATGAAGACTTCCAAGGAGCACGATCCGACGACCGATTTTGAAATTATACAAAATTGTAGACGCCGCTACTTAATATTTATTTGTTTTTAATGATAGGATTTCTTTTCTGTTTTTTTTTTGTGTTATTGTTTGTGTTTCAAGCTTGCTGTAAAGTGGGGTTGAATGTACGATGGGGTTCGTACATTGCGGGAGAATATGTTCCTAAGTTTCGTCAATCACAGTGAGTTATTGATAGACCGTTACGATTTATTTGTTTTAGTTACAAGCATCTCATCGCATAATTTAGCATCGTTTGGATCACGCAATCATTGCATAATTCTGATCGCATTGTATCATTTCATTTGGATTGAATAATATATTAAATAAAACTGTTTTTCTTTTGCGCATTTTAAACGTTTTTCAAATCTGCTACAACACGTATGTTGCAATCAGCTAAAATTGACTACAACGTGACCCGGGGGAACTCCAAAGCCTTCACCAACGATAGCGAAATACAATACAGTTTGGCAAATTCAAAAAGTGATGGCTCTTCCCGGCAAATGAAGGCGCGTACTATTATGAGAGCGAGTTCAAATCCTATAAAAGTTATGAATCAGAAGCTGATTCTCCAACAATATTTTCATTATCGTCTTCGGCGTAAACATTTAACTTAAGCTATGTGGTAACTTATGTGAAGCCCAATGACCAAAAGTTTGACACTACTTTGGCATATTATTAAAAAAATATATATCATAGGGTGTTCAAATGGTTAAGCCCATGGACTATTGGGCGCTACTTGATCAAACGTATCTTAGTTTCCGTAAAAATCCTAAATCTATTTCTAGATGCTACTTTAATATCTCCGTAAAGAACCTTCTCAGTTTTTAATAAACCTTCTCAGATACGCGATAGGCATTGGCATATTGAAGAAGATGTTTTTGGAAGATGTTAGGCTTAGACGTTGTAGGCTATTGAAATAGTAATCATTGCGCAAAAAAAGCATTGTAGATTTTTAAAAAAGTAGCATTTTTGGGTGCAATTATCTCAAATCGCCTTTGGCGCTAAAGATCATATATCAGAAATTATAGGACTTAATCTTGTGCAGTGTAATTGAAAAATAAGGGGGCAAGCTGGAAAACAAACCCTATCAAACAAACAAATTTTTATGATACCTAAATAAATGTTGTTTTAATATTTTTCTTGGTCCCCCTTAAACAAATTCCTGGATCCGCCACTGCAGTCTGCCGATAGGTTAACGCTTATTTTGTTTTCAAATTTGGAACCGAAGCTGGAACTGAAAATTTAGGTGAGTTAGGAGCCGGAATTTTCTCAGTTTTAAAAAGCTAGTTCCAGAGCCGGAGCCGGAGTAGTCTATTTTTAAAATCCCTGTCCGAAGTCGAAGCTAAAGCCATACCAAAATTAGGTTGGCTTCAGCCTTGGTTAATATTTAAATTGGGTAAAAAAAGGCAACAGCTTGATACGTAGGGGATTGCTTTCGTCTCGCTAAGTAGGCTACAATTCTTGAATGTCAAATGAAGTCCAATGTATGACAGAGAAGTTTTTTACTATTAAATTGGATTACTAAAAAGTGCCGAGTACTGGTACTGGTACTTTTGTAGTAGCGGTACCACGGTACTATTTTAGCGAGGTACCGAGTATCGGTACTTCGGTACAATTCAGAAGTGCCGTGCCCACCTCTGAAAATAAATAGCTATTTTCGTCAAATTTATGTATATTTTCAATTTTTTTATGTGTTTTCCAGAGTATAATCGAGTTTCTTGTAGAGATCCTTCTTGGATGCTTAGCACTTGTTTCGCTTTTCATGACAACGTATTCTACAACGGCGTAAAATAGGCTTGCATCTCACGCGGAAACATTGCGATAAAACAATAGACGCCAAAAGTAAAACATAGAAGGCCGACTTAATGTTTAAATATTTTTCGGTTTTGAAAGTTTTACTCAGATTAGCTAACTATGACGCAATCAGGGCGATAAAAAAAACGATCTTCTAATAAATTTACAAAAAAGTTCAAAAGAAACAAAGCGCAAAAACGATAAAAGCTTAACACCATAATACTGTATATTACTTGTTGCCAATATGGTATTTACGTATAAGTTTATATTGCTGATCACCATTTTTCAAGGGAAGAGAATTGACCCTTAAAATTCCCCCGTGTGTACGCCTATAGCCATGGCTCACTGGTTAGGAAACACTGAGCTAGACTGAAAATGAATTATAATCGAGCTTTTTGAAAAAAATTTAAGCAATTGTTAACAAAGTTGCGTCTTTCTCGATTTTTCTAATCAAGCGACCGTTTAGCATCTAAATTGTTGGCTTTGCTTTGGAAATTTTGCAAACTGCCTTATCTTTTGTGAAATTTCGGATTAAGAAATTACGTATTGGCTTTACGAAAGCGAGTTAGCTCTTCGCCTTTTTCCCACATGCATAAAGTTGCCTGCCTTACTTAAAAGAAACCTGACACTGACAAAAATTTCTTATTGCGCTAAGTCGGACAGCCTGCAAGATTTTATAACGCGCCTGTTCTCCTATCACGGTAATCGATTAAACACGAATTCATTGTTAACTGCAATAACAAAAGAATGCTAGCATATTAGTACTTTTTCACACCAATACTCTAAAATCTAAATTTAAAATGTTCCACAATAAACCGAAAAACATGTTGGCTAACACAAATAACGATGTTTTGGAAGTGTGTTTTTATTGAATTGAAAAACAAGAAAAAAAATTTTAACTATTCAAACCAAACAAAAATAAAGAAAAAATTTTTCGTTACATCCTCAAAAAATAAGCAATAACTCACTAAATTTTTTTATCGAAAAAATAAACAATCGTTCGTTTTTAAAATTGAGCAAACGCATCTTGACTCCATACATTTTTTAAGAGTGTTAGGCCAACGCCACTGGGAATTAGCTTTCCTAGACCTGCATAGGTCAAACGTAACCGCTTCCGAACTGGCGTTAGTCTATTCCGCTCAAAAATATAAAGATGGGGTATGGCTTCTACGGTGGCCTGTGAGGGTGGAGCAAAGAAGCAGAAAGCTGAGCACGTAATAATATCATGCCCCATCTATCACCATCCAAACGAAGTCCGTGCTCTCTCAGATGTCGACAAGAACCTGATGACCAGGCTGATGGAAACACGTCCGGCCATTTTGTGGACTTTCCAACCAAGGGCGCCGAAAGCGGAGCAATTGCCCTCCTGCCTTTTAATATTTTTAAAATGCGGGGGCACCGGAGCAGATTATATCCTTAAAAATTTCAGGAAAATGCCCTATTCTAATTGAACCTTCTGGAAAATACTCTTTTCTACTCTTCTAGAGAACCACCCATGCTCACATAATTACGTTTTTTCTAAGTTTTTTATTGTTTTATCTATTTAACCCTTTTGTATTCTTGATAGCGTAAATGTTTCAGTCAACGTTGTATTGTAAATAACTAAAAACTTTTCACTGATTAGCATGTGAAAAACATTTACTGATATTCCAAAGCAAAATGCTTTCAATCTGTAACTATCTGCCTTTGGCTGCTTTGCATAGACGTCGAATTTTAAATGTTTTTGGTGCTTTTGACAAAAGTTTAGTGGCTTGTATGTTGAGTACTTTTAGGTTTAATAACCGGTTTATAGATTTGCTGTTTTTCTAATGTGTAGGCTGATTGAAAAAAACCTGTGTAAAATTGGCTATTACTGTGCAATTGCCGTGGTGGTCATGGCAGAACCAACTTAAAGGCATCTGCAAGATGCAGCGCATTATTAAAATTAAAGTTTTCAGCTTTGAGTTTATTTAAAAAGGGTTGATATTGGCCGAAAAATTGATTGCAAATCAAAATAACAGATTAGCAAATTGAAACTTTTCCGAGATACCAATCTGTCCGAAGCAAACTAAAATTTTATCAGTCAATCACAATTTAAAATTGCAGCATGCTTCTAAAATTTGCTTTTGTTAAGAGAATTTTTTCAACAAAAAAAATACCCTTTTTTTGAATTTTGCTCCCCCTCCTAGCAAAAAAACTTCGGCGCCCCTGCTTCCAACTTCCTCCCAAACGAAGAAGATTGAACAAACGACACCAAGTTCTTGGGCAACAATAAGTTAGTAATATTTTATTGTAACAAAAAGTGGACACATATATTAACAAAGACATACGATTAATATATTCATCACATATTAGATTATGTCAAGATACTATTAATACAATTATAAAGTTGTGGCAAAGCTGAAACACAAAACGTAAAATTTTTACAAAACTATGGTGCCTATTTTTTATGCCTGCTTTACTTACAAAAATTAAATTTTTTCAAAATTGTCGATTTGGGAAAAATTGATTCAAAGTACAAAAAAAAAAATTGCTTTAGTAAAACGACAAATTTTGATAAAGAGGAGACTGTCCAATTCAAAACGATAGATTCGGTTTGCTTATCACACTTCAATTACAACGAAAAGGAAAACGATACAATAACAATAATATTGTTAAATACGTTTTTTCTTTCAATAATCAACTCAAATAACTTAATCAAATGAATAAATGGTTATTCAATAGGCTAAGATATTCAATTACACAATACTTCTAAAAATGCAAAACGATGATTTCGCCTAAAAAAAATATAATGCGAGGTTATGCTAACTTTTATTTTTAAATACCGTATTCGATTCAACAGATGTAGCTTGCATTTTTGAAATTTTATATTGTTGATGATTAGTAGATATAGTCATGTTTTGGGGTACCAGGACCGACTAACAATGGCTTACATTTTTCATTGTAATAGCTAAGAAAGTTTGTGTTCACAACAATGATTGTTTCTATACCATTTATAAGTCTATTTCGCAAAATTGAAATTCAATTTAGCACAAATGAAATTCAATTTGGCACAAGTGAAATTCAATTTGGCACAAGTGAAGTTCAATTTGGCACAAGTGAAGTTCAAATTGGCGCAAATGAAATTCAATTTGGCATAAATGAAACTCAATTTAGCATTAATAAAATTTATATTTTTTTTATTTTTATTTTAATCTCTATATTTATCCTCCTGACTCGCAGGAAAGCGATGGAGGCGCTATACATAGGGTAAGCAATTACCCCGACCTGCTTCCGGAGATGCCAAGATATTGCTGTCCGCTAGTAAGTTAGTAGAGATATTACTGCAATTTAGTACTGCTTGTCAAGACCACCAAGCAGGGGAAAGTGCCGTAAAGTGTCTTTCCCAAGGACACAACAGAATGGCGTAAGTGGGTTTTGAACCTAGACCATGCTGATCATCAGTCCGGCGCTTTAACCACTCGACCACGCTGCCGACTTCTTATGCGCTATATCCTGCTTCTTATGCGCTATTTTCATATTTTGGCATAATTTCAAAAAACTTTCTTTTTAAAATTCTTACAATATTATTAGTTATTAGTAACAAATAATATCAATGTTTATATACTGTATATATATATATATATATATATCATAAATATATCTTTGTGTAGGGTCTCCATATTAGGTCTCATCATTTTATATGATTTGAGCACTCTTGACATTATTGGGCTTTGATTTTACTGTGGCTTAAAACCACAAGTAAAAGATTAGCCACAAGGTACAGATTAGTGTCCTTGTTCTTTCTCAGCACAACTTCACTGCACTGATAAGACTCAAAAGGTCGAAACAGTACTGTCTGCAGTTAGTCTTCCCTTTATATATGTATTATGAATATGACATTATCTATCAAGAGCAGCAAACACGGTAAATTATCTATCGTAGACACGGCAATCTTGTAGTTGGAAAGTAAGCAAGTTAGATGACAAAGACTACTACTTTGTCAGTTTGTTAGTGTTTAAATTTTCAAAACGAGCACAGTATTTAAAATTGATAATAAATAATTTAATAGAAGTTAGTTTAGCTTAGTCTAGTATTTAATTATTAAGTTTTTTTAAAATACTATTTATTAATTGTTTTAAGCATTATTTTAGCAAAAAGATTTATTAAATGTACATTTTTATTGTTCAAAACTAGAGTATTTTAAAAACTTTAAATTATAGAAAAAAGTGTTGTCAGTTTTGCTGATTATTGCTCACAACAACTTAAAAATTGTAGTAATGATAAAATCTAATTAAATACTAAATCTAAATTATTTGTATTGAAATTTATTTAAGTTGCAATAACAAGTGCTAAGTGTTGTTTTAAAAAAAGTACTTTATTTTTAAAAAATTGTTATTTCATAAAGACTGAAAAATCAATTTTGTTTAATCTTATCTAAATAATTGCAAAATAGCATATTTAAAAATCATTACTGTTGTGTGGTTTTTTACACAAAAACTATGTGTAAATGCTGTACATTTTTTTTAAAATTAAAACTATCAATACAATTATCCTTGTATATTCTTAGTGTTTGAATTGAGTATATGTTTTTTTAAACAATAATTTTGTAATAGCAATAAAAAGCAAATGTTTCATTTAAAACTCTTGTTATTTGAGTAGCCTTAAAAAAGGCTGTTTTAAAAAAACTTGAACGTTTTCATCTAGCTCTCTTCAGGAGTTTTGCTAGAATGAATTACAGAACTGAATGTATATGACAAAAAAATGGTAGCCATTTTTTCTGATGTAACTAAATTTGAATGCCTCAGGCCTGTAAATGAATTTGATAATACTGCTTAAAATGAAACCAAACTTCAATGTTGTTTTCTTAACACGTTGAGTACCCACCCGTGGGTCACGTGGCACTTCAGCACAAAAATTAATACATGCACTTTGGCACTCAATGTGTTAAACAATGATTAGATTTTATTATAATGTGGTAAAATACTTAGAAAACACTAGAACAACCAACCAAGTTGCTTTTTTGATGCGTTTAACACATTGGCACTCAACATGTTAAATTAATTAAAAGTGATGATCTCTTGAAAACATGTTAAATTAATTAAAATGAAGTTATTAGACCTACTGACTCACAATGACCAAGAACATACGGACTTCCAAAAATTCACAAACGGGATGTGCCTTGCCATCCTATTCTTTCAATGATTGAATCTGCCAATATGAATTTGCTAAATTTCTTGCCGCCTTATTACAACCTCTATTAGAACTTTACTTAACTAATTGCATTAATGATTCCTTTTCTTTTGCTAAAATGATACAACTTGAAGTAAATTCTAATGATTCAATTCTCTGTTCATTTGATATTTGTAGCTTATTTACTAATGTACTTTTAGTGGAAACCATTGAAATTTGTACTAAAACACTTTACAATGGTCACCTCCCTACTCCAGTTATTCCTAAACATGTTTTTATTTGAACTGATAAAAACTGCAACTTTAACTTCAGTTGAATTTAGCTTTAATAACTTTATTTACAGGCAAATTGATGGAGTTGCTATGGGTAGCCCCCTTGGTCCCACTCTGGCAAATATATTTGTTTGGTATTATGAATCAAAGCTTTTCAATAAAATTTCAAAACCTACCATATACTGTTATTATGTTGATGACACCTTTTCTTTTTTTCACAAAGAAACTGACTTCCAAAAATTTTTAAGTTGTCTTAACTTGCTTCACCTCTCCTCAAAATTCCAAAAATTTTTAAGTTGTCTTAACTCGCTTCACCTCTCCTCAAAATTTACCAATGAAATTGAAACTAATAATTCTCTGTCTTTTTTGGGTGTACTAGTTACCAAATCTAATAATAAATTCATTACTTCAGTCTATTGAAAGCCCACTTTCACAAATCAATATATTTATTGGAATTCCTTTGGACCTAACAACACAGAAGAAATTGAGCCTTAAAAATCTGCTCTAAATCTACATTAAAACATGAACTAGACAATATTTGCTTTATTCTTATACAAAATGGCTATCCAGAATTCCTTATTGATTCAAGAATTTCTAAAAAACTTTTATGTTTCCAACAAAGCACTAAAAAAAGACCAAAAAAATGTTCTGTCTATTTAAAATTACCTTGAATTGGTGAAAATTCTCTGAAATTTGAAAGAAAAATAAAAACATCTATTAGTAATTGTTTTGAAGCAGTCCAACCATGAGTGGTCTTTTCCCCCTGACAAATTTTACCTGCAATACATAAAAACATTCTTCCCACTTTTCAACAAAGTAACATTGTATACAAATACATGTGCCACTGTGATAGTTGGTATGTGGGTCGAACGTCTCAACGTTTGCAGGACAGAATCCTCCAGCATGTGCTGAAGTCTATTCGGAACAGAACCAGTCAAGAACATAAACAACCAGAACGTTCAGGAAAAAGTAGCTAATTCAATACTGCATTGTGACTCAGCAATTGGAAACCATTTGTTACATAACCAAAAATGTGCATCGCACTATAAGGACAATCAATTTTTTATTCTCTCTAAAGCACAATTCAATTTCCATTTATCAGTCTTAGAATCCATTTTTATCACTCTTTGAAAACCTAATTTGTGCAAACAGAAAGAGTTTGTTTGCAAACATAAATTGTTACTATAATTGTAAAAAATTTTCTTTTTAGTTCCAAGTTTTAACACAAAACTTGCATAATTTTGTTCCTTTTTTTACCAAAAAATTTTTACACTGACAAAACATGGTTTTATTTATTAAATATTTTTAATTATTATGATAACTGTTTTTAACCTTAATTTTTAGCCAATCAGAATCAGTCTTAAAACTTTTGAAATGCTACATTCAATTCTTCAATTTATTCTAGCAAAACCTCCTGAAGAGAGCTAGATGAAAACATTCAAGTTTTTCAAAACAGCCTTTTTTAAGGCTACTCAAATAACAAAGAGTTTTAAATGAAACATTTGCTTTTAAGAGCTATTTTAAAGTTTTGTACCAACAAAAAGCTTTTTAAACAATAATTGCATGCATTTTTATAAAAATTATTTAGCCTGATTGGTTTAAGTCTCATGTTATGCCAGGAAAGGGAACCACTGATGCCATGTTTGCTTTAAGAATGTTGATGGAAAAGTACAGGGAAGGCCAAAGAGAGCTTCATTGTGTATTTGTGGACCTAAAAAAAGCCTGTGACAGGGTTTCAAGAGAAGAGCTGTGGTACTGTATAAGAAAATCAGGAATGGCAGAAAAGTATGTGTGACTTGTACAGGATGTGTAAAAGGAAAGAGAAACAATGGTGAGATGTGCAGTCAAGGTTGGACTGCACCAGGGATCAGCATTAAGTCTGTTTTTGTTTGCTGTGATTATGGATAGGGTAACAAACGAAGTAAGGAGTGAACCACTGTGGATGATGGTGTTTGCTGATGATATTGTGATTTATGAATAGATCAGGAAAGAAGTAGAGCAGAGACTAGAATGCTGGAGGTATGCATTGGAAAGAAGAGGGATGAAAATAAGTAGGTCCAAGAATGAATATCTGTCTGTAAATGAGGAAATGATGAAAAAACAGTGAAGATGGAGGACACAAAAGTGCCAAGAGTAAAGAAATGTATGTATTTGGGATTAATGGTGCAAGAAAGTGGTAGTTGTGAGAGGGAGCTAAAGAGGAGAGTGCAGGCAGGATAGAATGGATGGAGAAAAGTATTGGGAGTAATCTGCAAGAGGAGGTTACCAGCTAGAGTAAAAGAAAAAGTGTACAGTTCAGTGGTGAGACCAGCAATGGTGTATGGACTTGAGATGGTGGTGGTTACAAAGAAACAAGTGGAAAAGATGAAAGTTGCAGAGATAAAAATGTTAAGGTTTGCTATGGGAGTGACAAGAAAAGACAAGATTAGAAATGAGTACATCAGGGGTACAGTTAAGATAGAATGGTTAGGAATGAAGACGAGGGAAGGCAGGATGAAGTGGTATGGACATGTCCTGAGGAGAGACCAAAAGTATGTAGGAAGAAAGATGATGGAAATGGAGTTACTGGGAAAGAGGAAAAGAGGGAGACTAAAGAGAAGGTTTTTAGATATTGTGAAAGAAGATATGGGGAAGTTGGTGCAAAGGAGATAAACGTTGAAGATGGGATGGTTTGGAGAAAGATAATATGCTGTGGCTACCCTTGATTGAAGGAAAAGGCTGAAAGAAGAAGGTTTAGTCTCATGTTATACCATTTATTTTCTAAAAAAATTACTTCTGTCTTTTAGAAGTAATTGTTATACTTATACATGTAATGCTTTGTGTATTTTTTTAAGGAATCATTTCACATGATTTCATAGCTATAAACTAGTTGACAGTGCACTTGTGACTAATTTTTTGCAAGACAAACGCTACAAAATAATAGCATACATTATTAACTTAATTGATAATTAACATTCTTAACTTTATAGGCTACAATATCTATACATCAATATTAGTTGAAATTTGTGTGTTACATTATGAAAAATTCAGTTGTTAAATTAAAAAACTAACCTTCAAGAAGCTAACACTACAGGAAAAAATTAGCATAAAAGCACAAGGAAGACCAATTCCGAATTTGGTAATAAGCCAGCAATCAAGGCAAGAGTTAAGAAAATTTATAAAAAATATTTGTGTTGATCACAATTGGTTGTGTAGCTGCAACATACAAAATGCATTTTTCTGCTTTCCGTGCTTGCTATATGGTGCTGAACAAAAACAGGCCTGGACAAAAAATGGAGTAAGTGAAGCATTTGAGTCAAAAAATGGAGAAACATTGTATTTCCGCAATACATATGAACAATGTAATCAGTCTTGGCTTCCTTGGCATGGTAGATATTGCAACTCAAATTGATTCTGGCTACCAACTTTCAATTGCAAAGCATAATGAAAAAATGAGTAAAAACAGAATGGTATTGTCAAAAATTATGAACTGTATTAAATTTTGTGGAAAATATGAGCTGCCTTTAAGAGGGCATAATGAGAATTTGGGCTTAAAAAACTGAAGCGTTTTTCTTGGTCTAGTTGATTCAAGTTTCTTAGCACATATAAATTCAACAAATGTATTTAAAAGGGTTTCAAAAATAATTCAGAATGAACTTTTAGAATCAATTTTAGAAGTATTCAAGATCAAAATTAAAGCAGAAGTTCAAAATCCTGACTTTTTTGCTGTAATGTGTGATAAAACCACAGATGTATCTGACAAAATTTAGATGGTAATAACACTTTGCTATGAAGTATGTGGCAAGCCTGTGGAGAGATTTTGGGGCTTTTTAAATCCAGAAAACAAGACAGCAGAGGCTCTTTCCATAGTTTTTTTTAATGAACTTGAATTTTGGTAGGTAACAATAAGCATAAAGTTGTGGCTCAAACTTATGATGATGCAGCAGCTCTTAGTAGTGCAAGAAGTGGTGTGCAAAAGCAGATTAAAGAAGTGCCTGGTAATGCCCACTTTGTGCACTGCCATGCTCATCAGTTGAACCTTATTTTGGAAAAAGCTGTTGCGCAGAACACCAGTGTTGGGTCTTTTTTAATAGCCTTTTTGGAATTTCTATTTTTTTCAAATTCACTCCAGCATATGGCTGTTTTGGAGGAGATTGCTCAAAGAAGAGTGCCTAGGCCTTCGAGTATATGTTGGAATTTTAAAAGTCAAACTGTAAATATAGTATTAGAAATTAGGAAAGAACTTATTGAATGCCATTTTTATTTTAAAACAAAGCAACTCTTTATCCACTGGTAATGGTGCTGCTGATATTAAATGAATGCTAAATGATGCAGAATTTTTGTTTTGGTGGGGCTTTTTTCCTGAATAATGCCTCATGTTGACATTTTGCTTGGACAATTGCAGACCAGAGCAGCAACCATGGTCACAGTATAGCATTCTTTGTCTAATTTTACTGATGCTGTGCAAAAAATTAGAGAAAATGTTAATGTAGAGTATGCTTCAACACCAAAATAAAGAAATAAAGAGAACAAAATTGCCTATGCCACAGAAGTGTGTGATGCCATTTTGCTGCAGTGTAGAGAAAGGTTCAGTTTTACTAACTATTTAAAAGCCAACAAGCTACTTTTTTTAAGCTATGTATCTACATTTAACATAGATTTTCCAAAAGATTCTCTGGAAAAATGCACTGCGGCTTATAAGAACTCAGCTTTGTGTTTTATATTCTAGACAAGACATGCATCGAGGAAGTGGTTTGGTACAACTGTTAGTACAACTAAACTTTGGTGGTTTGTGTTCAACATTTTTTGAAGTGCTGAAACTTATAAAAATCCTTATCACTACACCAATGACAAGCAGAGTGCAACTTTTTAACCCTGAAGAGAATCAAAATCTTTTTGTGAAGCACTACAACTACAGAGAGACTGTCAACATTGGCCATGATTTTTATTGAAAACAAAGTGATATCTTTTATTGAAAACAAAGAGATTTAAATGAAATGTAATTGATCATTTTGCCAGCGCTAAAAGCTGCAGAATGGAATTTATTTTAATATAAACCTTTTTCAGGCTTTTGACTTATTTCAAGCTAATATAGTTTCTGCTAATTAATGGAATTACATACTTGCTTTAATTGTAATTGTTATTAACTAAAATTGATTTTCCTGCTAATGTCTCTAAATCAAAAGTTGCTTTATTTTTGTTGCCTTATATAATTGTTTTTGTTGGATCTTCTAAAGTTACATCATCTAAAGTTGTCTTTTCTCACCAATATTTCTTAAATTGTAAGATGTTTTATTTTTGCCTTACGTAACTGTTTTTGACAATGACATTATTGGAAGTTAGTTTTTTCTGCCAATACTTCATAAGCCAAAAGTTACTTTATTCTTTACTGCATTACATAATTCTTGCTGATGATGATATCACTTAAAGTTGTTTTCTTGCCTACCTCTCTCCATGTGTTATCTTAGTATAAATAGTCAAACCCTCATTAGCCATTTTCATATCAAACAAAATGTTATTCTTGTTTGGAAATTGTAAAGTGGATTTCAGTTAGTAAGTGTTCATGTGTTGTGTTAATTTTTGAATTTATGTTTATTTCTGTTTTACAATTTTTAACTCTTTTGCTCCAGGTATTTTTTCGGTACTGAACAAGACAAAAATTTTCTCTTAGTTTATTAATTAGTTTTGATTGTATTTGTTTAAGGAGTAATTTAAAGTTTATATCATCTAAAAGCTTGTTTCTGTGTAATCAAAATGATGTGCAATTTATAAAAATTGAATAAAAAATGAGTTAGTAATAAATAAAAGTATTGACCCTAGTTTTCCTTCAAAAATTGTCTTTTTTTTCTTCTTGTGCCACAGTGTGGCAAAATATTTTAACTTTTTTTATTGCTAACAGTAGCTAAAGATTTAAACTTAACATTGGAAAAAAAAGTTTTTCAAAAAGAAAATAATTAACTTATTCAAAGTGATTGACATATTTGCATATTTTCATGTATGCAAGTGATCTCAATGAAATTGTGTGTTTGCACGTGGCTCTAAAAGTCACGTGATCCAATTGAAGTGAAAAAGCCAGAGAAATAAATAATTGCACAACAAAAGAAGAATTTTTGTATCGCTTTAAATAAAGTCGATTTTTTCGGAGCCATAAGCTTTTCGTGACACTTTCATCAGTGGCAATCGCGTCAAAATGGGACGAACCAGAGAAAATCAAGGTATTTATAGTCTCAACAGTTGGGAGAAAGGTGCTGCAGTCTCGGAAAGGAGAAAGGCACAATTGCACAGTGTGGTGCAATACAGTGTAATCTCAGAAAGGAGAAACGCACTATGTGCAATTACCCAGGAGAAACACTGTTACTCGCAACTTAGCTTATTTGAAAAGTTTCAATGTGTAAACAAATTCCTTTTGCTTACATAAAACCGAATGTTTGGTTTTGATAAAAGTTGCCTCGAGTAGACACAGATGGAACGAGTTGCGTGCCACAGCAAGAATTTTAAAATGTTTGTCGTTATAGTTTGCAGCACATTGCTCGTTGTCAAGCAAGTGTTGTCCTATGGCAGAGTCACAATCTGGATTATTACGTTTTAGCTTACAGGATCTGCCAGGTTGAGATCGTGTAGGACGCTTCGCTTGCTGTTGTAGCCATTTAGGAACATGCTGCTTGATTCTATCTTGTAGTCGCTGTGATGTTCGTCCTATGTACCTACTGTCACAGTGGCACGAATATTCATAAACAACAGAGCTTTTCAGCGTGGTAGGTAAAACATCTTTGCGGGCTACAGGCAACATGCGTTTCGATGTAAATACAACTCTGGTGGTAACGGAGCCATAGCAGCTTTCAACAGCCATTTTGACATTTTTATCAAGACCAATGGAAGCTTTTCCTATCCAAGGAACTCTCAAATATACGGGACACTTTTCAGGACCAAATCGTTTGGGCATAGAAAACTGAGCAATTTTCTTGGAAATGTTGCAGTCAATAATAGATTCAGGATAAACCTACCTTTACTGGACAGTACTTACGTTGGGAATCTTTCAGTCCCACTAAACAAAAAACAAACCTTATATCAACTTTGGTACACCGGGCACTAATGATATGCACGAAATCTAAACTAAACGAAGAAATTAAGCATATCAAGAACATTCTATTGGACAATGGTTATCCTGAATCTATTATTGACTGCAACATTTCCAAGAAAATTGCTCAGTTTTCTATGCCCAAACAATTTGGTCCTGAAAAGTGTCCCGTATATTTGAGAGTTCCTTGGATAGGAAAAGCTTCCATTGGTCTTGATAAAAATGTCAAAATGGCTGTTGAAAGCTGCTATGGCTCCGTTACCACCAGAGTTGTATTTACATCGAAACGCATGTTGCCTGTAGCCCGCAAAGATGTTTTACCTACCACGCTGAAAAGCTCTGTTGTTTATGAATATTCGTGCCACTGTGACAGTAGGTACGTAGGACGAACATCACAGCGACTACAAGATAGAATCAAGCAGCATGTTCCTAAATGGCTACAACAGCAAGCGAAGCGTCCTACACGATCTCAACCTGGCAGATCCTGTAAGCTAAAACGTAATAATCCAGATTGTGACTCTGCCATAGGACAACACTTGCTTGACAACGAGCAATGTGCTGCAAACTATAACGACAAACGTTTTAAAATTCTTGCTGTGGCATGCAACTCGTTCCATCTGTGTCTACTCGAGGCAACTTTTATCAAAACCAAACATTCGGTTTTATGTAAGCAAAAGGAATTTGTTTACACATTGAAACTTTTCAAATAAGCTAAGTTGCGAGTAACAGTGTTTCTCCTGGGTAATTGCACATAGTGCGTTTCTCCTTTCTGAGATTACACTGTATTGCACCACACTGTGCAATTGTGCCTTTCTCCTTTCCGAGACTGCAGCACCTTTCTCCCAACTGTTGAGACTATAAATACCTTGATTTTCTCTGGTTCGTCCCATTTTGACGCGATTGCCACTGATGAAAGCGTCACAAAAAGCTTATGGCTCTGAAAAAATCGACTTTGTTTAAAGCGATATTAAAATTCTGTACCACAAAGAAGCTCTTTAAGAATTTTTGTGTCAAAACGCAAACAATTGTCTGTGCAGCAAATCGCTTGCTGTCCCTAATCCTTTGCACTCAAGCATAGCACTGCACTAATTTGCATGCTATGCATGTGATGCAAAACAGGAAGCCAACTGAGTCGATTCCTGGACTGAAAGATTTATAGAGAAAATCGTATCTATCCAAGATGCACAAATTTTTATCCCAACTTTACATAGATGCAACAAGTCAATGTTGCCACAATAATCATGATGTGCTTTTTTAAATTGTTGTAGTATAGGATTCTTCCTGGAGTATTAATTTTCACTGTGAAATACGTGGGCTGTTAAATAAGTTTGTAGCCCAACCACGAAGCAGTTAAATTAATGTATTTTAATTTCTCTACATAATTTGGGGATCCAACATTTCTCAACATTTCTCTACCATTTAAGGTTACACATTTCTCTATCACTTCTTTAGGGCTTTCAGACCTTCTTTGAAAAAGTCTGCTGGAAACTTCTTCAGAACCTTTCTTAGGCATGAAGTAAATTAATTAGATGAAACTTGATTAAACCAATTTTGCATAATTAGCAATGGCTTCTCGAAATCTGACCAAGATTCATTTAAGAAGCTTATGGTGGTTTTCAGACAACCTTCCTGAAAAAAACTGCAGCACCGCATCAGGAATAGTCATGATCTGCCACTGATAATATTATATATGCTGTATTTATTCGAGTATAACACAAAATATTTTGTACCAAAAACGCCAATAAAAACCTTGATGTGCATTATACATGAGTGCGTGTTATACCCGAATAAATATGGTATATATAAGTCATATTCATAATATATATAAGTGGAAGACTATACATATTATAGATACCTAATGTGGAGACCCTATACAAGGATATATTTATAATATATGATTGTGATCTTCCCACCATTTTACAATCACAAATTTAAACAAATATTCCTGGTTGCAATTTATGTAATAAAATAAATATTGATACAAAATGAATTAAAATAGGTATGGTGATGTCAAATGTAAATGCAAACACCAAAAAAGCAATGATGTCATACAATTAGAAAAATAGTGATGAATGCTAAGAGTTTTTGCATTATCTGTGTATACAAAAAATGGTGGAAAGATCGCAATCACCCTGTATATAATATATATATTAATGAAAACACTAAAATTAAAATTAAAATTAAAAATCCACAACAGCCTGTTTCACCAAAGATGGCTCATCAGGTGGAATCTTATTCTAATAGAATGTTCTACTTGAATAAGTAACCACCTGACGATTTGATAAAATGAAACAGGTTGTTGTGGTTTTAACTAATAAAGTTTAAATGCATAGTGTTTAAATAAATATAAATATACTTGCTCTAGCCATGTGTTATTGAGCACTGTACCAGCAAGGTGAAACATTGCTGGATTGTATATATATATATGTATATATAAAAACATTGATATCATTTGTTAACAATATAATAAAATTATTGTAAGAAATAAAAAAAGTAAATTTTTTAAAATTATGCCAAAATATGAAAATAGCAAGTTAGAAACAGGATATTAATTTTATTAATGCTAAATTGAGTTTCATTTATGCTGAATTAAATTTCATTTGTGCCAAATTGAATTTCATTTCTGCTAAATTGAATTTTATTTTTGCAAAATAGGCTTGTAGGTACTTTCCTGTTATTGTGCCACCATCTATTACTTCCTGTTATTTTCAATACATTTCTCTTGGTTTCTTCTTTATTTCACGCTGGTGCTGAAAGGGGTATTTTGGGTTGGTTTCACTGAAAAAATTTCTTGAAGAGACCCCAAAAGTCTTGGGTTTTTGTTCACTATTTGCTAATGTTGGGGCAATAATGGAAAGTACCAACTTGTAAATGGTATATTATTTTCACAATAAATAGAAGGCATTTTACAATCGAATTTCAGAAGGCAAAGAAGAGAGCATCATAGCTAAATTAGTTTTTGAATCCAAAAATGTAAATTACATGTAATGCTAGAAGATTGAGGCACAAGGACTGAAATCATTACCGAATAGTTTGGTTTAAAACTTAAATCATCTAGAGCTAGTTGTTTTTGACCTTTTTTGCATATTTTATTCTGCATTAACAATAACAATTATAGTCACATTTAACTCTGAAAGTTGAAAAATTTACACCAAGTTAAAAAAATGCTGATCTAAAAGATGTTCAAAATTGTGGTTAAAAAAAGGCAACTTAAGATGTTTTAAATGACTATGATATTTTTTTGTTGAAGATAACTATCCCATTAACTGAATGACTTTAAAATGATTTTTTGTAAACAAGAAAAAATGTTGCTAAAAGCTAAAATGCAAAGATAGTACTCGAGAGAAGTGGAATGAAGAAACTATTAAATGGACTACTGAAATGTGTGGTTTTTTTAAGGTCAAGGATCCAGAAAGACAATTTGATGATGGAATGACCAGGTTCCAGAAAGAAAAAAAAAGAAGCTAGAAGAGTTGAGGAGGCCTTATCAAATGTCACTGAAAATGATGGGTTGGAAGCATTGTGCAGAATGAAAGGTCCAAATGGTTTACATCTGATCTCTTAAATTATGTGGATAAGAAAGTGTGAAAAGATGGTAAATGGTTTGTCAGATACTGAAAAATCTCTAAAAATTTACCTTTTTATAAAAGAAAGTGAAAGATACTAAGTGTTGTGAAATCTACAAAAGTGTGAGATTGTTAGAACCCAAAATAAAGGTCGTAAAAATAAATTTTGAAAGGTGGCTAAAGAAGATTGATGAAATGCAAATAGAATTTATGCCAGAAAACAAATGTATTATTTTTAGTAAGACAAATTATAAAAGTATGTGACTGGTAAGGAGATAGCTTTTTATGGTATTTGTATACTTGGAAAAGATGCTTGACCAAGTTTCTAGAAAAATGATCTGGTGGTCACTTTAAAAAGGTGTGGTAGGGAGGTCATAGTAATTTCTTGACAAGTGGTCTTAGAATCTGATGCTTTCTTGGGTCTTAGGAGGCTAATTATAAGGATGAAAATAAAAAACAGAAGGATGTAGTGAGAGTAGAAGGGATGATATTAGAATAGTTTAATGAGAATGCTATTTACATCATAAATTGGTATTAAGTTCTTTTTAGTTTGTAGATATATTAGATAAGATAACTAAGAATATAAGAGGTAGAATTTTGAAATAAAACCCAATGCAGATGTCTTGGTACTTCTTGAAGACAGCTGTAAGGAGTTGGAGAAAAGGTATTGATATAAAAGAAAAATGATAAAAAGTCAATATAGGAAAAACAAAAGCCTTTTTTACTGATAAAAGACTTATCCATTTGTGCAATCTGTGGAAGAAATTTTGGAAAATGTATCAATTTTATTCAATGCAGAAAATACATGAAATAGATATATTGGTGCTCAGAAATTAAAGGGAACTTGACAAAGGTAAAAATCTTCAAATGCAATATGTACCAATTAAACCAGGTTGCTGGAGATGTCCTAAAAAGTGTAAGCATGGCAGCAGAGGTGATTTAAAAAAGTAAAGTTTTTTGCTATCTTGTAGATGTTTTGTGCACAGAAGATGAGGTTTAAGAAGTGATGACCATGACAGAGTTATCTAGAACTACAAAATAGCACACTTTTTGTCATGACATCATCATGACCAACATTAGTAGGATCACCTTAAATTGATCATGCAGAATGCTAAAGATCTGACTTATAAAAACTTTCACCAATATATTGATTAAAATAGAATATTGTCATTTTAATTAATTGATGTAAAAAAATTATTAACTGATGTAAAGTTGTTAGCCAATAGAGTAATCAATTTCTTGAACCAATAATATTTAAGCATTGTTTTTATTAAAAAAAATTACTAGTATTAACTTTTATTGTTATAACTGGTTTAATTTAAGCAATTTTTGGATTAGCAATTATAGAAAAAATTGGTTCAAGTAATGTACCTTTAATCTAAGTTGATTTTGAAACAAATTTTTATTTTAAATTGGTAGAAAGATTCAATAAGCTTCATTATTGATCTTTTTAAAGGTTCAAAGTTATGCCCATTCTTTGCAAAGATGCTAAACAGTCCTTTACTAAAAATATATAATTTTTAAAATATTTTGGAACATCAATAACCAAAAATTGTTTATAAAAATTGTGTATGTTATAATTTAAATTTTTTAATGCAAAATCTGATAAAATTTATCAAATTCAATAGTCTAAAGCATTAATAAACCAAAAGTTAATCACCACAATTAAATTGATCACAATTTAGCTTTTTTATTGTAAAAAGAGATAATGTTTATTTAATTATCAGCTAACTTTGCAAATGAAATGGTCTAAAACATTATAAACAAAAAATAGTTGACAAAATAAATAAAATTCTTACTGTTACTGTAATGAAATAAAACATGTTCAAAAGACAAATCAATCCCCTTTTTCAAAAGTGTGTAACCCTATAATTACTCCATAAATTAAGCCACATGCAATATGTAAAGTGGTGTTCTGTTTGTATGCATGTGAGTTGGAATGTCATATTAATTAATTGTTTTGTGGTGAAAGTTCTTAAAATTTTGTGTTGTGTTTAGGTTTTCTGTGTAGTTTATTTTAAAGCTGTTTAGAGCCAATATTGTTCTGGAAAACACATCACAATTTAAACAAATTTATAAATTATTGTCAATATGGTTAAAGTCTTGCAACCAGAGAAACTTGATTCAGATTTGAGTGTACTGGAAGCAACTCAAGAATGGAATCATTGAAAAGCTACTTTCAAAAATTTTGTCGATTTGTTACTGCAAGAAGGTTTAAATTAAGTAGAAAAGTGGCCTGCTAAATTTTCTTTCATCAAAGATTTGTTTCAGAAATCAATGAAGATGAAAGAGCAATGGAAGTTTCAGAAAATCAATATTTTAAGCCGAGAAATGATGCTTATTTTAGACATAAATTAGCGACTAGAAATTGATTTCTGACAAAGAGTGTTGATCAGTACTTGCAAGCTTTGAAAATTTTTAGCATTGATTGGAATTTTTAAGCAGTTAACACAATACAACACTTAGGACAATAACAATTAGTAATGCCTTTGTTTTGGGGCTGTTTTCTGACTGGATATGTCAGCAACTACTAGATGACAGAAATCGTAATTTAGAATCTACATTTGACCAGGCTTGGGGGCTAAGCAGCAGCAAATAAACAGTCAAATTTTACTTATTCCGTGACAGTAACAAACTCCCTATCAAAATCTCTCCCTGTTTTAAACCAAACTTTGTATTGACAAGAATCTTCAAATAAAACTTTCACCTAGTTCTAGTGTAATTCAATGTTTTTTTTGTAGCAAAAAGAAACATTCAAGAACAAAATGCCCAGCTAAAAAACTATTTCCTTTTATTGTCATAAGATTGGACATTTTCAAAACTGTGTCACAAAAGAAAAACAGTAGGCCAATTTTTTTGGAGGGTTCAAGTCATCACTGTTAAGGAATACAAAAAAAAACTAACTTAGCATTGATTACTCACAAATGATTAACCAATTTACTTTCTTAGATGCTTTCTTGTTGGTCATTATTAATGAATTGGTTAATCAAATAGCACAATTTCAAGTGTTTAGTACCATTGATTTGAAAAAGGCTCTTCAACAGCTTCCCTTAAAAATTGATGACAGAATTTACACAGCTTTTGAAGCATGTGGTAAATTGTATCAATTTACTTGTTTGCCATTCAGCATAACAAACAATGTCGCATGTTTTCAGCATATAATGATGAAATTTGTCGAAAAAAAAAAATTTAACTGGAGTTTTTCCATACTTAGACAGTTTTACAGTCTGAAGATTACAACAAAAATTTGCAGAAATTAATTAAAACAGCCAAACAGTGGAATATCTTTTTCAATAAATTAAAAACTGTTCTTGCAACAAGCAAGTTCCTTGTAATGAGATACAAAATTTTCAATGAACACATTCATGCAGATTCAAAATGATTCGAACCTCTATGAAAAATGCAGGTACCTAATAATAAAAAAAGCTTTAAGTAAAGTAATTTTTTTTATATTCAAAGTGGATTTCATAATTTTCGAACAAAATCAAATCACTAATGCAATAAAATTCATTTCTTTTGTCTGATAATGCAACATAATCTTTTAACAAAATTAAAACAATTATTAAAAATTTAAATATAATTGAGATTGATAAACCACCTAACCATTTCAAGTAGAAACCAATGCATCAGAAGTTGCTTTAGCTGCCATGCTTAGACAATAAACCAGGTGACCTTTTTATCATGAATGTTAAACAGGTCAGAGTTGAGACATCTATTGATTAAGAAAAAGAGGCTTCAGTGGTGATTAACTGATAAAAAGTCAAAAATCAGTTTCTTTCATGTTTGTTAAAAAACATAAAAAATAAGAAAATAATAAGATCATGCACTGGAGAGTTGACCTATGACCTTTTTCTTTTGATATTATGTACAAGCCTGGATGAGAAAACATTGCCCCAGACACTCTTTCACATTTGGTTTGTTCAGTTCCATGCAAAAGTGTTCTTGTTTGTTTGACTCATTTAGTTAAAGCAAAAAATCTTCCTTATTTTACTAAAGAAATCAAATGAGTGGTAACCAATTATAAAGTTTGCACTATCAGAGTAAACAGAATATTTTAAAAGACTGTTTAATCCCATCTAATTAAAGCTACACAACCATTTGGGAGATTAAATTTAGACTTTAAAGGACCTTTGTTGACAAACAACAAAAACTGCTTCTTTTTGTGTGCAATTGACAAATTTTTAAGGTTTTTTTGTATTTTTGTGTGCCAACATGTCAGCTGAAAGTGTAATTGCTTAAACTTCTCTATTTTTTTGTTTGGAATGCCAGCATAAATTTATTCTGAGAGAGATGTTTCATTTCTATGCAAAGATGTTTGAACATGAAAAAGGAGTTGTTACAAGACATAGCACACCATACAATCAGTCAGGCAATGGTCAAGTTGAAAGATACAATTATGTTATTTGGAAATGCATTCCACTTGCATTAAATGATATAGATGCTTTACATAAGATTTGATATCTTTTATGTACAGCTACAAATGAAACTTCACACAAATGTTTGTTTTCTTTTCTTAGACAGCCCAGTTTTGGTAGTTCAATTTCAACTTGGCTAACTAAACTCAGATTAGTTTTTTAAAAACCACATATCTAAACTTTGAAAACTGATACGTTGGTTTAAGAAGTAAGTTTAAGAGAAGCAAATAACAAATATGCACATGCATGTTTTCAGGAGGACAAGAAACTACAGTCAGAATGAACAAGAAATACAAGGGCAATGAACAAGAAATACAAGTAATGCAGCTGATTTAATTTCTTGCAACATTCATTTAACTAACATCTGATTCTTTTACAGATTATTGGTAACTAAGGTTTACAGATTTCATAAAAAAATAAGGGCTTGAATTACGGCAATTTGCAATTCAAATTTTAAGCAATCACTCTATGTCTTTTTTGTTAGAAGGTAAAACTGGCATGATTGCCCCAAAGCAGTCTCGGCAGAAGCAAAGAGTTGTTAATAAAGAACCTGCTGAAAGCGATCTTTGTAATAGGCCATCTTCTGCTCACAGTTCTGCTAACATTGATCAGGCAGATGCATTGATTAAAGAAAACAGATGCATCACTATTAATGAGCTTGCTGAGTCATTAGGAGTAAGTACAGGGAGTGCTGTAAGGATCATGGATACCCTGGGGTATTCAAAAGTGTGTGCAAGGTGGGTCCCAAGGCAGCTCACAGAGGCTCATAAAGAATCCTGCCTAGAAGCTTGTTCTGAACTTCTGGAGTATTGCCATAGTGACAAAACCTTTTTGCAGTGAATAGTGACTGGAGATGAGACTTGGGTTCACCACTTTGAACAATCAAGAGCATCAATGAAGTGGCGTCATCCCATCTCACCATACTTGAAGAAGTTCAAATCTTAGCAGTCTGCAGGAAAAGTGAGGGTGACAATGTTCTAGGATAGTGTTGGTGTGATACTGGTAGACTTCTTGTCCAAAGGAGCAACAATCAATTCAGATGTTTACATCTATACATTAAAAAAGTTGAAAGCAAGAATGTGAAGAGTTTGACCTGCTTTGGAAATACTAAGGTTTTATTGCAACATGACAACACTAAGCCTCACACCAGCCTCAAAACCTGTGAGGTCATCAGCAAACCATAAAATCCTTTTCAAGAAACGCTTATATCTTCCTCAAGATATATTTAAATTATAATATGTTATGTATGGTTGAAATCAGAAAAGAACAAAAAATTCAGATATAATATCAAAAATCCTATAAATATTAATATAAAAAAGTTATTTATTTTTTTGAAAAAATTTTTCCTGCCATCCCCCCAAGAATTTTGAAAGCCCCCACAAAAATTGTTTTGAAAAAAATTTTGATTCATAAGCCTTAAAAATACGCAATAAAAACAATGGGTATAAACCATTTATTATGCTTAACACTCAATACAAATGATTTAATAAAGCAATTTTTAGGAAAAATTTTACTCAATTTAATGGATTTAAAAAAAAAACTTATCTATTAAGTTATTATCTCAGTTCTAAAAACATAAATATGGCAATAATTTCAGCATCCACTTTTTATTGCATTAATAGATACCTAGTTGCTAAACTTAAGATTGAATGATGTTAGGCCTACCTAAATATAGATCCTATGTCCCCCTTATTTTGCTAAAAATACAATGTTGTTGATAGGCATTGGTTTCATTTTAAAGCAGGGAGTTGCAAAAGTAACTTTAATGTTTAGTAGGTATTTAATTCATAATAAGTATGATTTTTAAACATTTTGTATTTAGCAACCATCTGTGATAAACTACTATCTAATTTTAACAACAACAAATTTACATGCTCTCTGTTTTTAGATCTAAGCAAAGCTTTTGACACTATTAATCATAATCATGATATAATTGATATATCAATAAAAAAATTTAATATATACTTTAGATGAAGAAGCAAGGTCATATTTATCATAAAATTATATCTAAGTAATAGAATTCAATGTACAAAAATAAAAATGTTTCATCTGATTTGACTACACTTAAATGTGGAGTATCACAGGGTTTAATTTTTGGACCCCTGTTATTCCTACTCTAAATAAATGATCTTTCAAATGTATCTAATATGAAGACTACTCTATTTGATATCTGTGCAAAATAATGTTGATAAAGAATTGTCTGTAATAGATGTACGGTTGAAGTCAAATAAACTATCATCAAACTACTCTAAAACCTATTTTGTACCATTCAGTAACAAAAGAAAAATTTTACTAATCTCTTTAATATTACCATTAGTGATCATTTTATTGAAAGAAAATGTAGTTTGAAGTACCTTGGGGTAACTTGAGATGAGCACTTAACAACTTTGCTACCCTTAAACTCAGACACTGTGCTACCCTAGCAACATTAAAAACAATCTATTTTGCATTATTTCAATTTGAGTCTAAAACTCTATATTGAATTGGAGAAGAGCTCTGCATCCTTGGTTTTTACCAACTGTATGTATCTTCTGATTTTAGTAAAAGATGTTAAATTTCAGTGGTGTAAAGATATGCTCTAAAATTCCTAAAAACATAAACAAAAACTCATTTTATAATTTAAAAATTAATTATAAATCATTTCTTATAAACAACAATATCAGTGATTTTTAACAATTTACAGAATTCTGTTTGTAAACTGTAATATGTAATGTATTTTAACTGTTTTCATTTCTATCAGTATATTTTTTCATGACCTGACAGTTGATTGAATGACACTTGATCAAATGACACTTGATTGAAACATCACTTGATCAAATAATAAAAAAGAAAATTTACAACATTGAATCTGTCAAAATTTTGTGTCCCAAAAACATAGTGATTACTAAAAAAAAGTTTTCACTTTGACTCTGTTTCGGTTTTGTCAATTTTTTGTCGCAAAAGCATAGTAATCTCTAAAAAAAAGATCTTCCCTTTTAGTCTGTCTCTTATTTCTGTAAGGGTCTGCAAGGGTGGGGCCATCACACAATGTCCCCCCTAAATAACTGACTACAATGTAAATTGAATGCAAAGGAATGGCAGCAATAGGCATCTAACGAAACATAACTATGACATGAAATCTACTTGTTAATCCCTAAAAATGCTTAGCCTAGGAACCTCTTTAAAAAAACTTTGACCTTGACATTGACAAAAAATTAAAAAAATTAACACAAACTGTTCTCTTACTGATGACCTCTGCTTTTTATAAATCTAATTTACAGTAACAAAGACATTGTTCAATTGCAAAAACATACAAAAGTAAATCTTTTTTTTTATCAACTGTCAATTTCGATCATGTGTTATTTTGGTCAAGTGTGCAAATTTTTTTCAAAAAAATTTTTGTGGGGGCTTTCAAAATTCTTGGGGGGGTGGTGGAAAAATTTTTTCAAAAAATAAATAACTTTTTTATATTAATATTTATAGGATTTTTAATAATATATTTGAATTTTTTGTTCTTTTCTGATTTCAACCATATATAACAGTTTAAATTATAAGTGTTTTTTAAAAAGAGTTTTTTGGCTCCCCAAAACTTTGCCTCCCTATAACTCAAAAAGTATTAATTGTAGAAAAGTAATATTTGCACCAGTGGGTTTTGGTTAAAAGATAATCACATACACCAAATTTCATCAAAATCAGAGATGTAGTAGTTAAAAAAAAATTTTTTTTGTGGTGATTTGTCATGGAATCACCCTTTAGTTGGTTCAGAAGTTCAAGAATTGACTGAATTATATGATAAGAATAATGATCAAAGCCACTAAATGTCTGATGATGTCAAAAACATTAAAAAAGATACAAATCTTCAACATTTGTAAATGAAAGTGACATAGCCATATCAACAAAGAAAAAATTTTGTCTTCGATACACCTCCTCAACCTGTTTGAATTTAGAGATCAACAGAGTTTATCATTCATTTGATTGCTTAAATTTGTGAAAAAGGAAAAATATGAAATAAAATCACCTTTGTTGAAACAAATTACTTGATATGTGAATTATGTAAAGCAGTGCTCTGTTTGTAAGTGTGCGAGTTGAAATGTTACATTAGTTAACTGTTTAGTGGTAAATGTTTTTCAACTTTTGTGTTGTATTTAGATTTTCTGTGTAGTTTATTTTTAAGTTGTTAAAAGCCAATATTGCTCTGGCAAATAAATTACAGTTACAATCAGGATAAACAATACAAAAAGTGAAACAAATTTCAAGAGTTGATTAGTGGTACAAAACTTAAAGATAGCTTTGAAAAGTGTGTTTATTCCTTGAAGACTTTTCATCTGATACTCATCAGGAGAAATTGTCAGAATGAACTGAGAGCAATCTGTGATCGTGCTTATATAGGCAAGGAGAACGAGTCTGATTGGTTAAAAAAGGCAGCCAATTAGGAATTGAAAGGAAAAGAAAATGAGAGTGTGTCTGATTGGTCAAGAGAGACAACCAATCAGAAATGAGAGTAAAGGAACATTAATGAATGAATTTTAAATTGTAAAGAAATTCCTTGTGTTGAAAACATTTGATAAACGTAGCTTCAAGAGCAGAGAAATGAAAATAATTATGTCCTCAGGCAAGGATAGAGAATTTGGTGTCACTGTATTGGCTGGCACAGGGAGGGTTTTCCAAAAGATGCTGTCCAATATGGAGTCATGGGCATTGACTTGAGAAGTGCTGTTTTTCTTGCAGGCACAGGAAAGATTAGAGCGATCATGAGAAGAATGACCTGGGAACTGATGGTATCTGATCAACCTGGGAACATGTTGCTTAATGTGTTCTTGCAACCTTTGGAATGTACATCCTACATACCAATTATCACAGTGGCACACAAATTGATAGATAACATTATTGTGGTGATGGGTAGATAATATGTCCTTCTTGGTTGTGGGAAGAAGAGGCCTGGTTGTAAAAACAACATGTGTTTCAGCAGTAAAGTAGCAACGCTGAATGGCTGTAGTAATTTGCTTTTTAAATTTGGTTGAAACATTTCCTAGCCATGAAAGATGGAGATAAACCAGGAATTTCTTGGCCCATGTTGAATTGTCAGATGTTCTTGGAAAATGTGGATTTGTTGAGCTTGGCCTGAAGCTTGCTGCTAGAGCAGATAAACAGAGCTTGGTGAACCATTGTAGACACAAGATTGATTTTTTGCTTCATAGGGCTAAAAGAATCAAGCATTATATCCACATTTACCAAGAAGATCCGACAATTCAACCAGTTATCTCAACATGGACCCAAGAAATGCCTGGTTTATCTCCATCTTCCATAGCTGGAAACTGTTTCAACCAAATCTGAAAAGAATATTACTACAGCCTTTCAGCATTGCTATTTCACTAGGCCTCTTCTTTCCGCAACCAAAAGGATGTATTACTTGCTCATCACCACAATAATGTTTTATCAATTTGTGAACCACTGCAATAGTCAGTACATAGGATGCACATCCCGAAAGTTGGAAGAATACATTAAGCAACACATTTCCAAGTTGATCAGAAACCATCATTCTTCTCAAGACTGCTCTAATTTTTCCTATAACTCTGCTATTGGACAGCATCTTTTGGAAAATCCTTCCTGTGCCAGCTAATACAGTGACACCAAATTTTCTATTCTTGCTTGTGGATGTACTTCTTTCCACCTTTTCTAGTCTTGAAGCTACTTTTATCAAATATTTTCAACCTAATCTAGAATTCTTTTACAGTCAAAAACTCATTCATTAATGTTCTTTTTCTTGGCCACTTGACTAGTTTTCTTGACCAATCAGATGCACTGTGATTTTCTTTTTTTCTCTATTCCTGATTGCCTTTTTTAACCAATCAGACTCCTTTTCCTTTCCTATATATACATGATTGAATCACTCTCAGTACATTTTAAATCTGTTAAGTGTCAGATGAAAAGTCTTCAAAAAATGAACACTCTTTTTAAAATTACCTTAAAGTTTTGTATTACCAATTGACTCTTCAAGTATTACTGCTGATAAATTCATAATGAAAAACTATTGTAAGTATAAGTCTAGCCAACTTTTTTCAGAAGATACCCAGTATTAGTCTAGCTAACTTTCTTGCAACCAATTGTATTACAAAAAATTTGCTTATCCTTTCCTAACAAATTTAATAAAAATATATTGTGCAAAATTTGCAAACAACATTCAAAGTACCAAACAAAGGACTGCTTTTTATTTACTGTCATGACATTCTATTCTAATTGTAATTGCCCATTTGTAATGTTGGCTATTTATTTTAAGCAATTTATATATTAACTTCTGTTTTTTTGTTTTTTATTTATCATAATTACATATTTTCACTGTATATTGTAATGTCATGATGAGTTGTTATATTTGAGAACAAGATTTTGAAATGCTATTTAAAAAACACCCAATCAGATTTCTACATCAATTATTATACTTCATGCATTGATAAAAATTTGAAGAAATTTCATTTAAAAAAAAATATAGGCTCCCAGTCTCACCAGAATCTTGCACAATGTTTATGCCAGTAGCATAGTAGAACACCATGCTTAAGGCGTAAAGTAAGTGCGCTTATGTGGAGATTTACTAATTCAAGTTTGCCAGTGCAAATATTGATTGCTTGCTTTTTTCATATCTGGTAGATTGGATAGTAGTTTTTAGTTTAATGTAAAACCAGATTTTACCAACACTGATAAAAAAATTTCAGAATAAAATTAATTATTATATTTAACAAGTGTATTTGATTTATTTCTAGAAATAATCACAACTAAATACTGACCTTTAAATTAAATGTACATTTTATTTGATCATTGACATTTTTCAGTGTATAGTTGTTATAGCTTCAATTTTTGCCAATACTGCCAAATTCTAAAAGCTTTCATGAGGTGCTTTTGAGTTTAAAAGTGCTTCAGCTTTTATTTAGAGTAGAACTCACAAACATAGTGTTTACTTACTAATGTTGCAACTCTTATGCACTTATGATAAGTTCAGTTAATGCTTTTTGGTTGCAATATCTGTTTTTATCTATGACCCTAATGTTGTACATATGTTAAACAAGTGCATGATCTCAATGTTCAAGACACCTCTGGACTGCAAGAAAACTGAGTGCAAGAAAATTTAAAGATTTTGCAGGTGTGTTATGCAAGAACTCAATACAGTTGAGCTGGGTTTGTTTATGTTTAAGTGCAATAAGTTAAGAGCAGAGTGCTGGTCAATCAAGGCTGGGGAGTAGGAGTAAGAGGAGTCAGAGTTTTTTAAAGGAGTAGGAAAAACAAATTTGAAAAAACAAAACATATTTATTATTCCTTGCTCCTTCAATTATATTCCACATACAAAAATTATTATACTGCACTATTTATAAATTGTTATATTGCACTATCTAATTTATATACCATAGTTGTAACAAAGTAGCCTGATGAGTTATGTGGCTATGATGAAATAAATTTATGGAGGAGTGGGAATAGGAGGAGTAACATTAGGAAAAAATCTTACTCCAGAGTAGGAGTAGTATTAAAACATCTTACTCTGGAATAGGAATAAGAGTATCACCAAAATTACCACTACTCCCCAGCCCTGTGGCCAATAAAGATAAACAATATAAAATTAATAAGAGTCCACCCTAATGAGAATGCTTCAAATGATATGTGGCAAAACCTTAAAAAATTAAAAAGCAAATTAATATAAAAATGATAATGTTGAACTGATTCCAGCAATAGTAAAAGGTAAGAGAAAAGGAAGATAAAAAAAAACAATGGATAAAGATTGTTGAAGAAGATATGAGAAGAAATGGGTTGCAACAAAAGTAGGCTAAGAAATTGTAAAAGTGGAAATATGGCTGGAAACTATGACTAATCTTGCCATTATAAAAACAAGGTATGTCCTTTATTTTGGGCTGAAAATTAATGATTATGATATTTTGACAGCTTGGCAAGATATTGGTGTCTATCTGCTTAGCCATGCTGCCAGTGAAATTTCCAGTACTAACAACTTGTTTAAAAATGCAAGGCCAATTTTTTTCAAAAATGAATGAATGCTAATTAAAAAGTTTACTAAATATTTTTTATTGCAATAGTAAATTATAGTAAATTTTGAAAAAAGTTTATCAAACAATGTTTGTTATACAAAAAGCAGCAACATTTATATCATTAAATATAAAAAAAACTCAAAATCTGAATAATTAACCATTCAAAAAAGTTATCACAAATATGTACAATGTTTTACCAAAATGATGAAGTAAAATTACACTCTCCTCTTTGTACCATCAGTAATCAAAGATGCAATTTCACGCTGTTGAAAGGAAATCATTATTAAACAGAAAAAATAGAGCAATATTTAGCCTAATTTATTTTTGAAAAAACAAAAAAATAAATTAATCAAAAATTTGCATCTAGTATCTTTTTGACTTGCAAAACAATGCTAATTGTAAAGGCTGATTACAAAGTCTGAAAGGCAAAAACTTGCATCAACACATTTAATTTTTAAAAGTGTTCTTAAACAACTATGGTACCAACTATTAGTTCAAGCTGCAATATACTGCATGTCCATATGTATTATATGGCTTGCTCATTTTAGGTTTATAGTGTAATTAATGTTTTAAAGCCTCAACAGTCCACTTTTTAGGACATGTTTGCAATGGACACTTTGCCCCATCAGTGAATGCCAATAATAATTTTTAGTTGATGAACGTGCAACCGAACCAACCATTCTAAATGCTTTGAACCGTTTTTGTGATAGCTCATGATTTACATTTTTTAAAAAAAGTAGAAAGAATTTATTAAAAGTACTTTTGAAGTCAAGTCCTCCACAGATATTCTTCTAATCTCTTAAAAATGTCTGCAGCAATTGCAATCTTTGAAACAATTAATCATTGATATTTAGAATTTAATTACATTTTCAAATAAAGATTTTGGATTTTGTTTTTAAGTAGGTTAACAACATGCAGTTATTGACATATAACATTTTTCTAACAGATACTTTCCTCTACTCAGTACCTTATCACAAATTTTTCATGACTGCATCTAGAACTTTTACCAGATGAAAAGATGGTAGGTGCTTTCACGTAGCCTGGGCTGTGAGTAAGTCTGCTCATTGATTTTAAAAATGACAGACCGAAACCGAACCTACCAAAATGGAAGGGTATCCACCCATTCCGATGTTCAGTGTGGGTCTGTTAATCGGCAAACGTCCTTTTCAGGACGGGGCAATGTCAGGATAAAACTGCCCTTTTCAGGGCACATTGCCAACAAGTTCCGAAGACCCACTATTCTTCAGCTGAACATCGAAGGCCTCACTGCAAGCAAGATGAATGTTCTTCATCACCTCGCTATGCAGTCTGAGGCACTCGTCATCCTACTGCAGGAGACCCACTGCACTGATGCAGAGAAGTTGGTGCTGCCACACTACCAACTAGCTGGGTCTTCTTTAAGCAGGAAGCATGGCCTTGCCACGTTTGTTCACGAGCGACTGAGATACACGCTTTTGGACCAATCTCCACCGACATCGGAGATCGAGTGGCTGTGTGTGGACGTTGATGGCTATAAAATAGTCAATGTCTACAAACCACCGCCAACGCGATTGCAAACCCTGGATCTCCCAGTGTTTCCTCACCCCTGTCTGTACGCTGGCGATTTTAACTGTCGTCATGCTGACTGGGGTTATGATGACAACAGTCCAGATGGTGAGTGCTTGGCTGGATGGGCAAGTATTAATTGTCTTGCCCTCCTATATAATGCCAAGGACGCTGCCAGTTTTTATTCCGGCCGCTGGAACACTGGCACCAATCCAGACCTAGCTTTTGCTAGCGTAGGTCCAAACAGTCGCTTACCGGATAGACGTGTCCTTGAGAAGTTTCCCAGGTCACAACATCGACCCTCGCTTATTACACCACCAAGGTTTGCTATGGCAGTGCCAAGCATGCCTGTTAAGCGATGGAACTTCCGCAAGGCCAATTGGAGTCACTACATTGCTTTGACGAATAAATTTGCAAAGACTTTGTTGCCGCCTGATTCACTTGATGTGGATGCGGCTTACCAGGACTTCTGTAACATCATTAAGAAAGCAGCCAAGAAGACTATCCCACGCGGATATCGAAATAACTATATTCCGTGTTGGGATGCAGAGTGTGAATCCCTCTATAAAACCTTTCTGCAGTCTCCTCAGGGAGACGACTCAAGTTTGGCTGCTACAGCTCTGCTTGCCAAGCTTGACAGAAAACGGAGGGATCGATGGTCCGAAGCAGTTCGGAGCATTGACTTCTCACACTCTAGTCGAAAAGCGTGGAGTATCTTGAACAACCTTACTGGTAGGTCACGACACTCTCCTCGTCATTGTCCCGTTTCAGCCGATGCTATTGCATCTCAGCTGGTTAGAAATGGAAAATATGAGGCTGTTGATCGCAAGTCATCTCGACTTGTCTTTCAAGAAGTGTCTGACCTTTGGAGGGCCACAACACCAGACGCAGTAAATATCTCTGTCAAATTTTCACAGAGAGAATTTGCTGCTGCCCTTCAACATTTAAAACCAGGTAAAGCTCCGGGTCCTGATTCCATCTGCCCCGAGCTTATACTCCATGCTGGAGCTGCTTTGAAGTCCTGGTTACGTGACTTCCTCTCTTCCTGTTTGCGCCGACTCAAAATTCCCAAGATCTGGAGAAGAGCGCTTGTGGTCGCGATCCCAAAACCAGCAAAGCCCGTGGGGGACCCAAAGAGTTATCGACCGATATCTCTGCTCTGTGTCCCCTACAAAATCCTCGAGAGGCTTATCTACGCCCGCGTTGAACCATTAATCGATCCACTGCTCCCTAAAGAGCAGGCTGGGTTCCGACGCGGGAAGTCAACCGTAGATCAAGTTGTTCTGCTAACCCAGAACATTGAGGATTCTTTCGAGGCTAAAAAGAAGACCGGTGCCATATTTATCGATCTGACAGCTGCTTATGACACTGTCTGGCACCGTGGCCTTACCTGCAAGCTGCTGAGACTACTTCCGGATAAGCACATGGTCAAAATGATCATGGAGCTTGTCCGAAATCGAAGTTTCACCCTTACCACCGGTGACAGCAAGCAAAGCAGGCTACGCCGTCTTAAAAACGGCGTTCCTCAGGGATCGGTCTTGGCTCCCCTCCTATTTAACATCTATACGTACGATCTTCCTTCCATGATTTCCAGAAAGTTTGCTTATGCTGATGATTTAGCATTGTTGCACTCTTCTGGAAACTGGAAGGACTTGGAGGGGACATTAAGCCAAGACATGTCCACACTGTCAGCGTATCTCCAGACTTGGAGGTTGAAGCTCAGTCACACTAAGACGGTGACGACAGCCTTTCACTTAAACAACCGAGAGGCCAAACGTGAGCTAAAGGTCTACAACAATAGTAGACTTTTACCGTTCTGTCCAACCCCTACATACCTTGGGGTAAAACTGGACAAATCGCTCACGTTTCGTCACCATTTAGTGGCATTGCGCAAAAAACTAGCATCGCACGTCACACTGTTGAGGCGACTCGTGGGCTCGGGATGGGGTGCTGGTGCTAAAACACTACGCATAGCCACCTTGTCTCTAGTCTACTCAACAGCTGAGTACTGTGCGCCAGTCTGGTGTCGCAGTGCTCACACTCGCCTCATTGACAGTGTCTTGAATGACGCCTTGCGCATAGTTACTGGATGCCTGCGTCCCACTCCAACGGACCACCTACCTGTACTTTCAGGCATCCAGCCAGCTGAGCTTCGCCGACTGGGAGCGACACTCTCCTTGGCTTACCGTGGATCTCTGGACCCCGATCATATTTTGCATGGTCTTTTAAGTGGGTTCTCAGATACTGGCCAAGTGAGACTAAGATCCAGATGCCCATTTGTGCCAGGTGCGCGGAATCTCTTGGACAATCTTGCCAGACTTGGCATCCGCGCCTCTGAATGGACAAATCATAAATGGAACGCGGAGTACTGTGAAAGTGCTTCCAGGCTCCGTGCTTTTGTGCCCGGGACCAGTGTCAGGCCTGTTGGGATGGGCTTACCCCGGGCTTGGGTTAAGCTCAACCGCCTGTGGACTGGTGTTGGGCAATTCCATTCATCCATGCACAAATGGGGTCTCGCTCCTTCACCGAATTGCGAGTGTGGCGCCTCAGAGCAAACCGCAGACCATGTACTAACAATGTGCCCCATACATCGGGCACCACATGGAGCACGCGGTCTGACAGTTTTGGATGACGAAACTCGATGCTGGCTTAATAATATCACTGCCAGCATCTGATCCAGGCAGTGCAGCAGTCTGGGGTAGTAAAAGGATAAACCCTCGGCCCCAGTTCTGTTTGTGTCTGGCCTGGAGTGGATGCCCTTCAAACGATGACGACGACGACGACCAGATGAAAACATACTACTTCCCAATGTCATAAAAAAAAAATCAAGAAGGAAATAGAATAACAGTTATAAAAAGATGGAGCTTTCTTATAGTACTCCATGCTATAGATGGAACACAGGATTACTGTAAGAATACATCCAGCCTTCTTATAGTACTCCATGCTATAGATGGAACACAGGAGTACTGTAAGAATACATCCAGCCTTCATGCTTTCATACCCATGACCAGTACCAAGGCTGTTGGATTGAGCTTGCCCCAAACAGCTTGGGTTAAGCTCAATTGCCTGTGAACTGATGTTGAATAATTCTATTTGTCCATCTACAAATGGGGTCTTGCTTCTTCACCAAATTGCAAGTGTGGTGAATTGAGAGAAGTGAGAAAAGTTTGGTGATTTCAGGCATTGCTTTAACTTTGATTCTTGTATTGTTATGATGTCTGCTGTATGTTTTTAATAAATAATTAAAGCTTGTCTGTTTTGATGTAGATGCCATATAAATTGAGTTGATGAACTTTAATAAATTTCTTTGGTGATATATTGTGTATGTTTGTATAGATGTTATAGTTAATTTTATTTTGTTGATAAAAATATTGTGAAGTGTGCAGTGCCATGAGTTGTTGCAGTCCTTTGTTGCAATATGGAAACCATTTATATGAGCCCAGCATTTGGTGTGATTACATAAGATAAATGTTTGGTGTTTTGTGATAAGTTTGTGGCAAATGTCACAAACCCATTTGTGGTCCTAAGTTTTATTGTATATTGGTTACATTAAACAATAATCTTATCATTCATGAGGGTGAACTAAAAAATTCACTTTCTTAAAAACCAGACAAGACTCTTTCTCTTTACAAAGCATAAGTTCCATAAAGCAGAGATAAAACAAGAAGCAGAAATGAACCAATTTGTGGTGAAAAAAAATTCGTGACCCAACAGTGTATTGAAATAACAGTTAATAAAATTCCATATTGGAAACAAATACAGCTATTCTCTGATTTAAAAAAATGATTGAAGTATAAAAACTTGAAAGCACTAAATTAACAGTCTTTTTGATAAATTGATTTTTAATAAACTGTCGTTTTTGTTAACTGTCATTTTTAGGGCTCAAGGCTTCAAGCCAGAGCTGGAACCCAAAGCCATGGAGCTGGCCAGTTTTGAAAAAGCTGGAGCTGGAGTGAAGTTGCTCATATTTTGTGAGGCTGGAGAAAAAGTAATAAAAATTTCTGCTAGCTCTAGCTCCTAGCAATATATTATTTTTATATTGGAAGTCACTTAATTATCTAATAGAAAATTTTAAAATTGAAGCAAAAAAAAGAAATTGGTCGAGATTTGAGTAAGGTAGTAAAAATAGCCATTTGACCCACAACAACAATGGCATACATCAAATTTGATAGTTGGACTCCAAAAAGCAGCAATATAGAAAAAATTTCTCATCAACATAGATTCAAACATAAACACTCAACACACACTGCATTACACAACATCTGTAAACCAAATCACAAAAGGCTTCAACAATCCAAGACCTCCATAAGACATAAACTTTGGACATGAGCAAGGTATTTGATGCAATGAACATACAAAAACTCATGCTAACAAACATTCTAAACAACATCATCAAATCCCAGCAAACTACATTAAAGGACAAATGGCTTGCACTCAATACAATGACACACTCTTAAAATTCAAACTAATCAATACTGAAGTACCACAAGGTGGAGGTCTGTCTCCAACATTTTTTAACATGTGCAGGGTTTAAAATGTGATATTTTCGTAAATAGTGAATAAAACTACAAAATATTGAAGAATATATTTAACAAGACATTTTTAAACATCCATACAAAATTTCATTCAATATGTCCCCTCTGGCCTGAATTACATGCTTAAGTCTGCTACAGAAGCCCTCTGCTGCTTTACGCAGAGTTTCTTGAGGCATTTTGGCCCATATTGTCACAAGAGAATGCTTCAGAGCTTCAACTAACCCATGAAGAGAAGCACAAGTATCTGCCTCTAAAAGGGACTGAACACAACAGTCCAACATGTTCAGGTCTGGTGATGAGGGTAGCCAAACCTTTTGAGTTCTCGAAACCTCGTAACAGTGTAGTAAACAGTTGATCTTGCAGCTTTAAGAAGCTTCACTATTTCAGAGTTTGTTTTGCTTGTGTGATGGAGCTCAATAATGGCTGCACATTTAGCACTCATATTTGGTATTAAAGCAAAATTTTTAAAAAATAAATGATGAAATCTGAAATATGAGGCTTGTTATAATTCATATCACTGAAAACTTACTGCATATATGTATTTAAACATCTACTAAATTGAATTTTAAAATTTGTCCAAGGACTTTGTCCACACCCTGTACAACTCTGACATTCCACTTATGCCAAAAGGTGTACAAATCACAACATATGCTGATGACAAAACTATTACAGCATCTCACACCACAAATTGTAAACCCCAACAATTTATTCAACCATATCTTCAAAAAATCTAGGAATGGGCCACAACTGATAATCCTCATGTAGACACAGAAAACAATACTACAACTGCACTTTTTACACCAAACCCAGCTGAATATGGCACAACTCTATTACCTAAATTAAATAATCAAACACTTTCTACAATAAACACTCAAAAATTCTTAGAATAACTCTAGACCAGTGATTCCCAACCAGGGAGAAATTTTACAAGTTTTATTTTATGAAGTTGCAGCTGCTTGCTTTATTTTTTCTTTTTGCATTTTATTTCAAATGCAATATTAGGTTGCTAATCAATATTTGTAGTGATAGAAATTAGGGGAAGTGCAAAACTTATTGCTACTGTCACAAGTTAATAACCACACAATCTTTTAATACTAATTTTTTAAATGTCTTGCTTGATTAGCATATTTAGTTGAACTTGTTATGGTTGCTCACTGTAAACGTTTTCCAAAAATTTTCCACAGCATGTTTGTCAGTCATTCTTTTACTTGCAATCTCACTTTCCCCCTTCCATTTTGACAAATGAACTGGTTGTTCTATAAATCTGATAATGTACTAAAACTGTTTACGGGTTAAGAGTTTTTTTTCTAATACAACATGTTAAGAGTTTCTTTTCTGCAGCTTTCTAGACACAAATACAAAAGCAGCAGATATTTTTGAAAAGGTCTCATCTTTTTTTGAATTTGAGCACTTAGAATGCAAGAATTTAGGTGGTTATTGTACAGATGGGACACCTGCAATGTTGGGTTGTAATTCAGATTTTCAAGTCTTGTGAAAAAGCTACCGGTAGTTCTAACAAACAAAAGTGCTCATTGCATGCTGCATAGGGAAGCCCTAACTTCCAAAACTTTACCTGATTCAATTTAAACAGTTTTAGAAGAGATGATACAAATTATTAATTTAATTTACTCTCATGTTTTTAAAAAGCTGTGTATCAACACGGATTCAGACCACTTGGTGCATCTCTACCATACTCAAACTTGATGGCTTTCCAAAGGAAATGTAACTTAAAGATTTTTTGAACTTAGAGAAGTAAAAGTATTTTGTGAACTCAATAACAAGACAGAGTATTTTTCCTGGCTTGATGATGTAGAATGGATGCTCTTTCATAGGTAACATTTTTGAACAACTTAACAAAATCAATCTTCAGATGCAAGACAGGAATACCAACATCATTAAATTTGTAGATGCATGGAAAGCTTTCACATCAAAATTGTCAAATTGGAAACAAAAAATTCAAATGCACAATTATTCAATGTTTGAGAAATTAGGTTTGATAAAAAGAATAAACTGCCAGTGCAAATTGAAAATGGTATTTTGAAACATTTGTCAAAACTTGAAAGAAAATTTAAGAAATATTTTCCAGAAATTATGAATGATGAACTTGACTTTACTAGAAATCCTTTTACATTTCCCATTGAAAAGCTTTCAGATAAATGCTAAGATGAATTTTTGGACATGATTAATGACTCTTCAGCAAGGCAGCTTATTATGAAAAACTTGTCACACAGTTTTGGATTAAAACGAAAGGTTTCTATTCAAAAACTACCAAAAAAGCTCTGCGCATTCTTATTCCTTTTATGTCTACATATCTGTGTGAGGCAAGATTTTCTACTCTGCTACAAACCAAGACCAAACAAAAAATAGACTTGATGTGGAAGATGACCCATGTTGTGCTTTGTCCCAAACTATTCCACACATTCAGCAACTCTTGGATGATAAACAAACACAAGTTTTGCATTAATTGATTGAGTTAAGATTGAAATAAATATTTTGTTAAATCAGGGTGTTTTGTCAAACTAAATTGATACAGGGGAGGAGTGAAAGTTTTCAAAATCAGCAAAAGAGGAATGTATAAAAAAAGGTTGGGAACCACTGCTCTAGACCAAAAACAAATTTTTTCACAACACATAAACGTCACAATCACCAGAGCAAAACGAAAGAACTCACTTCCACCAAACAGGGTAAACAAAAGGAACTAATTGTCTCTACATTCAAAACTATCACTTATTTTATTTTGAAATATGCAAACACCATATGGAGACCTATCATATTCAAAACTAACATTAAGAAACTGCAAACTATTCAAAATACAGCTTTAAGCATTGCCAATGGCTGCAAACAAGACACAAACACTGAAACCAGTGTTCTTTCTCAATGAGCACCCATCTCAAAACTTCATGCTACTCAACTTATACAACTAACTCAAATACAAACATACCCTTTACATGATTTTAATGCATACTCAGGTCCACCCAGAAACATGAAAGCCACAACCTTTTATAACAATGAGCACACTAACATCATCATCTCAGATTCAGACAAAACACCTGAGAAATGTAAAAACCTCAAACACATTCATACTATCATCACCGCACAATAAATCAGTTCTAGAAAAAGCAATGAAGTTTCTAACACCACACCCTATGACAATTATTTGTCAGAACAAACATTACTATGCAATATGCATTCAAAACTGGCACAAATTAGAGCCAACAAATCAGCACCATTGCAAAGTTTACCTATATACAGTAAATTTTGATACTTATATGCTACAATGCCCACTATGCTTAACACACATATGTAACACCAATTATCTCTTTAACTGTAGCCAAGTACTAACACAATACAATGCCAGTGAAGAATATTCTTTGGAAGGAGCAAAATATTATGATACCGCCTCAACTGTACGGCTATTTGAACCGCCCACACTGGATCTAACAGTGAACTCGTACTACAAGATGGTGAATTTAACATCTTGCCATCAGCAGCCTCCAGTAATTGAACATTTAACTGATTTAGATATTGAACAATGCCGAATAAGACCACTGCAGCTCGACCACCCATGTCACAACCAATGTGTAGAGCGCCATGTCAAAATGGTAACAGAGGCCGCAGCACAAGTTGAAGGATTTGAGTGAAGAGATGGGTTGATTCGCCAGAAGATTAAATCTCGAAAACTTTTGAAAAAATTTGACACTAAAGTGCAATTCTGATGCGCTTCATTATGCGTAGGGTATTTGGTGTACTCTAACTTGCTTTCTTATTTTTCTCTCACTCCTTAGGCAAAACAACCCAATATCAGCATCAACAGTTCGAAAGTAATGAGATGTAACAGATTTTCTTTAAATTACTGAAATACTAAACATTTTATGGGCAGTAAAGCTAGCATGTTTTGTACCTTATGAGTAGGCCTATTTAGGTACTTTGTCTGGTGACAAAAGTTATTCCAAATCATCTTGTTAATATTGTGATTGTCATAATTAGTCCTTATATTGTGATTGTCATAATTAGTCCTTATCAGTTAGACATATATCATTTCAAATGTTAGATCAAAGTTATTTCCATACAGTGCAATTTTCGAGTATTGAGCATAAAAAACGGTTTATCGATTATAACTTTTTTTCTTGTGGAAATAGACAAAAACTTTCTCTTAGCACATATAGAAACATGATGATTCTGCAAATTTTGAGCCATAAATCATGCCTCTATGATAAGCGGTTACCGAGTTACGACATTTTTTGTCAATTTTATCCCCCAAAAACACATTTTGGGGGGTTGCTAGCCCCCCAAAGGTAGCAACTCGCCAAAACCATTTTTTTTGAAGTTTTAGCCTATTTGGAAGGATTTAAGAACTACATTTTTTTCAAATTTTTTTTTCACTCCACCCTAAATTGCCTGTAGACATTACTCATTAAGACATCTCATTATGATATGCCAGCTAAGCTTTCCTATCTAGAAGTAACATTTCTCTTGACTAATCATTGCACTCTGGATCCTGACCACATACTGCATGGTCTATTAAATAGGTCTTTAGATGCCTGCCAAGAAAGGCTAAAATCTAAATCTTCATTAGTGACAGCTGCATAAAGAATTTATTTTATTTTTATTTTATTTTCATCTCTATATTTATGCTCCTGACTCAAAGGAAAGCAATGAAGGCACTAATACATAGGGTAAGCAATTACCCTGACCTGCTTTCGAAGATGCCAAGATATTGCTGTCTGCTTGTAATTTAATAGAGATATGACTGTAATTTAGAACTGCTTGTCAAGACCACCAAGCAGGGGAAATTGCCATAAAGTGTCTTTCCCAAGGATACAACAGAATGATGTGAGTGGGTTTTGAACTGAGACCATGTTGGTTACAAGCCTGGTACTTTAACCACTCGACTACACTGCTGACGTAGAAGTACTAAACAATCTTAATCAACAAAGCATCTGCACTGCCCAATGGACAAATCACAGGTATGAAATAGTACAGTGAGAGTACATTCTGGCTCTGTGTTTTAATACCCATAACCAATACCAGTCCTATTGAAATGAGTTTCTACTGAGCAGCTGGGTTAAGTTTAATTGTTTTCAGACTGGTTATAGGAAATTGCATTTACCAATGTACAAACTGAGTATTGCTTCTTAACCACTTGACAGTGGATGACATATATATATGCAAATTTTAATGTAGATCTATAAGCAAATGACACATATATACACCTACTCTTGTAATAAGCAAGTGATTACAAGGTATTAATTTAAAAAATTTAAATTTTGTTGTAATACATAATTTTCGTTTTTAAGAATTTTCAATTTTATGCAATTTTTATGAAAAAAACCCTGCTAGCAGGACAGAAATGCTTTTAAAAATCCGCTGTCAAGTGGTCAATTGGATTGTAAGTCCAAACTGCATACCACATCCTAACAATGTTCCCCATACACCAAGTACCACATCAAGCAGAATGTCTAATGAGTTTGAATGATCAAACCTGATGCAGGCTTAACACCATTGCTACCAGCATCTGACCTGGGCAGTACAAAATCTTGTGGTAGTAAAAGAATAAATTGTTGACCCCCCATTTCATTTATGTCTGACTTAATGTGGATGCCCTTTCAAATGATAATGACAATGTCAAAGCTCCATTGGATAGTTTATTTTCCAAATTAATATACTGTAGTTATACTAGTTTTCCAAATAAAAATTTGAGTCAAAACTTCCTTAATTTTTTACCTTAACTGCATACTCTAGTTTAGAATTTATCAGATATTATAATGGGTAACGCAATGTACAACTTTAGTGATTCTATGTGATGAATACTTTGTCACTATTTCAAAAAAATTTCTCTGTCATTTTACAAATTATTTCAATAAATTATTGTTATTATTTTTTTTTAAACAAACATTTTAAGGTAAAAGAAATTTAATGAAACCAGTGGCCAAATATTTTACTTTTTATAAATCTAAAACTTATTTTCAGGTTTAAATACAAACTGTCAGACAATACATGAATTATCAATCAAGAATGTAGAAACAATAAGATCAATAAAAATGTATAAAATGAAAAAACTAAATTGTTTAAAAACTAAATTTTGCTGAATGTGTTGAGGTTGACCTCCACATCCTAATTTAATATGTGGGATAACTAGCCCCATATAGCATTTTGAATTCAGGGCAGATAAGTACTAAGGTATCTTGTATTTCACTGAGACTTACCTGTAAATTACAGTCTATTACAGGGTTAGCCCCTGACAAATATCTGTGCAGCCTCCTAAATCCTCAAGCAAATACATTAAAAAAATTAATTAAAATTTTTTTGTCTTCAATCATATTCCAGGTAGCTGTTTAAGATTTATGGTCGAGACCTTTTTCTTTTTTAGGAAAACATATTTTAGGGACAAAAATTAAGAAATCCAAGACATATTCAAAGTAAAGATCTTTTTTTTCAGTGATGAATGATATTTCATAATGACCCATAATTATTGAAATTTACCTATGTCAGTTCATGTGCAGCCTGGGAATCACTCCAAAATCCCCAATGTGGCCTGACATTAAAAATTATTGCCCACCCTTGGTCTACTATTAACTCAGCAAGGTTCATTTAATAAAAATTTAAAATTTTTTTTATTTTATTTTTTTATTATTTTTATCTCTATATTTATTCTCTTGATTCACAGGAAAGCACCAAAGGTGCTATACATAGGGCAAGCAACTACCCTGACATGATTCTGAAAACGCCAAGATATTCCTGTCTGCTTAAAATTTTAAATAGAAATATGACTTTAATTTACAAGGTGGGGAAAAAGTCCCCAGAATTATTTTTAAGCTTTAAATTTAAACAAATTTTAATTGTTCTAAAGCATAAATTGATGATCAATTAAAGTGTTATTATCATTCTTCATTTACAGTTTGGTTTTTTAATTTTAATTGCCATAAAATTTGTCAAAAGCAAGTAAATGTCATGCCACTATTATGCTTCATCATGCAAAAGTGTTCAATTCAATAATCATCAAGCAGCTTGAAGTAAAAAAATCAATTGTGTACAATGCTGTAACATGATTTAAGGAGCTACTTGATGACAAATACCATCCACGAAATGGACACCCTCACATAGCTTGTACACCCAAGATTATCAAGGCAGCTCATGAGAGGGTAACACCAACAAGATGGTGCTGCTTCCCACATGTCCAGAAAAACTCAAGCGTGGTGCAGAGCCAATTTTCCAGATTTTTTGGACAAGAAAATGTGGCCCCCTGCTTCACCTGATTTGAATCCTCTTGACTTCAATATTTGGTTAATATTAGAGGCTGAAACCTGTGCTAAAACACATAACACTGTTGAAGGTTTGAAGGTGTCTCTGAAGAAAGCCTGGGCCAAAATACCACAAGAAAAGCTCTGTGCTTCAGTTGAGAGTTTCAGAGGGAAACTCACTTGAGAGAGTAGAAAAAGCTAAAGGAGAACATATTGAAATATCGACACATATTTTATTTTGTGATAGTCCTAGTAATAATATTATAATATATTTATTTAATATTCTTTTACCATAATTGAAATATTGTTAATTTAATTTGTCCAGGAATTTTTTCTCCACCCAGTAGAACTGCTTGCCAAGACCACCAAGCAGTGTAAAGTGCCATAAAGTGTCTTTCCCAAGGACATAACAGAATGGCATGAGTAGGTTTTGAACCAAGACCATATTGATCATAGTCCTAGCACTTTAACCACTTGACCACATTGCTATCTTGATTTTGTTGATAACTTGAGTTTGTATTTTACATGCCTATATAAATTGGTTTACTTTTTTTGTGAAAACATGCCACTATTAAAACAAAATCTTTTAAGTTAAAAAGAAGTTGTACATTGCTGAAAGGTTAAATAATAATTATAAACCAACAAAGTATATCACAAAATAATTGTTGAAAGACTCAACCAAACTAGATAAAATGATTTCAACTTACTGGAAAAGCATAAAATAGAAGAACAAAAAATAAAATAATAAGAATGACAATTAGAATTGTGAGAATGTAATATTTGTATCGATTCCAAATAACATAGCGAAAGGATTTCCATGGAGATGTAAACCATACAAAAGAAGTAGCTGGTCGACTGAAAAGCATTGCAAATGAGTTTTAAAACAAAATTTATTGTTAACATTAAATTAAAAATTAAAGTCATTTACAAATAACTTTTTAAAAATGGAATTTAAACTAATAAATTTCAATTCATCCTTTTTTCATCTACTTTAAAGTCCAATTTTGTCATCATTTTTTTTTTGAAATTGGCTAAAACTAACAAACTTTATTAGCATTTTCCAAATCAAGCTATTGATTCTTTTAAGTCTAACATATTCACAACTTTATAATGCTTTTTATTTTCAACAGTTTTATACAACACATAGTTTGTATCCTACTTGATAATGGACAGGCTAACAGATGAAGTAAGGAGAGAACCACCATGGACGATGATGTTTGCTGATGATATTGTGATTTGTGAAGAGACCAGGGAAGAAGTGGAGCAGAGATTAGAATCCTGGAAGTATGCATTGGAAAGAAAAAGGATGAAAGTAAGTAGATCAAAGATCGAATATCTTTGCATAAATGGAGGAAATGATGACAAAACAGTAAAGATGGAGGATACAAAAGTGTCAAGAGTAAAGGAATTTAAGTATTTGGGATCAACGGTGCAAGAAAGTGGTAGTTGTGAGAGGGAGGTAAAGAGAGTACAGGCAGGATGGAACAGATGGAGAAGAGTATCAGGAGTAATCTGCAACAGGAGGTTACCAGCTAGAGTAAAAGGAAAAGTGTACAGTTCAGTGGTAAGACCAGCAATGGTGTATGGACTTGAGACGGTGGCAGTCACAAAAAAACAAGTAAAAGAGATGGAAGTTGCAGAGATGAAAATGTTGAGGTTTGCTATGGGAGTGATGAGAAAAGACATGATTAGAAACGAGCACATCAGGAGTACCGTTAAGGTAGAATGGTTAGGAATGAAGATGAGGGAGGGCAGGCCGAGGTGGTATGGACATGTCATGAGGAAAGACCAAGAGTATGTAGGAAGAAAGATGATGGAAATGGAGTTACCGGGAAAGAGGAGGAGAGGGAGAGCAAAGAGAAAATTCTTAGATGTAATGAAAGAAAATAGGGGGGAAGTTGGTGCAAAGGAGATGGATTTTGAAGACAGAAAGATGTGGAGAATGATGATATGCTGTGGCCACCCCTGACTAAAGGGAAAGGTCAAACGGAGAAGAAGAAGAATAGTTTGTATCCTACCTCTTTTAGCTTTTTTCAAAATTGCTACCTCACATTCCTTAAAACAGCAAATTTCCTAACTTTCCTGCAAAATAGCAGGTCTAACACATTTAGGCAAATGATTTCTTTTTGATAAAAATTTTTTTTCTATGTACTGTATATTTTGGTGTATAAGGCAATCGTCAGATAAGACGAGGTACAAAATTAGAGCAAAATTTTATAAATTTATCATATATTGGTTGTATAAGATGACAGCTAAATCACAAAATCTGCATGTAGAATTTAAAGCCTGACTTTTATATTGGTTGTATAAGGCGACCCCCAATTTTTAAGGTTGATTTTTTGACTTTAAGGGTTGTCTTATATGCCAAAATATATGGAAGTTCTCTACTTTTCAGAATTTAATTTAACCACTTATAAACCTGGTGTTATTGCTGCTTCACTCCTATAACAAACCTCTAGTTTATTTTTAAAATAGCATAATATTCTATTAATCATCTTTTCAATAACCCAAATACACATAAACAATTTATTTTTTTTTATCACAATATTCTTTTGCAATTTTTTTAATATGAAAAAAGTATCTGTTGTACATTCTAGCCATATTCTAGCCATAGAACCAAAATCATCTTGTACCCTCCTTTCTAGCACTTTTTTAAGAATTTTTTAGTGTGCTCAAGTATTTTCACTCTTTTTTTAAAAAAATCTTTATTTTCTTTCAAAATTTACTCTGTCACACTTGATTTTTAAAAATGTTGACCAAATTCAATTAACAACATGATGATTATTTACAATATTTTTACTGTAATCTTTGTAATCTGATGCAAGTATCTGTAATACATTCTAGCCATAAAACCAAAACCATCTTGTACTCATGCTCCAGCAAATTCACCATTTTTTTACTTTAAAAAGATCTTTATTTTATAATTGATTCTAGTAACTGGTTTTCAAAAAAATGTTGACCTAGTTTAATCCACACTATAATAACTGTTTATCCAATTGCAGTGATCATTTCCACATTTACCACAAATAATCCAGCTGCTGGTTATCTTTACTTTTTTATCTTTTACATTTTTTGTACTCTTTTCAATAATTTTATAAGTTGGAAAATTTTTGCTGGTCATACATATCCACTTTTTAGTTTTAAAATTTTTGCTTCTTTTTCTAGCCTTGTTGTTAAGGCAAGTACCATTTGAGTTTCGAACCCAGGTTTCCGCCTTTTGATTTGCTTCATTATTTTTTCATTATTTTACCATGCTCGCTTGCTAATTTGTTGTTGCCTTGAGCTGATCTTTTCCGTTATTTCATCACACTCACTTGCTAATTTGTTGTTACCTTGAGCTAACTTCTTTTTCTATAAGTTGGGTGTAAATTTGTAAGACATCCAGTTAGCTGCTTCAGCCTTTGTGTAGCGGTTGTAGAGTCACTGTTTAAAATACTGTTCAACACTGTTGGGAGTTTTGTTGGGGCTTTTGGTTTGTTTATAATACTGTTAGAAATACTGTTCAATATTGTTAGTTTTTGTCGGTCTGCTCTGTGTCAATCTACAGTTGGTGAGTGTTTATAAGTCTTTCTTTTGCATTATTTATTAGTATTTACGTTTATTTATAGAAAACCGTTCGTCCGTCTTTCCAAATGTCTGACCATCTTATTTCGTCCATCACATCTGTACATCTTAATAATTTAGTTTGCCCATCTTATTTTCGTCCATCTCATTTTGTCCGACTATTTTATTTTGTCCACCTCATTTCGTTCATCCATCTTATTTTTGTCCATTTTATTTTGCATCATTTTTATATCTTGTTAATACAAATTTAAATGGAATCAAAACAAGGATGCATAAATTTCTGGAGACAGCCACACGGAGTTTTAGACCACAAGGAACTTCTTGTAACACTTGTTTTCAGACTTATTCTTATTTTGCTTTTTGTACAAATTTTTTTTCTTAGTATGGTGTCTTTTACTTCTTTATTTCATTACTTTTTACAATCCTTTTTGTCCATAACTCATCATATGCCTTTAGAACAGCATATTTGTGAGAGTTTAACTAACTTGGTGCCTCACCATTAAGTTGGTCTAAAAACTAGTTTTTTAAATATGACTTGAATTTGGCTTTCTTTAAGCTTCCATTCCCTTTTCCACATAATAATTTTTGTTTTCTAAAACAATCTTTAGTTTTCTGGAATCACCTTAAAAATCTTTCAAATGATTTCTGTTTCTTTCTTTAGTCAACTAATGTAAAGTCAATCTTCACTATGACTGTAGCATTGCCAAGACATGAACCAAATCTGTCTTCATGCACTAATTAAAGTATGCACATGGTGTTTGGTGATTTGTGCGCGCTGCTGTTGCTGCCTTTTGGTGATCTCTTTTATGGTAATAGTTAGCACACAAGGCAGCTTTCTTTTTGGTTTTACCTTTGTAGACAAAGGTTAGTTGAAGAGCCTGCTGGCTGGTTATATATATCCTTTTGGAAATTGAATAGCCTATTGGCAGAAGTTCGGTTTGGAACAAATTTGTTATTATTATCTAATTTTGGTGTATTCTATTTAAATAAACATAAAGACTGAAATAAACTAGTATCCTCTGTTCAAGTTTTATTCATTTCTTGTACCGAATTAACAATGACTATCAATATTTTTTCTTAAAAATCCAATTTCATTGTCATACAGTATAACTCCATTACTTCTTATTTAAACTTCAATAACACTAGGCAACACATTTTTGTTTATCTCCTTTTTTTAGTGTTTCTTTATGTTTTCAGGGTCACTGATGACAATTTTGATGTTAGTTTTTGCATAGTGTCAACGGTTTTGAAAATATTTGCAATAAATTAAAATTTGTAATTTACCAAATAATAATTCAACTTTAGCATTAAGTGACATTTATATTACTTTTTAATCTTGTGTTATATCATTTATGACTTTTTTTATTGTTTTCATCACTCTCTAGATGGTGTTAGAGAAGTAAATTAGCAAACTGTCCATTCACTATCTCGTGAATGAACACAATCTTGGCGGGGTTTTAATGCACATGTCTGAGCTAGTCCATAACTGTCGTCATGCTGACTGGGGTTACGATGACAACAGTCCGGATGGTGAGTGCTTGGCTGGTTGGGCAAGTATTAATTGTCTTGCCCTTCTATATAATGCCAAGGACGCTGCCAGTTTTTATTCCGGCCGCTGAAACACTGGCACCAATCCAGATCTAGCTTTTGCTAGTGTAGGTCCAAACAGTCGCTTACTGGATAGACATGTCCTTGACAAGTTCCCCAGGTTACAACATTGACCTTCGCTTATTACACCACCAAGGTTTGCAATGGAACTTCCGCAAGGCCAATTGGAGTCACTACATTGCGTTGACGAATAAATTCGCAAAGACTTTGTTGCCGCCTGATTTACTTGATGTGGATGCAGCTTACCAGGACTTCTGTAACATCATTAAGAAAGCAGCCAAGAAGACTATCCCCCGCGGGTATCGAAATAACTATATTCCGTGTTGGGATGCAGAGTGTGAATCCCTCTATAAAACCTTTCTGCAGTCTCCTCAGGGAGACGACTCAAGTTTGGCTGCTACAGCTCTGCTTGCCAAGCTTGACAGAAAGCGGAGGGATCGATGGTCCAAAGCAGTTCGGAGCATTGACTTCTCACACTCTAGTCAAAAAGCATGGAGTATTTTGAACAACCTTACTGGTAGGTCACGACACTCTCCTTGTCACTGTCCTGTTTCAGCCAATGCTATTGCATCTCAGCTGGTTAAAAATGGGAAATATGAGGCTGTTGACTGCAAGTCATCTCGACTTGTCCTTCAAGAAATGCCTGACCTTTGGAGGGCTACAACACCAGATGCAGTAAATATCTCTGACAATTTTTCACAGAGAGAATTTACTGCTGCCCTTCAACATTTAAAACCAGGTAAAACTCCGGGACCTGATTCCATCTGCCCTGAGCTTATACTCCATGCTGGAGCTGCTTTGAAGTCCTGGTTACGTGACTTCCTCTCTTCCTGTTTGCGCTGACTCAAAATTCCCAAGATCTGTAGAAGAGTGCTTGTGGTTGCGATTCCAAAACCAGGAAAGCCCGTGGGGGACTCAAAGAGTTATCGACTGATATCTCTGCTCTGTGTCCCCTACAAGATCCTCAAGAGGTTTATCTACGCCCACGTTGAACCATTAATCGATCTACTGCTCCCTAAACAGCAGGCTGGGTTTTGACACGGGAAGTCAACCTTAGATCAAGTTGTTCTGCTAACCCAGAACATCGAGGATTCTTTCGAGGCTAAAAAGAAGGTCGGTGCCATATTTATCGATCTGACAGCTGCTTATGACACTGTCTGGCACTGTGGCCTTACCTGCAAGCTGCTGAGACTACTTCCGAACAAGCACATGGTCAAAATGATTATGGAGCTTGTCTGAAATTGAAGTTTCACCCTTACCACCGGTGACAGCAAGCAAAGCAGGCTACGCCATCTTAAAAACGGCATTCCTCAGGGATCGGTCTTGGCTCCCCTCCTATTTAACATCTATACATACAATCTACTCTCCATGATTTCCAGAAAGTTTGCTTATGCTGATGATCTAGCATTGTTGCATTCTTCTGGAAACTGGAAGGACTTGGAGGGGACCTTAAACCAAGACATGTCTACACTTTCAGCGTATCTCCAGACTTGGAGGTTGAAGCTCAGTCACACTAAGACGGTGACAGCAGCCTTTTACTTAAACAACTAAGAGGCTAACTGTGAGCTAAAGGCCTACAACAACGATAGACTTTTACCGTTCTGTCCAACCCCTACTTATCTTGGGGTAAAACTAGAAAGATCGCTCACGTTTTGTCACAATTTAGTGGCATTGCGCAAAAAACTATCTTTGCGCATCACACTGCTGAGGCAACTCGTGGGCTCGGGATGGGGTGCTGGTGCTAAAACACTATGCATAGCCACCTTGTCTCTAGTCTACTCAGCAGCTGAGTACTGTACGCCAGTCTGGTGTCGCAGTGCTCACACTTGTCTCATTGACAGTGTCTTGAATGACACCTTGTGCATAGTCACTGGATGCCTGCGTCCCACTCCAACAGACCACCTACCTGTACTTTCAGGCATCCAGCCAGCTGAGCTTTGCTGAATGGGAGCGACACTCTCCTTGGCTCATCATGGATCTCTAGACCCCAATCATATTTTGCATGGTCTTTTAAGTGGGTCCTCAGATACTCGTCAAGTGAGACTAAGATCCAGACGCCCGTTTGTGCCAGCTGCGCAGAATCTTTTGGACAACCTTGCCAGACTTGGCATCCGCACCTCTGAATGGACAAATCACAAATGGAAAATGGAGTACTGTGAAAATGCTTCCAGGTTCCGTGTTTTTGTGCCCAAGACCAGTGCCAGGCCTGTTGGGATGGGCTTACCCTGAGCAGCTTGGGTTAAGCTCAACTACCTGCAGACTGGTGTTGGGTAATTCCATTCGTCCATGCACAAATAGGATCTTGCTCCTTCACTGAATTGCGAGTGTGGCACCTCTGAGCAAACCGCAGACCATGTACTAACAGCGTGCCCTATACATTGGGCACCACATGGAGCACAAGGTCTGACGATTTTGGATGATGAAACTCGAAACTCAATGCTGGCTTAATGACATCACTGCCAGCATCTGATCCAGGCAGTACAGCAGTCTGGGGTAGTAAAAGGATAAACCCTCAGCCCCAGTCTGGTTTGTGTCTGACCTGGAGTGGATACCCTTCAAACGATGACGACGAACCACGAGCAACAAAAGGAATTGGCTGAATTTCTAACCACAAGCAATTATTGCACAACTCTTCAATATTATACTACTACTTCTGGGGACAAAACATATTCCTGAGTGTAAATCTCTTTACACAAATACCAACAAAATAACTGATCCACAGCAACTAGCTTACCTATTCAATGACCATTTTTCATCTATTGCATATAAATATGCTAGTACACTTCCTAAAGTATGAAAATAATTATTCTGAATACCTTGGAAACAAAATTCAAGAAACTATGTATGTTTGGCCTACTTCCCCTATGGAAGCAAAAAATATACACGGTGTCCATGAATTAAGGCAACCAACTTTCTCCGTTGAATAAGTGCATTTAAATTTGTTTTTTCTCGAACAACTAATACACCATTTTAAAGCTAAAACTCTGTTCTTTCATTTCAGATATAGCAAAATTTTTAAAAATAATTATTTCCATGTCTATTGATTGTAAAATTGTGATAAAACTTACCAAAAAGTTTTCTAAAATAATTATTTCCATGTCTATTGATCGTAACATTGTGATAAAACTTCACAAAAAGTTTTCTAAAATAATTATTTCCATGTCTATTGATTGTAACATTGTGATAAAACTCCACAAAAGTGGAGAAAGTAATGGTGAAATAGCTAAACGGCTCAAAATGAACCACACAACTGTCTGGAAGATCATCAAAAAGTTTCAGGAGATTGGAACTACCCTAGATCAGAAAGGCTGAGGCCAAAAATGGACTGTTTGTACCAGGGAGAAGCTGCGATGCAACTCTTGCCGAAGTTGCAGGAACTTGGCTGCTGCAGCTGGTGTGGGCAAATCCACCATGCACCAACTGTTGAGGGAAGATTTAGAAGTTAAACCCTTTAAGATGCTGCATTGACAAAAACTCTCAGATCGTCATGTGGCCATGAGGGCCAAAAAATGCAGGAAACTTTTGAAGGACATCACAGAAGGCACGCTGCCCAATTCGGTCTTCACTGACAAGAAATTCAACATCCAGCAAGCTGCTAACCAGAAAAACGATAGAGTTTGGCATCCTCATCCATGACTGAAGGAAGAATTGTCACCAGATGCCAAAATCCGCAGTCTGTGACAGTGTGGGCAGTGGTGACCACAACTGGGAGATCCCTGCTTCTTTTTGTTCCAACAGGAGGGAAATTGAACTCTGGGCAGTACATCTCAAGACATTCTGGAGAATTGTCTGCTCCCCTGGGCCGAGCAACACTTCAAAGATGAACCATAGACCTTCCAACAGGATTTGGCGCCCTCCCATGGTTCAAAATTTACCCAATCGTGGATTCTGAGGAAAATCCCCTCATCCATAAGTAAGAAAGATTGGCCAGCACAAAGCCCAAATCTAAACCCATTGGACTACTCCATCTGGTTCATCTTGGAGAAAAGAGTGTGCTCCACTCCTCATCAAACCTTGGAGTCCCTGAAGGCCAAACTGATGAAAGAGTGGGATGCTATACCTTAAGAAATGCTACGTGCCATGTGTGACTTGTTTCCAGACAGATTGAAGGCTGTAGTCAAGAACAAAGGGAGTTATATTGAATAAAGTATATATCATTTGAAAGCCTATTCTTTATCCTACTAAGTCATGAGTAGCAATGCTTATTTTAATTTTTTGTATTTTCAGTAGAGGCCAAAACGTTCGTTGCCTTAATTCATGGACACCCTGTACTTACAAACAGCAAACCAAAACTAAGTGCAGGTTTTGATAAAATCCCACTTAAATTACTAAAATCTTCTCCTGATAATATTATCATGGTACTTTCACATATATTCAACCTTTCTCTTTCTACTGGTAAAGTAATTAGTAATTTCAAAATTGCCAAGGTCATACTCTTGTATAAAAAGGGTGATGCTAGTGACATAAATAACTATAGGCCTATCAGCTTACTTTCAAATATTTCCAAAATTTTAGAAAAAGTAATGTGGTGTAGAGTAATTAGCTTTTTAAACAGACATAATTTTTTTTCAAAAATCAATTTGGCTTCAGAAAAAAATGCTCTACTTCCCAAGCTATTTCGCTTCTCATAAATAGCATCACCAATTCATTCAACAAAAACGAAAAAAGCCTTGCTATTTTCTTGAATTTATCAAATGCATTTGATACAATTAACATTGAAATACTACTAAAAAACTCAACCACTATGGAATAAGAGGACAAGCATACGAGGTCTGTTCAAAAAGTATCCGACTTTTTTGTATAAAGCACACAACACAATAAATTTTGCAAGTTTTATTCAATCTCCTTCAAAATATTCCCCTTGGTGGTTCACACACTTATCCCAGCGCTCTGCCACTTCTCAAAACACTTCATAAACTCCTCCCCCGGAATGCTCTGAAGCTCCTCCGTCGCTTTTTTCATAATGTCTTCTCTTGACTGAAATCACCTCCCTTTCAGAGTTGTTTTTAGCTTAGGGAACAGCCAGAAATCACACGGTGCTAAGTCGGGAGAGTAAGGAGCCTGTCTAATAAGTGGCATGCTGTTTTTGGCTAGAAAAGCTTGGACCACATGTGCAGAATGAGCGGGAGCATTGTTGTGGTGAAGCTGAAAATTCTTTGCTGCCCACATGTTTGGCCGCTTTCTTCGCACAGCATCATGAAGGCGACGTAGAATCTCCAGGTAGTACTCTTTGTTGATTGTTTGACCTTCTGGTGCGTATTCATGATGCACGATGCCACGGGAATCAAAAAAACAGGTCAGCATAACTTTCACATTGCTGCGGACTTGCCGAGCTTTTTTTGGGCGTGGTGATTCTGGATGCTTCCATTGTGATGATTGAAACTTGGTTTCTGGGTCATAACCATAAACCCAGGTCTCATCACCAGTGATGATTGTCTTGATAAATTCTGGGTCATGATTTGCAACATCCAGCATGTCCTCCGAAATTTCCTTCCGGAGTTCCTTCTGTTGCTCCGTCAGCAGCTTGGGGACAAATTTAGCCGACACTCTCCGCAGGTTCAAATCCTCAGTTAGGATTGAATGAACTGAGCCTGTGCTTATTCCCATTTCTGCAGCAATCTCTCATACTGTTAAACGACGATCCTCCAACACTTTTTCACGAACCTGATCCATCGCCTCCTCGTTTCGGCTTGTGGATGGCCTTCCTGAGCAAGGATCACTTTCCACTGATGCACGGCCATCTTTAAAGCGTTTAAACCATTGCTTTATCTGAGTTGGGCTTAAGGCCTCATTTTCAAAAGCTTGTTGAATCTTTCGAATTGTTTCAACTTGAGTATCACCAAGTTTTTGACAAAACTTGATGCAATACCTCTGTTCGATGCGTTCTGTCATTGAAATGAAATTTTCTGAAAATCAAAAAACCAATGAACACGTACTACACGCCTGCACTAAATGCTTTACACAGAGAGATACGAATGACGAATCGGCCTGAAACGCTTCACGATTACGCGTGAATGTGTGTGTGTGCAGCCACGCTTTGCACGGGCAGTTTGCTCATACCTTATTGGCGAGAGGGAAAAAGGTCGGATACTTTTTGAACAGACCTCGTATATCTGGTTCAAGAACTATTTACTCAACAGTTGTATGTTCTGGTGTTTTATCATCCACAAACAATTCATCAACCATGGGTTTTCCGCAAGGGTCTATTTTAGGCCCTCTTCTGTTTCTTATATATTTGAATGATTTTAACAATTGCTTGTTAAAAGCAATGCCATTATGTTTGCTGATGATACAACTGTTTGGACTAGCCATAAAAATACATCAGCTCTATTCCAACTCATGCAATCAAAGAATGAATTAATTGATTGATGGCTAGTTTCTAATAAATTGTCAATAAATATTGATAAAAAAACTAAATTTATGCTTTTTAGTACTCCAAACTCAAATGTTGGAAGTAAACATTCTTTGTCAATAAGAAATAGACAAATTGATCAGGTAAATTCTCTTAAAATTTCTGGGTGTATTCATTCACAATAATCTTTCCTGGAGTCAACACATGAAATACTTGATTTCAAAGCTAAGAAGCTGTTATGGTGTAGTGTGCAAAATAAAATCACTTGTAAACAAGGATTCACTATCCTTCTGTATCATTCTCTAATTAACAGTCACCTCCAATATGGCATTTCAAACTGGTGTTTTGGTAATTTAACTCTAATTACAAAACTTCAGCAAATTTGTAACAAATTCTTGAGAATGGTATTTGAATTGCTCTATTGTTCCAACATAAATAGCATTATGATGATGATGATGATGATGATGATGATATTTATTCATGCTTAGTAACATTATTAAGTATATGCAATGTACTATGAAGCATGAAAAGGAAACGTGACACAACAACAAATGTTAAACATGCAGAAAGTATAGAGGGAGTTGAGAAAGAGAAAAAATGAGAAGCACGGCTGCGTTACCTTTACTTTAAACTAATATAAAACAATGTAACATTTTAAAAATAAATCAATTATATAAATTGGAAACTGCGTCCCTTATGTTCAAACAAATACAAGGTGGAAACATATCTCCTGCTTATAGTTGTAATTTGCTTGAAATTTTATAAAATCATAAAGTTGTAATTTGCATTCAAATCCATGCAAATACAATACAAGAAACAAAGCTCAATACATAACACATCATTGTAAAAAAACTGTTGCACAACAATCTTTTTCTTATCAAGGCCCTTTCATTTGAAATTCTCTCCCAGCCAATTCAAAAACTAGCAACCAGACCTTCAAATGTTTAAGAAGCAATCATAAAAAATTCCTACTCAAAGAATCAGTATAAATAAGGATCAATAAAAGATTTTACAAATTAAGTTATATAACTATGACCACATCTTAATGGCGCTTTGTCTTTTTAATGCCATTACTTGACAGTGCATGAAGGTATTGCCAGCTTTATGCAATGGTTGTTTTGGTGTGGGCTTACAGTAGTGCATTGCTGTGGGGCAGCTTTTTGGCCTGTGAACAAATGACGTAAGTGATTAGATAAAATATATAAATGGTTCGTCTGATAATCCATGAATTGCATTTGTTTTTATGTGGGAGTGCCAGTGAACGCTGGTGAGACTTTATATTCTTAGACTGTATCACATTTATGGAAGTGTTCCTTTAAGGTGATTTGGCTGGTGTCAATGATATGGCTTCTAAAAATCCAAGACTGTTTTCAACATTTTTATTCATCTGTAAATTAGTAATAGTGTATAATCAAATGTTCAATAAGATCTAAATTTAATGATTTCAGTGAGCTACTTACTGCAGGAAATCATTTCTATTTCAGATAATATGAATTCAGGAAGTTCAAGTACATGTCTTTTCTAAGGAGCAATCATTAACATTGGTTCTCTTATCAATTCTCAATCAGGACACAATCTTCAAAACAGTTTCAATCTCTATCAAGAAAGAGTGTATGCTACACAAGAGAATTGGAATCAATTGATATAACAAATTCAAACTGTTGAATGGATAATCAACCTTATTTTTTAACTGATTATTCAAATCAATTTACACAGTTGGTATGCTCTACTCTTTCCTAAACTTTATACTTCTTATGCTACTTTATAAGTATATTTTTGTTTTATTTCTATTTTTGTGTATTTGCAGTGCATCCAGAAAAGGTTTCCAGACGTGTTGAGGTTTCTTTTCAAAAGGTTTTCTTTACTCACCATGCTCAGTTGAGTTAAATTTATAGTTAGCAATAAAGGGTTTGTGTCTCCCAACAATTTACATAACCATTCCTGCACTGAACATTTTTTGTCTTTTTTGTCTTTTTAAATATTAATATTTAGTTTGAATTTATGGTAACGCAGCCATGCTTCTTATGTTTTCTCTTTCTCAACTCTCTTTATACTTTCTGCATGTTTAACATTTGTCATTGTGTCGTGTTTCCTTTTATGCTTCATGGTACATTGCATATACTTAATAATGTTACTAAGCATGAATAAAATATCATCATCATCATCATCATACTATTAACGAGAACTTAGCTTGTAACTGTGAATGGTTAATTAGCTATACAATACTAAATTGTATATAATAAAAACAGAAGAAATAATTGTTGCCAAAGTCACCTGATTGTGTGCAATGGCATTTATAGCACTTGTCACTGATCCAGCTAACAAGGATAGTGCAATCCTGACCATCTCTTGAAACAAAAAACTGGGCATGGAAAAGAGGTGTATTCAATGCACAGCCTGTTTATTGGTATTAGGAAGTGATACTGAGGCTTTAGCTGCAATCTTTTTGCATCTATGCCAGTGTGCTGTGTTTCTGCACAATTTTTAAAAAAGAACATGATTTATTTTTCTCTTGTTTTTTTTCTTCTTATATTCACACTTGTTTCATTTAGATGTGTTTCATCTCTTATGTTACCAAGGTTTTGGAAGAAATTATAGAGTTCATTCTATAAAATGAATAAAAATATAAAAATCAAAAAATTGATCTATTTTTAATGACCCTGAACTTTTGAGGCAGTGATAGCTACTTTTCGGTGTTTTCTAGTATAGTAAATCAGAAAATGGAAATTATTTTTAAGAAACAAAAAAATTTTTTTGTGACACAGTATTATTAAAGTCTTAGGAAATGTTTTGAGTTATGCTGAATTTATAAAAAACAAAACAAATAGAAAATTATTAAGATAATTAAAACTAAAAAAATTAAATACCTTGTCAACAAACAAAGTTTAGTATTTAACTCATACTAAAAACCATTAAACACTAACTTTGGCTTGTCGAGTTTTGGGTTCATATTTGGTGAATCTCTTCCTTTTCCAGCAGGTCTATCCTTGTTTTCTATTTCAGTTAATAATTCTATTGTCATTTCAATCCTACCCTAAAATATTTTGTTTTGTTTTTTTGATACAATGTAAACAAAAAATTATCATAAAAAACTGCTTAAGTATAGTAATTTAAAGAATTTTATAGCAAATATTGATTTATTTTTAATTTAGGGTGAAAGTGTAATTTTTTCAACCATACCACAATTATATTATTCTTTTTGTTTTATTTCATATATTTTAATTCCTGTATGAATGAATTAGTTGCTGTATATAATTTTGCTATGATTGATTTATTTAAAAGATAATTGTTACAATAAAAGTTACCTAAAAAATTCATGCTTGAGAATAGATTGAAACCATATATAATCAAAAGTAGATTTTAGATATTATTTATAACTAAACAAGTAGTCTAAGCCAGTTCTAGAAAGAGCATTTAAAAAATTTTAAAATTCCTATACATTTAAAAAAGTTAATTTAGACTTGATCAAAATAAACTAAACAATAAGTAACTCTTAAAAAATAAAAACCTACTCCAAATGTTCTTTTTCCATGTTCATGCTTATAAAGAGGCCACCATCCCTTGAGCATTCTTTGGTTGAAAATGGACACTAGTGGCTTTGTACTATTTCCATTTTCATCTGGAATATCTTTCAAAGAACAAAACCTTCCAAATCGACTAGCTTTTGGCATCTTGGTCATATTCAAGTTTATTTCACCTTTAAACAAAAAAATATAAAAATCAGCAAAAACAGTTATAAATCATCTTAATTGTTCTAGTTCTTAATACTGCAACTCATGTCAAAAACATTCACAGTATCTTTTAGGTTTAACTTTACTCCTAAAGTCTGAAAAAAATTAACAATTTAAAATTAAAAAAAAAAATTTTAAGCCCATTTGAATTTTAAGCACGTTTAAATATCAAACAAATTTTAAGCACGTTTAAATATCAAACAATAAGCTAGAAGAAAATATAACTCAGCTGGATTAATTTTTGAATGAAATGTTGATAATGATTCATTTCATCTCTATAATTATCCTCCAAACTCACAGGAAAACAGCAGAGATACTACACATAGAGCAACTGTCAAGCAATTGGCCTGACTTACTTTCGAAGATGCCAAAATATTGCTGCCTGGTTGAAAAATTTTATTTTGTTTTTTAGTTTTATAAAAATATGTTTATAGAAATTGATGATGAAGATATTGGAAAGAATTATTGAAGCCAGGCTAAGAGATAGAGTAAAGATCAGTAAACAGCAATATAGATTTATGCCAGGAAAGGAAACTATCGATGTCATGTTTGCCTTAAGAATGTTGGTGGAAAAATACATGGAAGGTTAAAGGGAGCTTTATTGTGTATTTATGGACCTAGAAAAAGCCTATGACAGGGTTTCAAGAGAAGAGCTGTGGTACTGTATGAGAAAATCAGGAATGGCAGAAAAGTATGTGTGACTTGTACAGGATATGCACAAGGAAAGAGAAACAGTGGTGAGGTGTGCAGTAGGAACTACAAAGCTTCAAGGTCAAGGTCAGACTGCACCAGGGATCAGCATTAAGTCTGTTTTTGTTTGCTATGATTATGGATAGGGTAACAAACGAAGTAAGGAGTGAACCACTGTGGATGATGCTGTTTGCTAATGATATTGTGATTTATGAATAGATCAGGAAAGAAGTAGAGCAGAGACTAGAAGGCTGGAGGTATGCATTGGAAAGAAGAGGGATGAAAATAAGTAGGTCCAAGAATGAATATCTGTCTGTAAATGAGGAAATGATGAAAAAACAGTAAAAGTGGAGGACACAAAAGTGCCAAGGGTAAAGGAATTTAAGTATTTGGGATTAATGGTGCAAGAAAGTGGTAGTTGTGAGAGGAAGGTAAAGAGCTAGGAGTTAAATATTTAATGCATGCAGGATGGAACAGATGGAGAAAAGTATCAGGAGTAATCTATTACAGGAGGTTACCAGCTAGAGTAGAAGAAAAAGTGTACAGTTCAGTGGTAAGACCAGCAATGGTGTATGGACTTGAGATGGTGGTGGTTACAAAGAAACAAGTAGAAGAGATGGAAGTTACAGAGATGAAAATGTTGAGGTTTGGTATGGAAGTGATGAAAAAAGATAAGATTAGAAATGAGTACATCAGGGTTACAGTTAAGGTAGAATGGTTAGGATTGAAGATGAGGGAGGGCAGGCTGAGGTGGTATGGACATGTCATGAAGAGAAACCAGGAGTATGTAGGAAAAAAAGTGATGGAAATGGAATTACCAGGAAAGAGAAAAAGAGAGAGGCCAAAGAAAAAATTTCTGAATGTAGTAAAGGAGGATATGGAGGAAGTTGGTGCAAAAAGACAGACATTAAAAACAAGGTGCTGTAGAGGAGCATCATATGCTGTGGCAAACCCTGATTGAAGGGAGTAGCTGAAAGAAGGTGTTATTTAATTCTCAAAATTGCAAATACATATACTTCTCAAAAATCTTTGGTAATGTTGTTTTTTCCACTCTTCCGTGGCTGCAACATCTGCCTGTGCCCCTTCATCATGTTTATGTTTTCATTTAATTGCATTACGTCATTTCCACTGACTTAACTACCTACTGTTGGCTTGAACGCATGGCTTTTTTTTACCAATAATCTTTGACTTTTCTATCAACAACTTGTCTGTCACTAGAACACCTTTTTACATGTGTGTGATTAATTTGATAAACAACTATATAATTAGGTCATTGACCTCAATCTTTAAATTTGATAGCAAATTTTTTTGCATTTTATTTATCTAAAGAAAGATAATGTAAGCTAAAAACATTTAATGGTATTTCCTAATAGTTCAATGTTTCTTTTTGTTTTATTTCAAATTTTAATCTGATATAAATGGAGTAATGTTGCTAAATGTAATTGTGGTATGATTAAAAAAAACATACTCTGTCCTTAAATTGTATTAAAATTGTATGAATTTTTTACAACACTGCTTGTTGACAACGTCATGTACTGTTTTGATGGTGCATGCAATAACATGATTGGACTTCAAAATTATGTATGTCTTTTTGTTTTGTTCTATTAAAACAGATTTAGTAAGCAGCTTTAAGTTTCAATTATATCTCCAAATAAAAACACAATAAAAAAATCTTAACTAGAGAGCAATAGGCTTGGCATCAATAGAAGCAGCTTAGGATAATTTGCTTAAAAAAGTCTCTCTAATTATAATGCCTGCAACGTTTTGTGCAATCAGGATGATAAAAATAGAGATTAAAAAAAAAGTTACAACATTTTGATTTGGAAATGGTACCTTTATTAAAGCTGTACATATTTTAGTTTTCTTGTAAATGATCAAGGTGAAAGAAATATTATATTTAAAATCTACAAGATAAATTAGCAAGAAGATTTGAGTTATCTCAAGTTTTTAAAATTATCTTATAGAAATAACATTACTGGTTTTTGTCATTGCTTAAAATAGCCAGAGTTTTAATTGTGCATGGACAAGTTGAAGCTAAAAAAATCAAAACTTAAAAAAAATTCCCTGGATAACTTTTAGCAACTACAGTGGAACCCCAGTTGGCAACCACCTCAATAACATGACCACCCCGTTATCAGGACCACTTCAGCGCGGTCCCAAATAATTTACTATGGTAATGCATTGCATTCTGTTTCAATAACATGACCACCCCGGTTTCCAGACCAGGACCGCCATATTTTGGTCCAAAACTGCAAATTTAACTCTGCTAAAGCGACCATACGTGCTCAATAATTTGCTTTTGTGACCAAAACAATAAGGTTAAATTTCTTTTGTGATCAAAACAATAAGGTTAACTTTTCTTTTGTAATTGAAAAATTAAATTGCGCAATGAATGACCAGTGTGGCAAACAGAACTGAATCTTATAAGATAAACTTCAATACTAACAGTTGTTTAAATTCATTCTGCAGTATCTGATAAAAATAATGGCACTTAGTAAAAAGAAACCGAAAGAACTTTCAATCAAAGAAAAGGTTATGGTAATACAACAAAAAGAAAGTAAGGGAAAATCTCAGAGGAACTTGCTAAGATTTTTGGCGTTAGCAAGACTCAAATACAGAACACACTTAAAAGAAAGGCAGATGCATATGACAACAACTTATCGAATGACTGGAAGAGGGTTAGAATCTTTCAATTTAAAGGAGATATCAATTCACTAACTTTCCAATGGTTTCAAAGAGCTCGGTCTTTAAACCTACTGATAAGTGGGCCTCTGATTCAAGAAAAAGCTCTAACTTTGCTAAATCTCTGAAGAAAAATGGCTTTAAAGCCTCAAACGATTGGTTAAACAGGTTTAAGACACAACATAGCGTTTCTCAGGCTGTTATTTGCGGAGAAAGTGGCTGTGTTGACGAAGAAGTCATGCAGAGTTGGAAATCACGCCTACCAGATATCACTGTGGGTTATGCCACTTGTGACATTTACAACAAACAATTGCTACAAACAGGATGCTCCAAAGCAAAATTCGCTAACACAACCACCCTGCTAATGCAACCGCTTGATGATGGTCCCATAGGTGGTCAGGTAAGCGGGGTTCCACTGTTACAATGCTTATGCACCAGCATTGTTTAAAAATTGAAATTATAAGTTTGATAAATATATAAAATTAACTTTGACATCAAAAAATTATAACTATAAAAAAATATTTTTCTCTAGAATGGCCAAGCACATCAATTGACATTAAAAAATAGTATTAAATATTAAGATATTTTGAACAGCTCAAGTGCTAATTTTAAACAATTAAAATTCAATTTCAGTATTTTGAACAATTCAAGTGGTTGGTTGTTCTAGTGTTAATAAAATTTTATAATAGAGCGTACAATATCAATGATTTTTCTTTGTATGGTCACTTTGGATTAATTGTTGTTTTATGTTTTGAGAGCAGTCACCATTACACACAAGCAGTGTAACCCCATTGAGAAACTTGTCAACTTTTAAAAAGGGGAAACAGAAATCACTCATGTAGACTGAGCATCCAACCCAAGCCCTTCTTCCAAATCAAACATTTGGTGCTCAGTCTTTCTTATGTAGTCTCTGTCCAGGCCAATGCAAACAAACAAAGAGTAATAATCTATTTCAATATATTACAAATTTATTTCATTGTAATATCAGGGTCAATAAATAAAAAATACACAGTTTGGCAACACTCCATAATGTCTGATGTTACAAGTTTGAAAATTGTGCCAAAAGTAGTTTAAGGCTTAAGATCAAATTGAGTAAAATGTTTCATCTGTAACATGTTTTGTTTTTCAGAAATGCTAGTCAGAAATGAAACTTGTAGAGGCCTTAGGTACTACATCTGATAAAGATCAAAGGTCTTATATGAAGATCAAAACTTTACATGGCAAAAACTTAACAAAACAGAAATTTAAAGAGTTTAATTGAAGTTTGCAGTGAGTTAACAGTAGACTGTAGTACAGTTTCTCATTGGGCTAGCCATTTTCATGAAGGCTGTGAGAGCAACAGATGAGCAAAGTGTGAAACTTGTAGCAGATCCTCTTAAAAAAGACCCTTGTATGACGTTATTTGAACTTTCTAAAACCACAGAGATATTAGCAACATCAATATTCCAAATTATAAAGAATGATTTGAAGAGAAAAATTTTTGTGTGATGGGTTCCCCACAGTTTAAATGCTCAAGAGAAACAGAAGTGACTGGATGTTGCAACCTTGCTGAAACAAAGATTTGGCATTGGAGGTCTAGACCTTGAGACTTTGAAGGTCTAGCATTCTTGCATCAAATTGTTGCTACAGATAAAACTTTGATAAGAGACTTTAAGCCAGAGTTAAAATCACAATCGAATGAATGGAAATGTCCAGATCTCCTGTGACTCAAAAAATTTATACAAGCTCAATCAAAGATCAAACAAATGATGATTTTTGCTTATGATCATTGAGGAATCATCATGACTGATAAAGTTCCATGCAGAAAAAGTGTTACAGGAGTTTACTATCGTGGTTTTCTGCAAAAACTTCAAAGAAAGATGCACAAAGTCTGACCTCAACTGCTCAAAACTGGGCCACTTATTCTCCGTGGCAACATTTGCCTGCACATTGCTAATGTTGTAACTGAAAAGCTGCTTGTTTATGGTTAGAAAGTATTACTTCATCCACCCTACAGTCAAGACATGAGTCCACCTGACTTTGACTTATTTTCGAAGCTGAAGAAGCCTATGTGTGGACAATGTTTTTCCTTTCTTAAAGACCTTTCTGCCACCAATACCTGAGCTGTTCAATAGATGTTCCCAAACACTAGGATTTGGTAATTAAGAAGCATGGAGACTATATTGAAAGAATGTGAACGTGATTTGTAGAAAATAAACATGCATTAAAATAAATAAATTGTGTGCATTATTTATTGATTGACTCTTGTATATATTGATATATATTCAGCTTTGTTTCTTTTTCTTTTTGTTGCATATTGTTTGATATTTTGTTGGCTTATTCTGTTTATTCAAATTGATTAGTGTTTTTAATTCCTCAAAAAACAATCACAAATAAATTTGATAAATCAACATAAATCCAATATCTATAAAGATGTGGCTGTTGTTTTACTTTTAACCATTATAATAACCATAAGTTGTTTTACTTTCTCCTTATCATTGCTCAACTATTTTACAATTTACAGGATATCTTTAAAGTTGTACCTAATATAGGAATAAACAGTCAATGAAAACTAAGTTTGAACATTTACCATTGCCACTGAATATAAAATTCTCATTAAAACTATAGTTGTCAACTGGTATGCAATTGTCAGGGTTACTAACTGGCCCTTATAAACTGATTTTTCCTTTGTCTGCTATGAAGCTTGAAATACCAATTTAGTGTTTTGTATTTTCAATCTTAATGAAACATTCAACAGATGATATGAGTAATCAAAAATAATTTTTTACTTTTTTTATTTAACTCAAAAAGGTTTTTGTCTACAGATGACTATTGAAAAACAAGGGTAGTCAAATGCATTTTTTCTTCTTTATTAAACTGAAGACTTTTTCAGGCAATGCCATGTAAATATTTTATTGTAAAATATGCACTGTAATTTAAAATTTAAAAAAATTACTTTAAAATTTATATATTTTATTTTATTTCTTTATTTATCCTCCTGACTTGCAGGAAAGCAATGAAGATACTAATACATAGGGTAGGCAATTACCTTGACCTGCTTCCAAAGATGCCAAGATATTGCTTTCTGCTTGTAATTTAATTGAGATATGACCGTACCTTAGAACTGCTTGCCAGGACCACCTAGCAGAGGAATGTGCCGTAGTGTCTTTTCCAAGGATACAACAGAATGGTGTGAGTGGGATTTGGACCAAGACCATGTTGGTCACAAGCCCAGCACTTTAACCACTTGACCATGCTGCTGACAAGTTGTTAATCTTTAATACTAAAACTTTTTTTGTAACAAATCAAACAGCACATGAAACACAACTTATCAAAACTGCCACATGTAAACTCCTCAAGCAAATTACTTCATTAAAGAGTAAAATTTAATGTTAAAATGGGTGATTCATTATTTTTTGGGACACTTTTTGCAGTTTTTCAAACATTTTAATACAAAGACCAAGTCAAGCTCCAAGAAAATTTTTAAGAAATAGATTAATCTGACATACAGCTAAATTAAACATGATGAGATTAGACAATAAAAATACTGTTGTTACAGGAATCCAAAGATCTGCTATCTTTCTAAAATTTTATGTTAAAGACAGTTATATATAAAATTTTTTTTACATAAAAAACAGTTTATGAAAAAAAACTGTGCAAAAAATATCTTACAGAAATAATATTGTTTTGATATATTAAGAGATAAATCAGAAATAAAATAATTTAGTTATAACAATATATACAAGATTTTGATTAATCACTTACTAATAAACTCATTTGGTGCAAATAAATCTTGATCCCAAACTTGTATGTTCAATATTAAAGGTAATTTTTTTTCTGTTTTATCAAGGTTCCAGAAATGATCCTTTTTACTTATATATAACAATTCTTCCTGGGATAAGTAATTAAATGGAAAAACAAATCTCCAATTAAACATCCCAATTCCATTTAAAGACCTTTAAATTACATTTTTCTCATTGAATGTTTTTATTGTTTAATATATTAAATCAGTAAAAATATATGTGAGGCCCAAAACTTTAAAAACCAAAAAAAAAAAAAATTAAAGTTGTCTTGAATAGTCTTGGATATGACATTAAATTACATTCAATGGGAAGGCTTCAGTTCTGGAGTTCTGAAGTTATATGAAAAATAGATTTATCCTTTAATTCCCATTACTCCCAGGTTTACTCTGACCCAGAGTGGAGCACCTGTTAGAGTTCCAACTATGGATTAAATAGATCAACCTGTTGCCTTGCAGGTATTGTCTTTTTAGGCAAAGGCTATGTTTATAGCAGACAACTGTGGTTGGTGTCAGCAAGGACATTTGACCAATAAAAAATTGCTCCAAATCATTATAAAAATGCAACTTGATAAAATGGATCCCTGTCCCCAACACCCCTTAAATGAGCAGGGGGTGTGAAGAATCTCTGGTTATAAATTAAAAACCAAAAAAAAGACTCAGATTGGAATTGGACTAAAAGCCTGGAACATCATTTGTCTTTGTGGTAGAGGGACAGAGGTGGCAGAGGAATTAAGGAATAAAAAGGTGGATATTAGTGGTCTACAAGAGGTACTATGTAAGGGTCCAGGAGATCATTTTATCAGAGTTGAAAGAAGAAGACACAAGTTATGGTAGTCAGAAATGATCCTGGGAAGAGTGGTGTGAGAATATTGATCAAATAGGAGCTTTGTGAGAGTTTGTGAGATACAAAGAAGAAGTGATAGAATGATGACAATGTGCCTTATATTTAGGGAGAAAATGATACGAGTGATATGTGTCTATGCACCCCAAAGTGGAAAGCCAGATATACAGAAGGATAAATTTTATGACAAACTGGTTCATGAATGGGCTATGAAAGATACAAAAAAATTGAATTTGGGAGTTAAAAATTTTAATGGTCATGTTGGAAAAAAGGTGGATGGATTTTAGGGTGTAAAACTGTACATGGGGAAAATGAAATTGGGGAGAAAATTTGAATCATAGAATGCTGTTGGAATTCTGTGATCATAAGGATTAATGTGTGACAAATACATGGTTTAAGAAGAAGACGAAAGGAAAGGTGACATGTAGTTCAGGTGGTAATGAAACTGAGATAGATTTTATTTTGATTAAGAAAGCAGAAAGTTCTTGAAAGATGTCAAGGTGATTCCTTGAAAATTGCAACACAAGTAAGTGATTATTGATGTGAAAAAGGAAAACCTGTTTAAACACATGTAAATAAAACAAAACATGAAATTGAGGGTATGGAAATATAAAGAAAAAAAGAAACAAAGGAAAAATTTAAGGATAAGGTGAAGAAAGTAGTTAACATTGAAGCAAAGGATTTTTGGGATTCATTTAAAGATGGAGTTTTGGAGGCTTGTGAAAAACTTTGTGAAAAAAGAAAACAAAGGAGAGAATGAAGAAGCACATGGTGGTTGAATGAGGAAATGCAAGAAGCAATAAAGAGAAAAAATAATGCATTATTTTAAAGAGATGTGCAAGATCCAATCAGAAGAGAATAAAAATAATTACAAATGAGAGAAAAATCCAACAAAAAAATTGTCAGTAAAGCAATGAGAAAAGAAGCTGAGGAAGAGATAAATGATTAATGTGACAAACCAAACAATGTGTTTAAGCTTGTGAGTTTTTTTTTAAATAAAAAAGACAAGATGATAAATGGTGGACATTGTTCAAAAGCAATTAATGGCAAATTTGTGTTTAGCGACAAAGATCAAAAAAGAGTGTTGAAAAAACACATGGAAAAGACAATGAATAAAGAGAATGCATGAGATTAAAAGACTGAAATTGGTATAGTGGAAGTTCCAGTGAAAGAGGTTTTCTTAGTGGAAATAACAAGTGCTATGAAGAAAATGAAATTGGGGAAGCATCTGGACTTTTAGAGGTGAGCATGGAAATGATAAATACAAGTGGGGAAGTTGGAATTGATGTGATGATGAAACTTTGTCAGAGAGTACTTGATAAAAAAGGAATGTTGGAAGATTAGAAGACGAGTGTGATGGTGCCAATCTACAAGGAAAAGGAGATGTGACAAACTGTGGAGCATATAAAGAAGCAGGGTTGGCATTAAAAACTCACCCAATAAAACCAAAAAAAAACAATAAAACCTAGACCCTGAGTGTTGCCTTCTAGAAGGGAAAAGGAGATGTGACAAACTGCAGAGCATATAGAGGAGTGAAGCTATTGAAACATAGAATAAAGATCATTAAAAGGGTGTTGGAGGAAAGAATAAGAGCATTGGTGGAGATGGACAATATGCAATTTGGTTTCATGCCAGCAAGAGGGACAAACAGATGTTCTTTTTATATTGAGAAAAATGCAAGAAGAATATAGAACAACAAAAAGTTATACATGTGTTTTACAGACTTAGGAAGGCCTTTGACATAGTTTCAAGAAAAGTAATGTAGCAGTTGGTGTACATCAGGAATCTGTTTTGTCACCTTTGTTGTTTGCAATTGTGGTGGATGCTGTGACAGAGAATGCAAGAGAAGGCTTAATCAAAGGGGTTTTGTATGCAAATGACTTGGTATTGATGAGTGAAATGATGGAGAATCTGAAGGAAAGATTTCTAAAATGGAAATGTGCATTGAAAAGCAAGGGACAAAAAGTGAATCTTGAAAAGACAAGGGTAATTGTGTGTAACACAGGGTGAAGTCATACAGAGTAGAATAAACCCATGTGGAATATGTGGTAAAAGAGTTAGTGTCAATTCAGTGTTATGCACAAAATGTGACTAATGGATTCATGGAAGGTGTTTTAAGTTGGATAAAGTAACTCCAAGTGTGGCAAAATTTTTTGTTTGTAGTAAATGCACTAAAGCAACAAATGGTGCAAGAGAAGTGCAACAAGAATTAATGTGTGATGAAGTGGAAACTGTAAAGAGATTTTGCTATCTTGGCGATGGAATAATTGCCAGTAGAGGATGTGAAGCTGCAGTAACTGCATGAACAAAATTGGGATAAAAAAGAAATTTAGAGAGTGTGGTGAGATACTGTTTGGAAAAATATTCTCTTTGCAGATGAAAGAAATGGTATATAAAAGCTATGTAAGATTAGCTACCTTATATAAAAGTGAAATATGGTGTTTGAAAGAAAATGAAGTAGCTATTTTAAGAAGAGCAGAAAGATTTATGGTGAGAGCAATGTGCAGTGTAAAGTTGGTGGATAAGCTAAATACAGTGGAGCTGATGGACATGTTGGGATTAAAGGAAGCAGCAGATAAGCTGGCAAGGGCAAATGGTGTGAAATGATATGGTCATGTTTTTGAAATAACCTGAGGAAGATGGTTTAATGAAGTAATAGTGTATGAAGTGGATGGAAAACGAAAACAAGGCCGATTAAAGATAAAATAGAGGGAACAAGTTGAAGAAAGCATGATAAAGATTGGTTTGAGGAAAGAAGATGTGACAGATCAATATAGATGGAGAGAGGGTGTAAGAAGAGTTGCCAAAGTAGTGGGATGTATCTGGCCACCTCCAATCACTAGAGATTAAATGGGATTAAAACTGAATTGATGATGAATTAAACAGCATAGTTGAAAAGTAGAAGTGTTATTTTTGTGGTGATTGCAGTCATAACAAACTGTTAAACTCCTACTGAAGCCATTCTGTTATGTTCTAGTGAAGAGAGACACTTTATGGAACTTCCATCTGCTTGGCATTCATAAGAAGCATCAATACATTACAGTCATAGAATCACACAAAATCTATAAGACAGAAAAACTTCAAATTGGACAACAAAACCTTGGTCTTTTTATAAGTAGATCTCAGGTTGCTGATGACTTCTCTAATTTTAATACATTTGACAATTTTGATAATTAGGTCTAAATTATAGTTATACACTAAAAAAAAACAAAATAGAAGTGATAACGATATCTTTATATCTTGAAATCAAATCAAAAGTATCCAATTGAAAATTATTCTAAGCACAAGCCTTTTGCAAAATTTTCTGAAAGTCAGAAAGATAAACATGGGGTATAATGCTGATTTGCTAAAAGTGCTTATAAAATTATACAAAAACTACTTACTAAGCAAATTACAATAACTCAAAGTATGTTTTGTTTATGAACAAGTCAATTATCTTGATTAAACTAATTAAGAAGGTGATTAGTGACCTGAAAAAAACTAATTTTACTGACATAAAATAACAAATAGCATTAAATTAATACATGCTTAAACTAGTGCAGACTTTCAACAAACAGATAATCAAACTACCTTATTAAAACACATACAAAAACCATTACCTTTTTCTTTCACTGAGTAAACTTATGTGATTTGATCATAAACTTCTGTTTTCACTTTTGTAACATTAGTGTGCCTCACAGAGCTTTTTTTTTTTATATTAACTAGGTGACCAATACTAACCAACAAAAATGGAAAAAAATTTTTTTAAAAACTTTTTTGAAACTTTTTTTACGTTTTTGTTGGTTAGTATTGGACATCTAGTTATATACTATACAATATTGTCATGTTTTGTAAGCTTGGATTTGGAAAGAAGTGAGCTAAATGCCATTTTCTTACAGGTTTCATCCATGTGCTGCTTCTTTATTCAATTTCTCTAAACTTTTCTTAAATTCTGACACATTATTCAAAAAAATCTACTTTTGCACAGCTTAAATCAATCTTTATGCAAAATGTGAACATCTCCAAAAAATTTTAAAAAATAGCTATCTCTCTTAGTAGCAAAAGCAGCTGCTTACATTCTCCTAAAAGAGTTAAATGATTTATTTTGATAAGCTGTGATGTGTTGTTACTATCCTTGCTACAACACTTAACTTGAAGAACCACCTTTAAATTTCCTAATAAAGTCAATCTACACTCTCACTTTTAAATGACCCCATTGCTTGTAGGAGCAGTGACTTGTTGGCTCTTATGCATGTGATGTAGTAATGATTGTTTGAATATATGCCTGTCATGAGAGATATGATGTTGGTTAACGTTGCACTGATATTTTTGGCAAGGTATTAGCCACTTTGCTGATACATGAACATATTTATGGACATATTTTGTTGATATATTGGCTAATCTTAAAGTATCAAAGCTTATCATTATTTGCCAAAAAATTACACAAAATATTGTTTACAAATACTTATATCATTAAAAATATTATATACAAATACTTGTACCAACTTTAATTTTTTTCTAGTTGTCAAATGTACATTGGACAACTGAAAATGCAAAAAGTGTTTTTGTTTTTTTCCAGTTACATTGAAATTAGAAACAATTTATATATTGTACAGGGTGTCAAGAAAGTTCCTGATCCTAAACAAAATTATATAGGGCTAATGACAGAAGGTTAAATCAACAAAAGGTTTATTGTGGTGATAGAACAAAGCTCCATGAACATAAAAAAATCTGGTTTATTCAAAATGACCCCCATCTGTATCAATAACACGTTGGAGCCTCTGTCGGAAATTCTGACAAGCAGCACAAAGGGCATCTTGAGGAATTTTCTCCCATGCTCGTTTCAGGGAAGCTCGAAGATCCTCCAGATTGTTATGGGGTGAAGAACAGGGTTCTTTTTCCAGAATACCCCACACACAGAAATCCATAGGATTGAGATCGGGCGAAGATGGTGGCCACAAATCTTTGGTCCAGAATGAAGGAAAGTGCTCTTTGCACCACTTCTGCGTCTTCTTTGATGTGTGAGAAGGCGCGCCGTCTTGTTGGAAGGTGAAAGACTTATTTTTGAACTTTTCCTTCATCGATGCAAGGGCAGGGGTTAAAATATCATTGACATACGAATCTGTATTCACTTTGACCCCCTCTTTAACAAAAATGAGGGGAGATTTCCAAGATTTGGAGATCGCACCCCATACCATCACAGATGAGGGTTTCTGTCGGCGTGAAACAAATCGAAGATGATCAGGGAGGTCCTTGGGCGACTTTCCGAGAATCCTGTCATTCTGGGTGTTGAACTTCGCCTCCACCGAGAAGAGTTTTTCGTCTGAAAAAACGATTTCGCCTTTCTCCGTGCCTCCCTTCAGATGGTTCAGCAGAATTTTGGCCCTCTCCTTTCTTTTTCTATTCTGGAGGTCAGTTAGGAGTTGTCTTGTCCTGATTTTGTACGGGGACATTTTGAGATCCTGTTCAACAGTTGTTCTGACAGACTCATGGCTGATATTCATGTCTTTAGCCATTTTCCTCAAGGATCGTTTGGGGTTCCTCCGAATTCTCTCCCTGAGGGCCTTGATCTTCGCTGGAGTGCAAGCGGATCGAGGTTGTCCACTCCTATCCCGATCCTCCATGGTTCCAAGTTCTTGGAAGCGCAAGATTGTATTGCGAACAGTCGATTTTGGTGCTTTTAGCAACTTCATAATTTTAGAATTTGAATGTCCCGCACGATGAAGTTGAATGATTGCAGCTCTTTTACTCATTTTATTATTATTTTAGCCAAAAAAATTTGAAAAGTGTATCTGAAACATTGAAAAGGAGGATTAAGTGGAAAAATGACGTACAGAACTTCTCATAATTCATTGAAGTTTTTGAATTACATTAAATTTAAAAATCGATTGGGAACTTTCTTGACACCCTGTATATTAGAAAATTTTAGATAATTAAATTTTGACCCTTAAACTGACTAAATATTGGAGATTACTTATTATCTGACAGACTAGTTAAAAACAGTATGTATATTTGAAGTGAAAAATGACTTAGAAATTTTTATTCATATTAGTGGCATAAATTTTTTACTCTGGTGATTAACTTAAAAAAAAGCTCTATTTTAAAAGTCAATTTTTTTATATTTTTTATTTATTTTTTATTAAAACTGTATCAGTGCCAATATATTGTATTGACTGATTTATATAGTAATGCAACCTTATGTTGATGTCATAGTTATTATTTTTAGAGCTGAAATATTGCAGGTAATAGTAACATGAATGTATTTTAAGTTTTAATGAAAAATATTTTTTTTATTTTGTTATTAATGATATTAATAAAAATATTAATGAAATTATGGCTACTGTATCCAGACAATTATTTGAAAACAATTGTTTGAATTTACAGTTGTTCAAATTGACAATTGCACAAAAACAATTCCTAACTGGACAATTATTTGAAAACAAAAACCAACATTTTATGAACAATAGGATTAAGGTTACATATTCATTAAGAAAAGCAAAATAAAGGTTTATGAAATAAATATTTTCACACAACTGCATATAGTGTTATTTTTTAAATGCAAACAATAGGGTTAGTGTTTGATATTTATTAAAAAAATCAAAGAAGTGTTTATGAAATAAATAGTTTCAGACAACTGCATATAGCATTTTTTTTAAACAAATGTCAATTTGAACAATTGTTTTCAAACAATTATTCCTAAACCATAGACTACTCATGCCAGAAGACTTTGTAAGTATAAATCAGACAAAATTTAAATTACAAGATGGAAAAAGTGACAAGCAATCAGCTTTGTCGAATAAAATCTAAACAACAAACCACTTACAGTTAGACTGCAATACAAAAACAAAAAAAAATTTGACTTTCTTCTCCATGATGCCTTAAGTACTGTGTGGTATAAAAAACTTTGGTACTTGAAAGAGGTACCTGTTTGAAAATTACCTTACTAATGGAACAGTTTTATTAAAGTATGGACACTTGTAGATGATTTTTATCTACAAAAAATAGTTTTCTTTCTGGTTTCTTTCTGATCTCTGTTGTATAAAATTCCGTTTTCATTTGTAAAGATTCATTTCAAACTTTATAAGGCAATGTTATGAACTGCAGAACATCTAGAAAGGAAAAATTGATGAGGAATGCCATAAAATTTGTAAAAAGATAGCTGCAAAATACTTATTTCTAGCTTACCAGCATATAGGTTGATGTATTAGTAGAAGAATTAAAAAAAAACTGTTTTTAAAATCTTTGTGTTTTTTTATCTTAATTTTATCATAAAATAATGTTCTGTCAATTGGTGCATGCCATCTTTTTACTCATACATAGCTTCCAAGTTAATTTTGGTTCCTGATAAAATAACAAAATGAAATTTGCAAATTAGCTATGCAAAATTAATTCAGATTAAGTCAAAAAAATAGTGCTTTTGTACTACAATTAATATGTTATATATTAATTGTAGTACAAAAGTAATATAATATATATATATTATAGTAATATTTTACATATGCATAAATATATATACAATACATACAAAATTCTAAACTTACAATCAAATTTAAACTTTGTTAAGTAAATACCTGTAATGAACGTCAGTTTTACATTGATCATGTTCTAATCCTCCTATCCAACCTTTAACATAAATATCAGACATTTTTTGGCCACTTATTGACTTGTCCACTAAAGGAATCTTGCTACAATTCCAAATAATAACTCGCAAATAAAATCTATAAAAAAAATTAAATTTAATTATTTAAAGAGTTAAAATGACAAACATTACAACAATGATAAACTTTTATCATTATGTCCAGTTTCTACTTATTTTGAGCCAAAAATTAGATTGATTGCTCATGTTTCATCACTATCTTACAGCACTGCAGCAAAATATCTTTGTGCATTGCACTGCTAAGGCAACTTCAGGCCTGTGGATGGGTGTTAGTGTCAAAACAATTGTACACAGCTGCCTTAATTTTGGCCTATTTTACAGCTAAGTACTGCACACACTTGCCTCATATATATCTTATGCATTGTCATTGGATCCTGTGCCCCCATCCCAACAAACCACCTATCCATACATTCAGGCATCCAGCCAGCTTTGCTTTGCCAACTAGAAGTGATAGGACACTCTCCTTGGCTAACTGTGAAACTCAGGACCCCGACCATAAACTCTATGGTCCTTTAAAACAGGGCTTCTCAAACTTTTTTGTTCTATGACCCCATTTTAAAAAATAAATTTTTGTGCACCCCTATATGTGTAGGCTAATTTTACGTTAATTTTTCCTGTGGAAAACCACGCATGTGCGGGAAAAATCATGTACAGCATCAGTGATGGATATTCCAATTTAGGGGTCCAAGGCAAGAATTTTCAAAAAATTTATGTTACCTGAGAAAAAAAGAGGTCTGATCTGGGCTTGCATATTTTCTCTCAAAATCAGGGTGTTCTCTAAAAAAAAAAAAAAGTCTTTACTTCCATTTGCTCTCAGTTTTCCCTATTTTCGTCCCAAAATTGTCGCCAACTTCAGGTGTCCTCTCAAAATGCCAATTTCTTTTGCAACCCCAAAATTATTTTAGGTGACCCATTTGGGGTCAGGACCCATAGTTTGAGAAACCTGCTTTAAAAGAGGTTTTAAATTTTGCCAAGTGAGACTAAGATCTAAATTTTCCTGTGTGCCAGCTTTGCAAAAATTACTGAACAACCTTGCTGAACTAGGCATTTGCACTACCCAGACGACAAATTATAGAAGGTACATGAAGTGCTGTCTAAATACATCAAGGCTTTGTGCTTTTAATCCAAATAACTAGTATCAGCCCTGTTAGAATGTGCTAGCCCAAACAGCTTGAGTTAAGCTCAATTGTCTGTAGAATAGTGTTGGGCAATGGTCCATTGTCTATATATGACTGAGGTCTTGCTCCTTCATCAGATTGCAAGTATGGCACCACTGACAAACCATAGACTTCAACTAAGAGCATGCCCTATAAATTAGATGAAGCACAATATTTGATGGTTTTGGATGATGAAACCCAATACTGACTCAATACCATTTCAGCCAGCATTTACTCCAAGCAGTACAGCAGCCTAGTAAAAAGATAAACCTTTGGTCATAGTACCAGTCTGTGTCTGACCCAAAATAGATGCTGTCCACATGATGATGATATCTCCACCTCAGAATGGCCTTCCACAACAGAAGATAAAAACAATATCAAAGCAGCTGGTGCTCATTGAATAATAAATAGACTGAAAAATAATAATAAATAAACTTGACTTAAACAAGAAATTGCCGCATAATTTGAGAATGGTACTAAGACAGTAGATCAAACAACAATTGATCAAAATGACACTTGATTGAAATGACAGTTGATTGAAACAACAATTGATCAAAAAAACAACAATTGATGTACTTGTGTAGATTTCTTTGATTAAACAATCTTTTTGTTATTATAAATTATATTTATTAAAAGCAGGGGCCATCTGTGAAAAGTCAATTCATTTTTACTTATTGAACTTTTTTTCAATGTCATGTCATGTTTATGCAACAGGATCCCTGGGCAAAGTATGTTTAGGAGGACCCACAAGTAGACCTCTGCTTATGGCTTTGTTTCTTTTAAATACCTATTGCAGCAATTTTTGTGTATTATTTTTATATTGTAGTCTTATTTTAATGATACACCATTAATTAACCACTTCCTTGTGGTATTAGTGTGACATGGTCACATACGCATAAAACAGCATTTTTTTGCTAGGTTTTTGCAATGCAATCGCATGTGGCTACAACACATGCTCTCTGTTGTTTTGTCACTGAAACAATGAGTGGCTATGACTGCAAGTGGAAGTGGTTCATTCTTGCTGCCAAATTAAAAAAATTCAATTGCAGTACCAGTTTCTGGCTGTCTCTTAATGACAAATATTCACTATTTAGCTAGAAAGCAATAATAATACTTATTAATTTGCAATGAACTAACTTTGCAAACCACAGATATTAGCTGTGCTGTTATCAAAATGAAGCTGGTTAAAAAGCCTTGTTAAAAAAATCTATGAAAAGTTAGACTGATTTCATTCACAAATTACTTTAATTTTATTTGGATTGTTTTTGTTTACCACCTAACATAGTGAAAAAAACAACAAACATAATTTTGTCCAGACAAATCTAGGTTGTGTTTTGGGTGAAGTAGAGGGCCATAGTATTTGAGTGTTTTTAAAAGTGAGCCACAAACCATAAACAGTTGAGAAATACTAATGCAGATTGTTTTGTCTTAGTAAAAATTGAAAAGTTATTTTATTAGAACCAAAGTTGTAAAGATTCAAGTTTGGTTTTTGGTGGGAAACTAAAACTTGTCCCATTTTATGATGACTCTTTATAATATGGCAAACTTTTTAAAGTTTCTTCTGTTTGTTTGATATTTTGATTTAGGAAGTAAAGCTTTTAAAGAAAAATTTATTCTTAGTTTTAACCCACCATCACCCCTGGGTTGACTTTTTGCCAGAGTAGCTTAGTGAAGTCCATGTTAGCAAGCTAGGGATGATAATTCTGCTGATAATTCTACATCAATTACACATGCTAAAGTAATGAAAAATGCAATAAAAAAAAATCAGACCTGTGGTGACTGCAATAGTAAAAAAAAGAGAACCGCAAAGGGTTAATAGGTTTAAAAAATTTTTTAGAAGAGAATAGCAATATGTCAGCATCACCTAAAGCAGGAAAAGAGGTTTTGCAAGAATTGCCCCAACTTCCAAATGAATGAAAAATCAGAAAAGTCATAAAATTTGAAGACAATAGTCCAGGTAGTTTGACAGCATCACAGCATTTAATAGCATGGCCTCCCAATCTTAATAGCATAACATGTTACCTGTCTAAAATAAAAATTTCCATCCACGCTATCACTCTTATTGTTGGTTAGAAAGAAATTAAAATTCTTTGATCCTAACTTAATTGAGCAAAAATTTCTCTGTACAGCTCATTTATTTTTTTTGTGTAAGAACTGCAAAATAAAGATGGTTTATTTTATAACAGATTATCAAAGACCTATTACTGTTGATTAATTGTAATGAAAAGTTTTGTTATTATAACAAAAATTGTTTCTTAAACCTGGTTGTCAAACATCAAATTGGAACTGAATGAAAGTAAAAAAATTAAGATTGTTATCATATATGTCAAATTACTTGATAAAATGGAAGGAAAAAATATTTTTAAAACTTTCATGTAAAAAATTATGATTGCTTGGCAATGTTTTGCTGAAAATTTTTCTGCCATGATTCAATCAAATGTTGCTTTGTCTACTGTCATTTTGATTAAGTGTCGTTTATTCAATTTTCATTTTATCAACTGTCATTAAATCAAATGTTGTTTGATAAACTTTTGGGTAATGGTGTGCCAAATTGATGTCTCAGATTTTATTAGAAGAGAAACAACACTAAAGTTCAGTTCACACTAAAAGCTGAAGCAAAAAAATCAAGCAGAAAGTGGAAAATTTAAAAGTGTAGTAGAAAATTCCACTTTTGGCTTCTGCTTTAAGTGTGCACCACATTAAAGTGTTAGCGGGAAATACACTTTCCAGTTGATTTTTTTCATCAAGTGTGACTGGTGGGGTCAGTTGTTGACAATTTGTAAATTTAGTCGACGGCTGCTATTCAAAACTATGTGGAAAACAGAAAGTAATTGACGTCATTGGAATTTTTTCTTTCTTAAATATACAGTGCCATGGAAAACTTGATATCCCTGGTTGCGAGCCAAACATTGAATTAATACTTTTTATCTTCCACACGTTTCTACCTTTTATTATTGGTCTAAATTCAATATATCTAAGTGATTTCTAAAATATTATGGTACTATTTTATTATTGCAGCACTTATAGATATAGACAGAAACAGCAAAGCATACATTTTATCAAAGCAATTAAACTCTTTTATTGCACAATGGATAAATTACAATTAAAAGATGAAACATTTTTAAAAACAATGTAGCCTACATTTTTCTATTAATAATGATTAAATAATTCTCATTTGAAAACAGAATGTGTAAGTTATGCAAAAAAAGGTATCAAAAAACTTTTTGATTTGTAAAGCAATTTAAAAGATGTATGGAAAATAAGTATGTTTAAAAAGTATGTTCAACTCATGTTGTAAATTGTTGCTTTTTTTTAAAAAAACACACAATATAATAAACCTTAGCAAAAAATGTTATGTATCCATAATAATTTTCTCACAAAAAATAGTTTTAACAAATTACTATATCATATATTTGTATATATTTTATACTTGAATCTTACTGTAATCACTTCTTAAAAATTTAACAACCATAACAAAGAAATGAGCAACAAAAATAAATCTGAAACTAAATATCAAAACACATACTGTACTGTATGTGAATCTGAATTTTAAAGCATACCAGTATTAACATCTTATTTATAGTAAGTAGTAAAACATTATTATGGTATAAGCAAAAAATATAAGCAGAAATGCTAAGAAAAACAGCTGAAACTATACTGAGAGTGACATTTTGGAAACAAAAAGGAGACAGGGAGACATGGTGGTGGAATGAGGAAGTTCAAGAAAGCATAAAAGAAAAGAAAGAGGTAAAGAAAGCATGGGACAAAACAAGAAATGAAAATACTAAAAAGATATACAAAAAGAAGAATAAGGCAAAGAAGGCAGTTATGATGGCAAAGGGACATGCCTATGACAATTTGTATGCTAGATTGGAAACAAAAGAAAGTGAAAAGGAGTTGTACAGATTGACTAGGCAGAGAGACAGAGCAGGGAAAGATGTACAGCACATGAGGGTTATAAAGGATGAAAACGGTAATGTGATGGTAAATTCGGAAGCAGTGTTAAAGAGACGGAAGGAGTACTTTGAGAAACTGATGAACGAGGAAAATAACAGAGACCCTAGGACAGAGGAACCAGAAGTGGTTAATGAAGAGGTAAATTGTGTCAGTAAAGAAGAAGTAAAAAATGCACTAAGAAGGATGAAAAAAGGTAAAGCGGTTGGGCCAGATGAGTTACCAGTAGAAGTTTGGAAGTGCATGGGAGAGATGGAAATAAAGTTTTTGACCAGACTATTAATGGGTGAACAGATGCCAGAAGAATGGAAAAGGAGTGTGCTTATCCCAATCTATAAAAACAAAGGGCATGCACAGTGCTGTGGAAACTACAGAGAAATACAGCCAATGAGCCACACAATGAAGGTATGGGAAAGAATTATTGAAGCCAGGTTAAGAGATAGAGTGGAGATCAGCAAACAGCAATATGGATTTATGCCAGGAAAGAGAACCACCGATGCCACGTTTGCTGTAAGAAAGTTGATGGAAAAGTACATAGAAGGTCAAAGAGAGCTACATTGTGTATTCATGGACCTAGAGAAGGCTTACGACAAGGTTTCATGGGAAGAGCTGTGGTACTGTATGAAAAAATCAGGAATAGTGGATAAGTATGTACAACTAGTACAAGATATGTATGAGGGAAGCAAAACAGTGGTGAGGTGTGCAGTAGGAACTACAGAAAGTTTGAAGGTTAAGGTTGGACTACATCAGGGATCAGTGTTAAGTCCATTCCTGTTTGCAGTGATAATGGACAGGCTAACAGATGAAGTAAGGAGAGAACCACTATGGACGATGCTGTTTGCTGATGATATTGTGATTTGTGAAGAGACCAGGGAAGAAGTGGAGCGGAGATTAGAATCCTGGAAGTATGCATTGGAAAGAAGAGGGATGAAAGTAAGTAGGTCAAAGACCGAATATCTTTACATAAATGGAGGAAATGATGACAAAACAGTAAAAATGGAGGATGTAAAAGTGCCAAGAGTAAAGAAATTTAAGTACTTGGGATCAACAGTGCAAGAAAGTGGTGGTTGTGAGAGGGAGGTAAAGAAGAGGCAGGATGGAACAGATGGAGAAGAGTATTGGGAGTAATCTGTGACAGAAGGTTACCAGCTAGAGTAAAAAAGGAAAAGTGTACAGTTCAGTGGTAAGACCAGCAATGGTATATGTACTTGAGACAGTGGCAGGCACAAAGAAACAAGTCAAAGAGATGGAAGTCACAGAGATGAAAATGTTGAGGTTTGTTATGGGAGTGACAAGAAAAGACAAGATGAGAAACGAGCACATCAGGAGTACCGTTAAGGTAGAACAGTTAGAAATGAAGATGAGGGAGGGCTGGCGGAGGTGGTATGGACATGTCATGAGGAGAGACCAAGAGTATGTAGGAAGAAAGATGATGGAAATGGAGTTACTGGGAAAGAGGAAAAGAGGGAGACCAAAGAGAAGATTTTTAGATGTAATGAAAGAAGATATGGGAGAAGCTGGTGTGAAGGAGACAGATGTTAAAGACAGAAAGATGTGGAGAAAGATGATATGCTGTGGCCACCCCTGACTAAAGGGAAAGGCCGAAAGAAGAAGAAGTAAAACATTATTATGACTTGGTTCTACACTCAATTCAATTTATTGATAAAATTTTTAAATAAGTGTATGTACATCATAAGAAAATCTATTCATGTTGAATTGACACAAAACTTGCACATAAAAATTGAAAAATTTAGAGGCTACTTTAAGTTACATTGAGAAAAATACTTCAAACACATACACTTCAAAATGAACACCTTGCTTGCAACAAATAAATGACATCAACAATGTTTTACTAACTGCAACATTTACCATCAACACTATATCTAAGTTTAGGACAATACAAAACCATTCAAGGCATTACAAATCATAACAGACATTAAAACATAAAAAACAAATATCAAAAAACTTTACTATTAAAAAGCAGCAATAACATGGCAAAGGAATTGGTGGAACAATCTAGTATTGGGATAAAATAAATCGTGAATGAAAAATAACGTCAAAATCTATTTTGCTATTAATTAACTCCAATGTCACAAAAACTATGCTCATGACAAAAAAACATTAAAAAAAAGACATTAACATGGATAAAAAACTGGAACAGCTCAGGATAAGCAAATCACCACTCTAAAAAAATATATACATTACATTACAAACTCTGAAGTTTATGCATCACCACCTGTGTGCTAGAAATTACAGACAACACCAATAAATCTTTTTAACTGAAATCTGGAACAAAGTACAAACACAATATTACATCAGTAATCCATGGAAGATCTTGGAAGCAGTGGAGTTGATGCAAAAGTCAGAATCAAGTTTGGGTTTATTACAGGGTGATTCAGCAAAGTGTGCACAAATACTTTTCTTAGTTTTATGTACATGTATTTCGTCCATTATTAACTTTCAATTATTAACATTTCAGTTTCTTATTATTTAAGAGTTAAAATTTAAAATCTGGTATTATTTGAAGTAAAAATAAATGATGAGTAAAACGATCAATGACGTGATAGAAGAGTATTGCAAGAAGAAGCTCCCACCAAGTGAAATTTTCCGGTTGATGAAGGAGGTTGTAAGCCGTAGAGGAGTTTATAAAGCCGTGAAAAGGTTCAAGGACACTGGGACTTGTGCTCCAAGAATCAGGAGTGACCCTGAAAGAACCGTAAGGATGAAGAAACTGATCAAAAAGGTCAGAGAGAAGTTGAGGAGAAATCCTGCAAGAAGTGCCAGACAACTTGCTAAAGACTACTCTGTGAGCGTGTCCAGCATGCAAAGGATTCTCAAGGATGATCTCCAGAGCTACCCATGCAAGTTCACCAAAAGACATCTCTTGTCGGAGGCCACTAAGAAGAAAAGGCTCGATAGAGCAAAGGTTTTGGTCAAGAAACTTGTCGATGGCACGCAGCCTCAAGTTTTATCGACAGACGAAAAACTTTTCACTGTTCAAGCTGTCCATAACCATCAAAATGACAGGATTTGGCTTCCAGACATAAACATGGTCCCAGTTGAGTGTCGCAGCTCTTTCAGAAGACAAAAACCCGCCTCTGTAATGGTATGGGCAGGCGCAACATCAAAAGGGCTGAAAACTTCTCTCATATTCATTGAAGAAGGGGTCAAGATAAACCAGACCGTCTATAGGCGAATGCTGGAGGAGAAAGTCCTTCCATGGGTCCAAGAAGTAGTCGGAGAACAAGGAGTTACTCTTCAACAGGACGGTGCAACCTCCCACACGGCCAACTCAGTTCAAGCTTGGTGTCGATGCAATTTCAAAGGTTTTTGGGAGAAAGAGCTTTGGCTGCCGTCTTCACCAGACTTGAACCCTATGGATTTTGGGTTATGGTCTATTAAGACAATATTATTAATAATGGTCTATTATTACAATATTATTAATTATGGTCTATTAAGACAATATTATTAAGACAAAAGCCTGCCATACTTCTCATCCAAATCTGGACTCTCTAAAGCGAAAATTGACATCGGCATGGGACGAAATTGACCCAGAAGTGGTGCGTGCCACATATGCACAGGTTCTGCCACGATTTCGGAAAGTAATCAAAAACAAAGGGGGTTATATTGAATAACTTCTATATTTTCTGAAAGCTTATTAAATTTACTATCTTCACAGCATATAACTTGTTTCATTTGACCTAATTATAAGTCCAAAAGATGAGTTTTTATTTGTGCACACTTCACTGAATCACCCTGTACATAATTAAAGAATAGTTACTTCAATATCTACCTAAAAACTATGTGAACAATAATATTTTGCTTTATTTTATATAAATGGAAAATTGTACTTTTTTGTAAAGTTAATTGCATTGACCAACATGCTTGATAGAAATAGCAATAACTTTAACTCAAAAACAAAATCACTCTAGTCTTTATTTGGATGGCTGGCACAGAGAACCAAGTAATGGACATAACTGAATTTGAGGATGTGCCTTTATACTAGATAGAATGCAGGCATTCATAATGAGTAGGCACAAAAAGTATTTTCTTTAAAAACGATTAATTGATTTATCTTGTTTGATTCATAAAATATTCATGCACAAATAAAGTTGTGTAAAAATTGTTCACAAAAATGACATAAACAATTTAAAGTGAAATTTCATTGGAGAAAAACTAAATGGAAATGCTGTAGTTGCAATGCACAAGGTCAGAGCAATAAAATCATGTAAGCATAAAAATATAGTAATTTTATTCTTTCTTTTTTTACAAAAAATGTTTTCAATAAATCAATTTAAATCTGAGCCAATGACATCCAACTTTCAAACACCATGTTTTGGTTCTGCATAACATAGCTAATCTTACATAGCTTTTATATGCATTTCCTTTCATCTGCAAAGAGAATCTTTTTCCTAACAGTATCTCACCACGCTCTCTAAATTTCTTTTTTATCCCAATTTTGTTCTTGCAGTTACTGCAGCTTCACATCCTCCACTAGCATTTGACCTATTGCCAAGATAGCAAAATCTCTTTACAGTTTAAACTTCATCACACATGAACTATTCTTGCACTTCTTTTGCACCATTTGTCACTTTATGAGATTTACTACAAACAAAAAATCTTGTCGCACTTGGAATTACTATCTCAACTTAGAACACCTTTCATAAATCCATCGGTCACATTTTGTGCATAACACTGAATTGACACTAACTCTTTTACCACATTTTCCACATGGGTTTATTCTACTCTGTATGACTTCACCCTGTGTTACACACAATTACCCTTGTCTTTTCAAGATTCACTTTTTGTCCCTTGCTTTTCAATGCACTTTTCCATTTTAGAAATCTTTCTTTCAGATCCTCCATCATTTCACTCATCAATACCAAGTCATCTGCATACAAAACCCCTTTGATTAAGCCTTCCCTGCTGCTGATGCTCTATATCTCACTCTCATGCTGTGGAAAGATATGTACAATTGGATAGTCCATGACCCACCCTTATCTACTGCTTGTTTGCAGAAACAGAATTTACTCACTTGGTATCTTTCTCAAAGACATATATTATTGGCCTTGTTTTCAAGCAAAGTTAGTAGTGAAACTAAAATTGCTATTGTAAAAGTAATGAAGCAAAATCTTTCTTTATTTGAAGCAAAATCTTTTACAAGACCTGAACAACTTCATGTGTATAAAGATAGTACTCTCTGACAAAGTTTCATCATCACATCAATTCCAACTTCCCCACTTGTATTTATCATTTCCATGCTCACCTCTAAAAGTCCAGATGCTTCCCCAATTTCATTTTCTTCATAGCACTTGTTATTTCCACTAAGAAAACCTCTTTCACTGGAACTTCCACTATACCAATTTCAGTCTTTTAATCTCATGCATTCTCTTTATTCATTGTCTTTTCCATGTGTTTTTTCAACACTCTTTTTTGATCTTTGTCGCTAAACACAAATTTGCCATTAATTGCTTTTGAACAATGTCCACCATTTATCATCTTGTCTTTTTTATTTAAAAAAAAACTCACAAGCTTAAACACATTGTTTGGTTTGTCACATTAATCATTTATCTCTTCCTCAGCTTCTTTTCTCATTGCTTTACTGACAATTTTTTTGTTGGATTTTTCTCTCATTTGTAATTATTTTTATTCTCTTCTGATTGGATCTTGCACATCTCTTTAAAATAATGCATTATTTTTTCTCTTTATTGCTTCTTGCATTTCCTCATTCAACCACCATGTGCTTCTTCATTCTCTCCTTTGTTTTCTTTTTTCACAAAGTTTTTCACAAGCCTCCAAAACTCCATCTTTAAATGAATCCCAAAAATCCTTTGCTTCAATGTTAACTACTTTCTTCACCTTATCCTTAAATTTTTCCTTTGTTTCTTTTTTTCTTTATATTTCCATACCCTCAATTTCATGTTTTGTTTTATTTACATGTGTTTAAACAGGTTTTCCTTTTTCACATCAATAATCACTTACTTGTGTTGCAATTTTCAAGGAATCACCTTGACATCTTTCAAGAACTTTCTGCTTTCTTAATCAAAATAAAATCTATCTCAGTTTCATTACCACCTGAACTACATGTCACCTTTCCTTTCGTCTTCTTCTTAAACCATGTATTTGTCACACATTAATCCTTATGATCACAGAATTCCAACAGCATTCTATGATTCAAATTTTCTCCCCAATTTCATTTTCCCCATGTACAGTTTTACACCCTAAAATCCATCCACCTTTTTTCCAACATGACCATTAAAATTTTTAACTCCCAAATTCAATTTTTTTGTATCTTTCATAGCCCATTCATGAACCAGTTTGTCATAAAATTTATCCTTCTGTATATCTGGCTTTCCACTTTGGGGTGCATAGACACATATCACTTGTATCATTTTCTCCCTAAATATAAGGCACATTGTCGTCATTCTATCACTTCTTCTTTGTATCTCACAAACTCGCACACAGCTCCTATTTGATCAATATTCTCACACCACTCTTCCCAGGATCATTTCTGACTACCATAACTTGTGTCTTCTTCTTTCAACTCTGATAAAATGATCTCCTGGACCCTTACGTTGTACCTCTTGTAGACCACTAATATCCACCTTTTTATTCCTTAATTCCTCTGCCACCTCTGTCCCTCTACCACAAAGACAAATGATGTTCCAGGCTTTTAGTCCAATTCCAATCTGAGTCTTTTTTTTGGTTTTTAATTTATAACCAGAAATTCTTCACACCCCCTGCTCATTTAAGGGGTGTTGGGGACAGGGATCCATTTTATCAAGTTGCATTTTTATAATAATTTGGAGCAATTTTTTTATTGGTCAAATGTCCTTGCTGACACCAACCACAGTTGTCTGCTATAAACATAGCCTTTGCCTAAAAAGAAAATACCTGCAAGGCAACAGGTTGATCTATTTAATCCATAGTTGGAACTCTAACAGGTGCTCCCACTCTGGGTCAGAGTAAACCTGGGAGTAATGGGAATTAGAATTAAAGGGTAAATCTATTTTTCATATAACTTCAGAACTCCAGAACTGAAGCCTTCCCATTGAATGTAGTTTAATGTCATACCCAAGACCAAAACTTGAACAAGACTTTTTTTTGATTTAATTTTAATTGTGTCCTAAAATTTAATAGAAAAAAGCAAACTTAATTATTAAGAAATATTTATTTATTCAATTTAATAACAAAAAAATATTTAATTCAAATTTTTTTTTAAATTTAGAAAAAAATCAATATATTATATTAAATCCTTTTGATTTTAACAATTCTCTATTGCAATTATGCATTGTTCATATGTGGCCATTCATCTATTTATAAGACTATTTAATACAACAATTTGAACATCTTTATTCTAAAGTTTTATTTGGTGTCTACTTCTCTTTTTTGTTTAAGAATTATTAGTTGTGCTTTTATTGTCAAGAGTGTACTTTATGGTACTTAGTGAAAATTTAATATGTGCTGCAATTTTTCAGTATGTTCAACCAGCATCTCTTAATGCTTTTATTCTGCTTTTTTGAACTGTAGTTAGTTCTGCTTTTTTGACAATAGGGGTATCTTTAATTAATTTACAACTATTAAAAATATTTATTTAACAAAAGCTTCAAATATATATACGAACAAATTTAACAAAAGCTTCAAATGAAGCAAAACTAATTTTTTTTCTTGTTTAAAAGCAGGATTTAAAAGCAACTTTTGCAAAAGTAGTCTTTTTGTTGTGGATTACATTCTTGTGAAAATTTATTGAAACAAAAGTTGGTTGATACAATCATTCTTTCTTGCATAAGATTACAATTAGCTGATGCAATCATTAAACCACTGTTGCATCATATTTAAACAAAGGTTTCCTAAAGAAACTTAAAATACATTCTAGGTTTCTTGGAATAGCTGATGCAATCATCAAACTGTGACTTTATTGAGATAATATTAGAAACTTTAGTCTGGGTAAATTAAATAATTTTTTTGTTATTGAATAAAGCATAAAAAAATAGAATGGACCGTACAACAGAACAATGCATCCTGTCACAAAACAAAAAAGTTAAAAACCTTTTTCAAAATAATTCTGTGAATATGATGGATTGGCCAGCCCAGTCCCCTGATCTCAACCCCCTACAAAATTTGTGGGGTATCATAAAAGCTCAAATCAAAAAAGATAAACCTGAAAAATTAAATGATTATTATATGGAACAATATTACCAAAGATCTCTGTTTGAAACTCATTAGATCAATGCCAAAAAGACTTGAAGAAGTCATAAAACAAAAAGGATATTCTATTAATTATTGACTTTGTTTATTAAAAAATGAATTATTATAATTTTAATAAAAAGTCTTAAACCTTTGTGAAAGCATATTTTGTACAAAAAAGTTTAGAGTTTAAAAAAATAATAAAAAGCAAGATTAAAAATAAGTTTATGTAATGAAATATGATCAAAAAAATCTCTTCTTTAAATGACACTGTAGGAAAATCAGTTCTTCTAAAGTGCTTGATAACAAAGTTAGAGCTTGAATTAAAATTAACAATAGCAAAATCACGAAAATAAAAACAAAGCTAAAACCCAACAGACTGTTTCACCCATAAAAGGTTCAAATTTCAAATAGATTCTATTTGAATAAGATACCCCTGATGATCTCTCGATCTATTTGAATAAGATACCCCCGATGATCTATTTTATGGGTGAAACAGTCTGTTGGGTTTTAGCTTTGTTTTTATTTTCATGATTTCTTCTTTAAATGATGTATAGTAGAATTAAAAAATTAAATGTTAAAAAAATACAATCAAATAAAGAAAAAAAAATTACATGAACAAAGCAAAATAAAATAAATAAAAGAAATTAAAGCTGAATATCAATGTTTTGAAAACAAAACCCAGACACAAATCACCTCTTTTACAGGGTGTCCCATAAATCTTGGAAAATTTTTAAATTAGGATTTAAAACATATGAATACAAGATTTTGAAAATTTTTTTAATTATAAATATTTGTATTGGTTATATTTTAGTTCTGTATAATTTTTGTTTAAAAATGGTTTTAATCGATTTGCGAAAAACAATTTTGAAAATGAATTTCCAAGGATACAAAACCACACTCATCTCAAGAATTCTAGACATGCCCAATTTAACTGTCTGGGACATTATCAGAAAATTCCAAACAACAAAGAAAGTCACAGATTTGCCTCAAACCAGTCATCCAAGATGCATGAGAACTCCGAGAAAAATCAAAGCCATAAGGGAAAGAGTTTGAAGAAATCCAAAAAGATTGAAGTTGGGATAATCCCAACTTCTGATGCCATTTTTCTCATTGATCTTTTTAAGTTTCTTTGAACTTATTCCCTTATATCTTTGATTTTTTTTGGAGTTCTTATGCATCTTGGACAACCTATTTGAAGCAAATCTGTGACTTTCTTTGTTTTTTGGAATTTTCTGATAATGTTCCAGACAGTTGAATTGGGCATGTCTAGAATTCTTGAGATGAGCGTAACTTTGTATCCTTGGGAATGCATTTTCAAAATTGTTTTTCGCAAATCAATTAAAATCATTTTTAAACAAAAATTATACAGAACTAAAATATAACCAATACAAATATTTATAATTAAAAAATTTTTCAAAATCTTGCATTCATATGTTTTAAATCCTAATTTAAAAATTTCACAAGACTTATGGGACACCCTGTAGTACAAAGAATATTTGTTAGCATAATTATTGCATGCAATTAAACTTAATCTTGTGATGTTTAAAATATTTATGAAAAATGGCAGTTGCTGTTTGCAACAACAAATCAAATTAATTATAACCTATTAAAAGCACAATTCAAGAATGGAAGTTGAAAATTCATATTAATGAAATAAGGCCAAGCTAAAGTTTGAAAACCATCAATTGAACAACAATTGAGATGTAAAATGTGAGAAACCAGACAGGAGCATATGAAACCAGAAAATAGAATTAATCCAAACATTGCAAAGTTTAATAGGCCACTAACACTGCACAAATAAACATAACTATGCACAAAATATAATTGTGATTATTATTCTAACACTGATAGACTGTATTGGTTTGTCACTCAATCAAAATTTTTCATACAAGTTGACAAAAAATAAAACAAGCATCACACAATTAGGGTCTTTGCAGCTTTTGGATCGAAGGAAACATTTCAAGTTGCAACTTATCATCATGTTTTTGCCTGAAGTCCAGCTTTGACCAAAATTGATATACGAGCGTATTTTATCTGCTTGTAATCAGATTTTCATTTTGATCTTGCAGTTACATGTATAGTTTATTGAGGTGGTAAAATATATTTTCCAGATATGCTAACTTTGAACACCTTCTATCAAGGGCAAGCAGCTGTGCATAATTTAACCTTTTGTTAGTTAAAACCGGTTAAAACTCTTTCCAGAACTCATTGAAGTAAATCAGTTCATTTTAATAAACTATAAATTATACAAAATGCTTTTAAGCTCTATGAAAAACAGTTAACTTGAATCCTTTCAATTTTAGATGTGTTTAACCTTATAATTACATTTTTAAATTTCATCACATCTAAATAAAACTTACTTATCAGCTTTTCTTGGTGAAATATCATATGCTGGACCAGGAGGACCATACTGTTTGGGAAACATATCAACCCATAAATGAAGTCTTCCCTAAACAAAAAAATTTACTACTTGTTATTTGTTATACTTTTTAAAATTAATCACTTTAATGAAATTATCAGCAATAAGTGTAAATATTGATATTTACCTTACAATTAATATTATGCAGCAAGAGTTTTAAACAAATTTATAAGCACACACTAAATACAGTAGAAAAAATAACTTCTAAACTTATATAAAGACTAATCACAATCACTTTAAAGCTCTGTTATTATCTTCCGAATTTCACAGTTTTTGTGCAACAGACACAAACACTATTTTACAATGACTTGACAGTTTATCAAAAATCAAGTGTCTTTTAATTATAGTTATGGTGAAAAGAATTCTTGTTTTAAATATTGCAGCTGTAGACAACAAGAATTTACATCCAAACATTCCAAGCTATCTTGATTTCATAAAAAACAAAAAAAATTTTGGATAATATGTTTCTTGCTTTCTATTAATCTAGATAAATGCAATTCATTGACTTGAGTGATTGTGCATGCAAATCAATAGATATAAGATTTTCAATGTGTACAAGCCAACCAGGCTGCAAATGTCTGATATTCCAGTGTTTCTCTATACTTGTCTTTGTGTGGGTGACTCAAACTTTCCACATACTGATTAAAGTTACCATTCCAACAGTGCAGATAATTTTCTGGCCTCATGGGTAGAAATTAATAACCTTAGCTTCACAACCCAAAGAACCCATCCAGCTTCTACTCAGCCTGTTGGAAAACTGAAATAAACAGGAACAAACAGGCTCTGACAACTGCTTACCTGACAAACTCATTCTAGAAAAATTGTCCAGGTCATAACATAGACCTTTGCTTGTTGTTCCCCATGGTTTGCTTTACCCATACTAAGCAGACCTGTAAAGCAATGGAACTTTTATAAGGTCAATTGGAGTCACATCATCACAATGACTAACAGGATTTGTTGCCCCCCGATTTGTCCAATGTGGATGAGGCTTACCAGGATTTTTGCATTGCTATCAAGAAAGCAGTTAAGAAGGCCATCCTCTGTAGCCATTAAAATGACCACATACCCTGTTCGGATGCAAAGTGTGAAGGCCTCTCCAGAATTTCTTCCAATCTCGTAAAGGATCAGATTCTAGTAGCACTGCTACAAACGAACTGACTTGACAAGAAGCAGAGAGACTGATGGCATAAGCTCTTCAGTTCATCAGCTTTTTGCACTGTAGCAGTAAAGCATAAAGTATATTAAACAATCTAACTGGTAGGTCATGCCCTCCTCTTGGCAATGTCCTGTTTCAGTAGATGCCATTGCATTTCTGCTGGTCAAAAATGGGAGTTAGAAGAAAGTGAATTGTAAGTCATCTAAACTTACAATGGTGGCCAAAAGTTTAGCAACACTTGAAAATTTATTAAAAAGCAAAAAACTAATTAAATTTGGCCTAATGGAATACAATTGACTGTTTAAAATATTCAAATATGCATTATTTTATTTTTTTGAAATGATAAAACCATTTACTATATTAATTATTTATAATTATTAATTTTTTAATTATGTTGTGCAAAATGACACCTGGACAAAAGTATAGAAACATGTTTAATTTTTTTTTATTTTTTAAATTTTCATCAACATTATTAATATTTTGTGCTATAACCGAAATTGTCTATTACAGCCCTACATCTCCTTGGCATAGAATCAATGAGTTTTTGACAAAACTGAGATCAATGGAATTGTAGCACTCAATCAAATTTTTTTGAGATCATTCTTGTTTTTTAAATTTTTTGAGCTCAGATCGAATTTAGTTCTGTGCCAGATGTTTTTGATTGGGTTTAGATCTGGGCTTTGGGCTGACCAATCCAGAACTTTCATTTTTAAATTTTTGAAAATCTTTGAAATCAATTTGGCAGTGTGGATGGGGGCATTATTTTTTGATGAATTTGTTTCATTTTTAAAATAATTTGTTCTTTTGATGGTGATATTATACTTGGTGGAGATGCAAATATTCATCTTGACATTGCTCTTGATTGTGACACAAAGAAGTTCTTGGATATTTGTTACACTTTTAATTTACTTCAATTGGTTGACAGCATTACCCACAATAAAGGTCATCAGCTTGACTTTCTGATTACAAATAATAAAAAGATAATTAAAGATGTGTATCTTAATAATATTTCTCTCAGTGATCACTACCTGATTCAAATTCAAATATTCAAATCAGATTAAAACATCCCCTCAATATAAAATAGTACATACTCGAAACTATAAGAATTTATATAGTGATTTATGTGCAGAACAATTAGTCTCTTCTCTACAATAATTAGATAGTCAAATCAGCACAAATGCAAGTCTTGATACTGTTACAGATTTATACCATGAGACAGTAGCTAATATTGTTGAAAGGTATGCTCCTTGGAAAACCTTAAAAATTAAAAATGTACCAAAATCCCCTTGGTTTAATTATGAGTATGTGGAATTAAGTAGAAAACGGAGAAAAGCAGAAAAACAGTTTAAAACATCAAATGATGCAGCTGATAAAAATATCTATATTAAGTTGAGAAAGGAAACCACAAAACTTGCAAAAACTAAAAAGGTTAATTACTTTAGAGAAAAGATCAATAAACATAGCAATTCACAAAGAGAACTATTTAGAGCAGTTCAGTCTTTAACAGACTCCATCAATGTAAATCAGTTTCCTTCTAAACAACTATGTGACAAAACAATAGCTGAAAATTTTTCTAATTTTTTTGTTACAAAAGTAAACAGGATACCCAATGCTTTATTAAAAAAAAAATGCGACTATCAAGTTTCCTCTTGAAAAAGTTGATGAAATTCAATCTAATCTTGTATATTTTGATAATTTCAAATTAACCTCTGAGGTGAATTATTAGAAATTGTTACTAATACTGGTACAAAATGTGGTTTTTCTGACCCATGTACAAATTTTGTGTTAAAAAAATATTTATCTGTGTTCTTACCAATATGGACACACATTATTAACCTTAATCTTAGTACAGGCACTATGGACAATCTAAAGCATGCCACTATTACTCCATTACTAAAAAATGCTGATCTAGACTTCAATAAATATGAAAATTTTTGTCTAGTATCTAACTTAACATTTATAAGTACATTAATTGAAAGAGTTGTTTTAAAAAGACTTTTAAATCATATGCATCACAATAATTTAAATATACCCAATCAACATAGATATAAAAAGAATCATAGTACTGAAACTGTTTTATTAAAGCTAATTAATGATATTCGCATTAATTTTGATAAATCAAATGTAACAGTTTTGCTTCTATTAGATTTAAGTGCAGCATTCGATACTGTTAGTGTAGACATTCTTTTAAATATATTGTCAGTTGAAATTGGTGTAAGAAGTACTGTTTATAACTGGTTTAAATCATATTTAACTGGTCGAACTATGTCTGTCAAAATAAACAATGATTTTTCTAACCCTGTACTTGTAAATAGTGGCATACCACAAATATCAGTATTAGGTCCTATTCTTTTTAACATTTATGTTCGTTCTTTTTATAAATACATTGAATCAACAGGTCTTGAAATAAAAAGCTTTGCTGATGATCACCAATTGTATCTTTCCTTTTGTCCCACTTTCCAATATAGTATCCTAGTTGAAAAAATAAAAGTAATTTTTTGTTTAATAGAAAAATGGATGAGTTGTTTCTTTCTTAAATTAAATGCTGCAAAAAGTCAATTAGTTGTTTTTTCCACTGATAATCTTAAAAAAAATATTTCTTTGAATGGTACATTTATCAATAGTTCTTGTGTAAAGTTTTGCAATGCTGTAAAAAATTTAGGTGTACTTCTTGACCAAAAGCTTATGTTTGAACCTCAAATTAATAAATGTGTATCATCTATTTATTGTACAATTAAATTACTTTCTCAAATTAAACACTTTCTCACCAACCGTGAACTATCAATATTAGTGTCTTCCTTAATTTTATCAAAAATAGATTATTGTAATTCATTATATTATAATGCAAATAATGGACTTCTTCAAAAATTACAAATTGCCCAAAATAGTACTGCAAGACTGATTTATCATAAACGAAAGTTTGATCATGTATCATCTCTTTTGTATGATTTACACTGGTTACCTATTAAACAAAGGATCATATACAAAATTTGTATTATTGTTTATAAATGTTTGCATAATTCTGCATCTGCTGACATATCTTCACTTCTACACCTTGTTTCGAATAAATGTACCAGACTTAAAGTAACTTTTAATCAAAGAAAAGTTAGTGATGGTGCTTTTTCTATTTATGCTCCAAAACCATGGAACTCTTTACCTGATCGATTGAGACAACTAGATGATTTTAGTGTATTTAAATGTGATTTAAAAACATATTTATTCTCTCAGTATTTCTTGTCTCATTGATAATATTGACTGCTGTTTACCAATACTGTTATCCAATTATTGTAATGTATGTGATTTAATTGTGCTAATATTGCTTTTCTTATTTTGCATCACATTGTCTTGTTATTATTTGCTTGTTCCACAGCAGAGCAAAAGTGTTAACTTAGCAATCATTGTTGCCATTGTTATCACTTAGAATCTGTGGTTAAACCTACTATTATTATTATTACTATCCTGTTGAAAAATGCTCTTTCTGCTCATGGTCTTTTTCATGAATGCACTGACAGTATTTTTGACAAGCTGTCCATATCTGACAGCATTCATCCTGCCCTCCAATTCGACCATGGGCTCCATCCCATGCCAAGAGAAACAACCCCAAATCATGACAGAGTTGCTGCTTATTTTTAACCAAAAAACATAAAACTGAGCTATAGTTGCATGCCAAATGTGAAATCTATGATAAGCAAAACACTTCATGCCTAAACAACTTGGACAACAAAGCAGACACCAAACAATGCAACTGCAGATCAGATAAAAACTGCCCACTTAATGGAAAATGTTGCAGAAACTCAATAGTTTACAAAGCTTCCCTAAAAACTGGTGAAAGTGACAAATTTTATTGTGGCAGCTGTGAAACATCATTCAAACTCCGATATAATAACCATAAACAATCCTTTAAAGACAATAGAAAAATTAACTCCACTGAACTATCCAATGCTGTTTGGGAATTAAAACAATCAGGACTATTGCCAGATGTAAGATGGAAAATTGTACAACATGCAACTCCATATCAATGTGATTCAAAAACATGCAACTTATGCTTATCAGAAAAATTACAAATATTTCAGGCTGATCCAAATAAATTACTAAATAAATGCTCGAAGTTGGTCTCAAAATGTTGACATCAAAGTAAATTTAAATTGCGAAGTTTTAATTACGCTGGCAGTTAATAAATATATTTACAAACTTGGTTTACCTTATTTTTACATCACACCTTTATCCACTTTCTTGATCAGCAAATAAAACAATCACCCCTACACTACATACTTATTGAACTAAAAATATTCTTAAATTATACACTGTAAAAAAAATTGACTGTTTTAATTTTAATTTGTACCCTAATAATTGTCATTTTTAAACGCATTTCTTTAGCATCTTTTTATCATATTTCCAATGTGCAGACTATTAAATCTAATTTTAACGCATTTTTAATGCAAACTTTTTATATTTACCCATTATTTTCAACAATAGAGCAAGCTACATTAAAAACACTTTTTCTTTGGCAATACAATTCATTTATCGATTAATATTACGTAGTTTATATATATTACGTAGTATATTACGTAGTACTCGTACAACCGTAGTTTTTCTCTTGTTGTTGTTTTACACTTTTTTGCCGGCATTCAAGCACTTTGCTTAAACTGTATTTTTATTTATTTTGTTTTTTTAGATTTTTAACTGCCCCCTGACAAGCCCAAGCAGGTGAAAGAGTCTGTTGGGGCAAATAAAATTAATGTTAAATTAAAAAATTTTGTGGTCTGTACATTAATTATCTAATTATATATATATACGTATATATAATCCAGTAATGTTTCACTTTGCCAGTACAGTGCTCAATAACACATGGTTAGAGCAAGTATATTATATTTATACACTTTATAAGTTAAAATCACAACAGTCTGTTTCATCCTATTGAATCGTCAGGTGGTCACTTATTCAAATAGAATTCTATTTTGATTTGAATAAGTGACCAATTGTATTCTATTCGAAAAAATTTTATTTGAATAAGTGACCACCTGACGATTCAATAGGATGAAACAGACTGTTGTGGTTTTAACTTATAAAGTGTAGTGTTAAATAAATATAATATATATATATACAAAATTTATTCAATTACTGTTTAAAAACCACAACAGCCTGTTTCATCCTTAGAATCGTCAGGTGGTTACTTATTCAAATAGAATCTGATTGAATAAATTTTGTATTAAATTTCTCTGATTTTTTTCATTGAGTACTCTGTGGGGAAGATCAATTCACTCCTGCAATATATATATATATATATATATATTAATAAAAGCACTAAAATAGATTAAAAATTAACAATTAAAATCTACGACAGCCTGTTTCATCCTAAGAATTGTCAGGTGGAAACTAGAAAATTAAAAATGCAGTTAGTTTTAGTAAAAATAATACATAGTAAAATTGGTTAAGCAAATAATACAATTCCTGTGACGTCATAGAAGAATTTTACTACGTATTATTTTTACCAAAACTAACTGCATTTTTAATTTTTTAGTTTCCACCTGACGATTCTTAGGATGAAACAGGCTGTTGTGGATTTTAATTGTTAATTTTTAATCTATTTTAGTGCTTTTATTAATAAATACTGCTCAGTATCACTGTACTGGTAAAATGAAACATTACAGGATTGTATATATATATATAATCCTATATATATATATATATATATATATATATATATATATATATATATATATATATATAATTATATAACTGAATTGTCTCAAAATGCTGGTACAGTGCTCAATAACCAGGTTAGAGCAATTTATTTAAATTAAAAACACTACTACAAAAAAGTTGAAACCACGACAGCCTGTTTCATCCTATAGAATCATCAGGTGGTTACTAGAAAATTAAAAATGCAGTTAGTTTTAGTAAAAAATAATATGTAGTTAAATTAGTCAAGCAAATAATACAGTTCCTGTGACATCATAGAAGAAAAAATATAAGAAATGCAAGTATGGAGGCTTGCATTCATTTAATAATGAGGAAAGGCGAGTTTGGTGCATTGAAAAAGGTATAAAAGTAAGAAACTCTATAAAGCAATAAAAGTAAAAAGGGGAACACTGTCAGTTTTATAAACACGGAGCCAAAGTATGTGAGTTGGTTGGTCTATTTATGCTTAATTTAATAGTCCTGCTTGTTGGCAAAACCAGCATTGGCCTATACAGAGACGACAGTTTGGCCATTTTGGAAAATGCTTCTGGTCCGGAATTGAAATGAATCAAAAAAAAAATCATAAAGGTTTTCCAACAGTATGGCTTAAACATCTCAGCTGACACCAACCTTGTCCAGACCGACTTTCATGACATCATGTTTAATTTGAAGTCGGGAAAATACTGGCCTTACTGCAAGCCTAATGACCAGCCACTCTACATACACCAACAATCTAATCATCCTATAACCATCAAGAAGCAACTTCCATCTATGCTCGCCAAACGTCTGTCCCTTCTCTCTTGCAATTGCGATGAATTTTCCAAAGCAATCCCAGATTACTTGGAGGCAATGAGATGAAGCGGGCATTCTAATAAATTGGAGTATGAAAAAGACCACAATCGTAAACCGAGGAAAGCCAGAAAACGAAATATCATGTGGTTTAACCCATCATTAATGAGAATGTGAAAACCAATATTGGCAGAGAATTTCTGTGCCTGCTCGCTAAACACTTTCCTCCCATCATCATTAGCACAGGGTATGCAACAAGAATAACATAAAGGTGAGCTACAGCTGCATGCCCAATATGGCAGCAATAATATCCAGGCACAACAAAAAGCTGTTATCGAACAGGGCTGAATCTGCTTGCATCATACTACCTTGCAACTGCAGAAACAAAACCAGCTGCCCTTTGAAAGGCAATTGCCACAAAAGCTCTATCATTTACAAAGCCTCCTTAAAATCTGGCAACGTGGAAAAGCACTATTATGGTTGTAGTGAAACAGAATTCAAAACTTGTTTCTACAACCATAATCAAAGCTTCAAGTTTTGACGGAAATGCAACGCAACCGAACTGTCAAAAGCTTTTTGGCAGCTCAAAGACACAGGACAAAACCCCTGTATTGAATGGAGTATTGTAACCCACGCCACCCCTTACCACCCAGGAGCTAAAGGGAGTGCAATCTCTGCTTATCAGAGAAACTTGCCATTCTCCGAGCGAACCCAAACAATTTTCTAAACAAAAAATCTGAGCTAAATGGAAAATGCTGACATACAAATAAATTTAAATTAAAAAATTTTTCCTAGTTTTTGATAGTTTGAAAATTTTGGCAATTTTGTATTTTCTGTATATTTTTTGTAATTCTTGTATTTTAATTTCACATTAAACTCTTGCTCTTACCCAGTTTTTGCACCAAACTGTCAAAACATTCCACTATGATTATCATTTTGCCTTTTGACTCTCATTGCTTCGTCACAGGACAATTTCAGCATTTTCTTGCATTTCGAACCTTATGGATTGTTGTCAAATTTTGGCAGACCTGGGAGTAGATGACGTGCAGCCATACCCACTTTACTACTGCTTTATTAATTCACCTCATTTCCTTGTGATTAGTGTTTTATTTTACTGTATTTTCTGCACATTACTTGATGACCCTTGCAGTGAAACAAACTGTTGAGGTTTTGGCTGATTTTTTCTGATGTTTCAATCCAAACTGCTCTGACCTGCTTGCTGAGCACTACACAAGCATTGTGCGACAATTTGGTTGTATATATATATACGTACATAAAAATTTTTGGTTGGTGCTCTTCAAAGAAAAGTGCTGTATGACGCCAGGTCAGAGCAGTTTCATTAAATTTTAGACCATACTTTCACATTATTTTATTTACCATCGCAGACTATTTTGCCTGTCCAGGTCTGTCAGGGCGCAGTTAGAAATCTTATTCAAACAGAATTTTAATTTTAATTTTTATTTTTATTTAGTTTTATTTGAATAAGATTTTTAATTACAAACTAACAAACAATATATACTGCCACTAAAATTAATTCACTTTAAATTAAATTAAATAAATGATCTACCTAATTTTGTACACTTGAATTACCCCTCTCTTTTGTGTACTATCTTGTCCGTCTTAATCCGCTTGTACCTCTCACTATCATTTGCACTATCTTTCACTCACTTTACCTTTCTACCTTATAAAGCTTACAGAGCTCCCCCTTTTACTTTTATTGCTTTATAGAGTTTTCTCCTTTTATACCTTTTTCAAGACACCAAACTTGCCTTCCCTCATTATTAAATGAATGCAAGCCTCCATACTTGCATTTCTTATATTTTTTCTTCTATGACGTCACAGGAACTGTATTATTTGCTTGACTGATTTAACTACGTGTTATTTTTTACTAAAACTAACTGCATTTTTAATTTTCTAGTAACCACCTGACAATCTTATAGGATGAAACAGACTGTTGTGGTTTCAACTTTTGTTGTAGTGTATTTAATTTAAATATATATATATATATATATATAGAAGTTTTTCAAAATTTTTGGTCGGTGTTCATCAGGAAAGTGCTCAATGATGTCAAGTCAGAGTGATTAGAAAATTGATATTCAGACCACAAAATTTTTTAACTTAACATTAATTTTATTTTTATTTGCCCCAACAGACTGTTTTTCCTGCCTGGGCTCATCAGGGGGCAGTTAGAAATCTGAAAAAACAAAATAAATAAATAAAAATACAGTTTAAACAAAGTGCTTGAAAGCCAGTGAAAAGTGTAAAACAACAACAAGAGAAAAACTACAGTTGTAATATCGATCGATAAATGAATTTTTTATTGCTAAAGAAAAAGTTTTTTTTACATAGTTGGCTCTATTGTTTGAAAATAATGGGTAAATTTGAAAAATTTGCATTAAAAATGCATTAAAATTAGAGTAAATAGTCTGCACTGGGAAATACAATAAAAAGATGCTCAAGAAATGTGTTTAAAAATGACAATTATTAGATTAAGAATTAAAATTAAAACAGTCAATTTTTTTACAGCGTATAATTTAAGATTATTTTTAGTTTGATAAGTATGTAGTGTAGAGGTGGGTTATTTTATTTACTGATCAAGAAAGTGGATAAAGGTGAGGTGTAAAAATAAGGTAAACCAAGTGTGTAAATATATTTATTAATTGCCAGCATAATTAAAACTTTATAATTTAAATTTACTTTGATGTTGACAATTCTGAGTGGTTATTCCATAATTTTTTAGGGTCAGCCTGAAATATTTGTAATTTTTCTGATAAGCATAAGTTGAATGTTGTATGATTTTTCATCTTAGTTCCAGCGATTGCCTAATTATTTTAATTTTCAAATGGCTTTTGATAGTTCAATGGAGTTAATTTTTCTATTGTCTTTAAAGGATTGGTTATGGTTATTATATTGGAGTTAAATGATGTTTTGCAGCTGCTGTAATAAAATTTGTCAGTTTCACCAGTTTTTAGGGAGGATTTGTAAACTATTGTGTTTCTGCAACATTTTCCATCAAGTGGGCAATTTTTATCTGGTCTACAGTTGCATTGTTTGGGGTCTACTTTGTTTTCCAGTTGTTCAGGCATAAAGTGTTTTGCTTATTTATAATAGATTTCACATTTGGCATGCAACTATAGCTCAGTTTTATGTTGTTTTTGTTATAAATTTTGTGGTATTTGTTGCTGGGTGGAAAATGTTTATTGAGGGTAAAAAATTTTTTACCAATGTTAGTGCTTACAAGAATTCAATAAAACAATCCTGGCATATCAATTAGCCCTTGAAAAAAGTGGATACAGGAAAAAATTAACCTATGCAAAAGAAAAACCAAAAAAACAAATCATTTCAACTCAACCTCAAAAAAAGAATCAAGAACAAAAAAAAGATTATTTGGTTCAAGCCTCCTTTCAATGAAAAAATCAACACTAACAGAAATAGAATAGAAACTCAATAGTTTACAAAGCCTCCCTAAAAACTGGTGAAACTGACAAATTTTATTACAGCAGCTGCAAAACATCATTTAAACTCCAATATAATAACCATAACCAATCCTTTAAAGGCAAGAGAAAAATTAACTCCACTGAACTATCAAAAGCCATTTGGAAATTACCTCTTGTTGGAGTACCTCAAAATTTGAAGGCTGAAGCTCAGAGAAACAAAAGCAGTGATTGGGAGTCTTCCATTTAAAGCTAAATGTTAGCTGAAAGTTAACATAAATGGTAAACTATTGCCATTTTGCCATGTACAAACTTACCTTGGTGTCAAGCTTGACAGGAGAGTCATGTTTCATCACCACCTTGAAAGATTGCAGAAAAAACTATCTTTGTGCATTACAATGCTAAGATGACCAAAAAGTTGGCTGGAGCTAAAACACTATGCATAGCTGCATTGTTCTTAGTTTGCTCTACTGCAGAGAATTGTGCACCAGTTTATACACACACCTTATTGACAATATTCTTAATGATGCTTTGCAGGTTGTCATGCTTGTGTCCCACTCCAACAGACAACCTGCCATCATCCAACCAGCTGTGCTTTGTTGCCTGAAAGCAACTCTTTTCTTGGTGAATTGCAGCTAGTGCAGTTATGTAAATCTGCTGAAGCAGTAATGATGTCTGGTGAAGTAGATTGTTGTGTTTGGTTGGGTGGTGTTGGAATGTTTATGTCTAGTGTGATGTGACTGAAGTTAAGCAGAATGTCTTCAATCATTTCTCCTCTATGGTCTTCGGTTGGCAAATAACATAATGGTGAATGAGCATTGACATCTGCTGTGATGATAGTGTTTTGAAGGTTTGTTATGGCTGTGAATGTGTTGCATTTAATCAAGTCTTCTTCTATTGATGAAATCTGGATGGAATGTTGGTATGGAATCTACATGTTTGCAATATTTAATTGCCATGATGTAAAAAAGTGAATTTTGATGATTTGTAAATTAATGAAAAGGGTAAACTTTGATGTATTAAGTTGCGAAAAACTGATGTTGTTTTTAATGTAAGTTAGGAGGCCTCAAGTGCAACCTGTTCTGATGCAGCTTTAACTACTCTGTCAAGCTATTGACCACCACAACAGTGTGCTTGTTTGAGATTAAAATTACTGCATATACGGTGCTTTAGGGCAGTGGTTTTCAACTTTTTCAATCTGTGACAAATTTTCAACCTAAAGTAACTCAATGACCCTCTTTGTTAAACAAAATTTTAATTTTGTCTCAAAATTCTGGTGATCTCTTAAAAGAAAAGGGGTCCTCATTTTGAATCCATCTCAGATTTTTTGATTTTCGTCCCTGAAAAATAATGTTCTTAAAAAAAAAGTCCTCACTTTAAATCTGTCTCTAATTTCTCGTATCACCAAAAAAAGTTCTTTAAATCAAAAATTCTTTTTATCAAATGCTTCCATGACCTCCAGAAAATTGGCAAACAACCCTCTTGAGATTTGCTATTCCCAATTTCAAAGTGACTGCTTTAAAGCAATCATTCAGGAAATTGGCAGAGATATTTGTTTGAAAAGTACTTTCATAAATGAGCTAGCCTCATCAAGGTTAGTACAATGGTGGTTAATATTCAAGCAATACAAATTGGTTTATTTCTGCTTCGTGTCTAATCTCTATTGGGTGAAGCTCTTGTTTTATCCCATGAAAAAAAGACTTGTCTCTGGCTTCTAAGGACAGTCAATTTTTCAGTTTACTCACAAACTGGATGATCAGATTGCTGGTTCTTGGGGCGACATACACCCAAACCCTGGACCACAAATACACAAATGGGTTTGTAACATTTGTCTGAAACCCATCACTGAACATCAAACATCTATTTTATGCAACTACACAAAGCACTAAGTGCATTTAAAATGCTCTCAAATTACAACAAAGGACTGCAAAAACTCATGGTGCTGCACAATTCACAGCACTTTTAACCTTAGAGCACAAACAAACACAACATCACCAAAGAACTTTCTCAAAGTCCTGCAACTGAATGAAATGGTATCTTACATCATACAAAGTGAAGCTTCAATAAAAATTTGTGTTCTTGAGTCAGAACCCAATTAGTATGAGTAGATTTTTTTTAATTTAAAAAAAATTTCATCAAAAATAATTTAATTAAATTTTTTACAGAAACTGCTGATGATCTTTATAGGTTGAAATCAATTTTTTGCAATGTTTTAGTTGGTTTTAAATTTTTGACTTTTATTTTATATATTAAATATTTGGCTTATTGAAATTTGACCAATTTTATTAATGAATTTATGCATTGCAATTTGATCAATTATATAAAATCATCAATTTGACTTTACTGGAAAAAGTAATAGATTTCTGTTAAAAGACTTTTAAAAATACACAAGTAGATGTCATAACAGTACAAGAGAAAAACTCAATCAATCCCACCCAACACCAAACATTCCTCACTTTACACTGCTATATTGATGGCAATTGCAATAACTACAGTAAAAATTGAAATTTTTTTTTTTTATACTTCTGTTATTGAGTAAGATACTTATTATGGTACTTTTCGCTTCTAGATGTTCTTTGTAAGTTTTCCTTAATTTAGCCACATTCCTAAACAAAAATATCTTTGCATTTTGCACAAGAAGTTGTGGTAACAAATCAACTTAAGTTTGGTGCTCTCAACATTGTTCTGCAAGTCAGGAGATGATGATGATGATGATAAATATGTATTCATTTGGTTATGAATCTATGTGACTAAGTAAAAAGTTTAACATATACTTTATGTATTGAGTAAATGTAATTGTGTAATTTAGTGCATTAAATTTTAATGACTTTTTTGAGAAATATTTTGGTTATATTATTGTTGTTAAAAATAAGATTGGTTTTTGAATAAAACCAGATTTTTCAATTCAATTTTAATGAAGTGTAGAATATAAAAACATAATTTATTAATTTACTCTGTACAAATTGATTAAAGTTTCCAGTTAAAAGGTATCAAGATAAAACAAGCTTTAAAAAAAGGTGAAATCTAATTTAAATAAATCATTACCTGTTCAATGTGAGGATGTGCTTCATTAAACAAAGGTCTCATCTCAACATGTTCTGTGACAAAGTGAAAAGTTCTCAAAATATAAAGTGACAATCGTTCCTCAGGTGGCCCCCAATGTGGAGAAGGCTTCTATTACAACAAAAAGGATCCAAACATTAACTTAGCACAAACATAACTACAAAAAAATTAAATAAATTTTGTGAAATATTAACTATTATAACATATGGATTCTTAAATAATATAAAGGTTATACAAACAAAATATATTATTTTTAAACGGTTCTTAAATTGCACATTGCAAAACGTCAAGACTCTTTACAATAAAATGATTTAAAGAAATATTATAAATTTAGCTACAATTTTTTACAAGCTAGCATATTGTAAATAACATGGGTATGACTTGGGTGTGACTTAGGTATGACTATGTCCTAGATGTCCTGGGTATGACTTTAAACCACATCTGATGAGAAGGTTTCAGTTTGCAAGTTCTAAAATTACCTTTTAATTTAATATAACCTTTTAATTGTGCTTGGGAAAGTGGAGTTACTCCACATATAATTTCATTGTCAAAACCAACATTTTCACAACATATAAATGTCACCATCACTAAAATAAAATAACTATCACTCAACCCATTTTGGAATATGCAACCATATGAAGCCCTATGATATCAAACACCAACATCAAGAAACTGCAAACCATTTAGAACTCAGCTTTTAACACTGGAACTGGCTACACATGAGATACAAACACTCAACACCTACATGACGAAACCAAAGTCCTTCCAATGGACACCCATCTCAAACTTTATGCTACTCAACTTAAACAACTGACTCATACACAAACACACCCTTTACATTGTTTTAATGCAGACTCAGATCTTCCCAGAAACATGAAAGCCACGATCTTTCATAATAATGAACACAACAACATCATTATTTCAAAACTAAATATAACATCTGAGGAATGTAGAGAAAACTTCAAACATTCATTACTACCATCACCTCTCAATATCTCAGTTCCAGAAAAAACAACAAAATTACTAACACCACACTTTATGACAATCATTCATTGGAATGAACATTACCATCTCACTTGCATTAAAAATTGGCACAACTCAAAGCCAACAAATCACCACTCTTGCAAAGTTACCTATATACAGTGAACCCTAAAACTTACATGCAACAATGCCCACTATGCTTGTCACTTACACATTAACACTAGTCAAGTACCAACACTACACCACTAGTCTGTTGAAAAAGCCTTTGGAAGTAGCAGAGGTGAGGTAATCCAAGAGTGGATACCTAGATTGACTTCTTTGAGGGGTTAAGAGATGGCTGCTTCAAGATATCCTTGGAGGAGGGGAAACAACAACAACAACAATGAAGTTGTTACAACTTGATTTTAATATTGTTAGTATGATTATGATTTCTAACTTTTTACATTTATCAAAAAATAAATTTTAAATAGTAAAAATACAAAATATGAGTTTTTCTGAAACAATTTTTTCTGAAGAATCTATCTATCATCTGCTCCTGAGTCATTTTAGTAAGATGTAGAATCTGTAGTTTTTATTTAATTTTTTAGTATCATTTTAACTTCATATTTATCCTCCTGACTCCCAAGAAAGTTGTACTAGCATTTAACCTTTATTAAGGCTTTAAAAGCCTATTTTATTGGCATGTAAGAATATAACATATAATAAATATAAAATATTACAACACACCAAAAATTACCACATCTTTGTAAGAATTGAAAATGTCTTTCTGAAAACCCCGTTCCAATGACAATCACGACAACCATTAATGTTAATTAAAGTGTGCACTTAAACAAATACTAGATTGAATTTATGAAAATGATTCCTCAGTTTGAAACTCATAACATTTAGAGAATGGAAGAGAAATGTCATAACATTAAAGAATGAAAGAGTCTCTATAGTTATCTTCCAGACTCCCAAAAAAGCAATAAAGGTGCTGTACATAGAACAAACAATTACCTTAACATGCTTCTGGAGATGCTAAGATATTGCTGTTGAGTTAAAATTTTTTATTTAGCTTTTTAGTTTATAGGAATATAACTGCAATTTAGAACTGCTTACCAAGACTGATAAGAAAGGACTGCTGAAAAATGTTTTTTGCAAGAGCACAACAAAATGATGTAATTTTTGAACTAAGATATAAGTGAAAAATTTCGTTAATTAATACAGTGCTTTATTTTATGTGATTTTGTGTGTTTTATATGTGTTTCAAAGTTGTATATAAAAGTCCAGGTTATATGGCCATTTTTTTTGAAAAATAATTTATTTTATTCTTTTATATACTGCTTTAACAAAATTCAATTATTTTGGAACTGGTTCCTTTTTTGTTTCCAATTATAAAGTTTATTTAATGTACATGGCTTTGTCAATGGTTGAAAATTAAAATGGTCATCGTCGTTGTCATTGTTTGAAGGGTATCCACTCCAGGTCAGACACAAACAGGACTGGGGCTGAGGGTTTTCCTTTTACTACCCCAGACTGCTGCACTGCCTGAAATTAAAATGGTGGTAGCTGGAAAAATTTGAATTGGCATGTGTTTGTTTAACAATGTTTATCCAAATAAAATTTATTAAAATTAAACATCTTAATTAACATTATTCAAATAGAATCAAAGAAAAATAACAACTTAAAATAAAAAACTCTATTCAAAAGATAACTTTAGAATTTGATACAAATTATAATACATTAAACTTATTTATTATTGAGACATTAGACTTTGTTGCCAAAGAATGACCAAAATAATATTAATTTTCACATGTATGTTAGACAAAAGTAAATTAACTTGGAAAATAAACAGTAAGCACTTTTTTTCTTTACTTGCAATAAGCGTACTAAGAAAAGATAATAAGCAAATTTAGTGGGCATTTCAAATAATTATAATTTTTATAATGTTAGTACTATATCAAACTGCTAACAATTGTGTGGAATATTGTATTTAATGTTAATTCACTATTTTAATAGATCAGCAATATATTAATAAGCCTACTTGAAAGATATAGTCTAAGAACAACAATTAAAACAAATAACTGTTGTAAATCATTCAAAAAACATTTTTTTGAAAAAAGCTTGCATCCATGAACAAAAATAAAAAACACAATTTTGCCATAAAAAATAAATTGATAATGACCTCTTTAAGTAGAATATGGATTTTAAAAAAATCATTTCACAGTTTGCTATAGCATAAAAAATAAGGCTAGGATAGTTTGATTTTCCACCAAAAAAACAAACAACTATAGTTCAAGCCAAAATTACTTTTTTGTTTTATTATAGCTGAACAATTTAAACAATAACCAAATTGATAAATGAAAAAACATCTTGGCTTTTTAAAGGTGTCGTTTGATATTAGTAAATCTAATTTAAAACAGATATGGTTTAATCATAGAAACAAGCATTTAATTGAATTGTTGTTTAATAAACTGTCAAATTAAGAAATAAAGCTTACTAAAAAAGTAAAACTTATTTATTTTCATCAATAAATTTATTTGTTTTAAACAAAATTGTTTATACATAAGATTAACTTTTAACTAAAGAACTAATTGTGTTTATGTTTAAGCAAAAAAATGGTAAAAACCCAATTGTAATACAATACCAGAAACAAATCTATCTTTATTCCAAATAAATGTTTTAGCACAGTAAGTCAGCAAGCTATTTCACACCATGGTCCAGCTTGTTGAAATTGCATCCTTTTTGACTTGAGAAATAGGAAACAAAGTGTTTGATTTTTTACTCTTAAGGTTTATAAATATCTTTTAAGTAATGGGAATTTATATTTAATTGTAGTGTTAGATTCCTAAACACAATACTTCCCTATATATTTTTGATTATAGGTTTCCAGAAAAAAGTCAATAAAAATGGTATCAAAACTTTTGAATTCAATCTTTGGGAAAAAAGCTCAAACAATCAAGATATCCAATCTGCTTGCAAAAATATAAAGAACTCTTTTCTTAAATTTTGTTTGTCTGCATAATTTCAAATCAATCACTTGATTAAATTGATTCTTTTTCATCCTTATCTTTGCTTTTTAATTAAAATTTCTTCTTGGTAATAGTCTACTGTTATCAGTTAATTTTTTATTTTTAAAATAGTAATTTAAATTAGCAGTTACTAAATACTACTGACTTTATTTATTTATTTAAATCAGATTCACGACCCATAAAAAAAAAAAATAAAAAAAAAATTTATTTTGCTACTACTCTGGTCTGTAAAAAATTTTATTTGTTATTATTATTATTTTTTTAATTCATGAATTCAGTTGTAAATGTTTTTTTTATTTTTATTACTTTTATTATTATTATTATTTTTATTACTTTTATTATTATTATTATTATTATTATTATTATTATTATTATTGTTTTTATTAATATTTTTATTACTTTTATTAATGTTATTATTAATATTACTGATTTTTATTTAAAATCATAATGTTATTCATATATGTTTTTTTTTACTCCATCAATTTTGACCTGCATAATAGTTTTTCTTTTTTATGTTATGTTACTTTTTATATCATTAATATTTGCTTATTATTTGATTTATAATTCCATAATTATTTGTATATACTCTTTTCATAATTTACAATTTCATTAATTAATCTCTGTATAGTCACCAGATGCATTCAGAACAGGTTTTTAGACCTGGTAAGGTTTGTTTTTATGGGTGGTTTTTCTTTATTCGCCTTGCTCAGTTGAGCTAAATTCTAATCTTGCCTAGCTGTGCCACCCATCATCATTATGCAGACTAGTCATGCACTGGTTATTCAATCTTTCAATTTGTTTGATAATATTATTATATATATATATTTTTTTTTCATTTCTTATATTTTTATCTGATGAAGGTGTTGTGGCCATGCTTTTTACGATTTTGTACTTTCACTTTCTATTATCTTATGCATGTTTTAATGTCTGACATTGTGCTGCTTCTTCCTTTTCTTGATCTTTTTAATATTTATAATTTTTGTGTTAAACTGTTTAATAATGATCAAGAATACAATGAATAAATGAATAAAAAATAAGAAAACCTTAAAAAAATTTTACTTGTACTGTCATATAAATTAACAAACTAATTCATCAAAAGGCAGCAAAACCTAAAAATTCAAAATGGCTTCAATAGCAGTTGGGTCATTGCATTGACTTGTATTTTACCACTGTATGTTCCAAAACTGCAAATTTTTTGATTCTTACAGAACTAGTTAGTTTATTGTCAATTAGATAAAAAATAATTTTTTCATAGATATATTTTTTAAAAAAATATGGAAACATTGAAGGGTTACCAGGAAATAACCAGAAAATAATAAAATATAAAAATTTAATTTGTTTATCCAATTTGTAATTCAATTATATGTTGAATCGTGGTACATGTCCCAGCACACAACTCCTCTGCTTTGGTGTAACCAGACATTAGATTTTGCACAATACACAAGTGTTTTTCCAGCAAATTTTGCATCATTTTTGGGTGATGGATATCAAAAAGCAATGTAATCCATCATAACAGATTTCAGAAGGCATGACATATGTATGTCACTTATTTGTAGACAAGAAACTCTCATATATTTGACTAAACATGTGATTTTGCAATGGAAATTTAGACGAGACATTTTGTTCCTTCTAAATACACCAACTTGCAATCTTACTTGTGTTGTGAATGTTGCTAAACAGCAGGTTGTACCACTTCTTTTCTAAAATTCATAGTTGATAGCAATCAAGAAGATTGTCATAAACATCAACACCACCCATACCTTCAACAATAAAAATAAAAATACTTCTATCTGGCTTGACTATAAAAGATAACTCATAAAAGTACTTTAGCCTGGAAAGTTTTCTACCCTTTGTTATAGAAATAAACAAGATAAGACTGGCTAGCACTAACATTTGATGCATTTCATACTTGTTGATGAACTTAATGTAAAAGCTAATGTTCTAAAAAATGGCTGGTGTTCCAACAACAGAGTTATCATGCCACTTGCATTTGTAAAAGTTTTTTTATCACAGCAATAATATTAAGAGTACCAGAAAGTTTTGTCCACTTTTCTTTAACTAAACTTAAAAATTAGAATAAGTCTATACAGCTGTTTTAAAGGTCTATTCAGATGCCAATTGCTCAGTTAAAATTTACATTTAGTTAAATCTACTGCTGTTGATAGTTTAAAAACATCTATAGTCTATGGAAGACAAACCTTTCAAGGTGAATTATATGTGTTATTACATGCTGTTTGAATTCCACAAAAGTAGCAATCCAATAACTGCAGTGAAAAACATAACCACGGTTTATGCAGAAGGTGTGAGTGTAAGAGACTGCTGCAGAGATTTTTCGAAATTTAAAGCAGGCAATTTCGATCTTTCTGATAAGCCTCAATCAGGGAGACTCAGTCACTTGGAAAATTTGAAAACTGCAGTGAAAGAAGATTCTTGACAAACAATCAGATTATTATCCCAAAAACTTGATGCACCTTGATCTACTGATCAGGAGCATCTGAAAAAGATGGGAAAGGTGTATAGAAAAGGTTCCAAACAACAAAGCAATGTGGGCAACAATCTGCAATAGCCTCTTTTTAAAGAATGAAAAAAGGAGTCATTTTGCAACACAATAATGCTAGACCCCATTCTGCCAAACAAACTTAAGAAAAAATAAAATCCTTAGGTTGGGAAGTTCTTGCTCACCCTTCATACTTGCCAGACCTACCTTCAACAGATTTTCATTTATTCCATTTTTTAGAGCATTTTATCAATGGAAAAAGATTCATAAATGCTCATGAGGTTGAAGCAAACTTTAATTTTTTTATTTTTTCAAAAGATGTTAATTTTTTTAAAAGAGGGATTGGGAAGCTCCCAAGTAGATGGACAAGGGTTATATCTAATGATAGTGACTATTTTGTTGAACAATAAAAATTTTTTAGTAATATTTCTTTCAATATTATTATGAACAAAAATTGGGACAGGACTTTCTGCTACCCCTAATAAAACATATCAATAGAATTTTAGAAATCCATTATTGTAACAAATTAGTCAAGTTATACTGGGTATGTTACATCAGAATTTAGGTTATTCTAAATTAGATCAAAAAATAAGTTTAAAACAATGTAGTATACTTTTTGTGACCAAACCAATCAATCTTCTAATATTTTTCTTGGCTTTTAGTTAGTTTTGAAGTTTAGCAACAGTTAGTGAAAAACCTCTAATGTTTCCATATGGAAACATCATTTATAAACAATTGAAATAAGTACAATGAATCATTAAATATTTAAGTTAAAAATATTGCTCTATGTTAAGTAATACTTAAGTTTTAAAAAAATATGCAATTTTACAGAAAAGACTCTCTTTGCAAATGTGTAGCTTAAATTGAATTTAATCAACTTCACAAATTTATAAAATCAAATTATTTTTTGTCAATTTTTTGCCAAAAAACTGGTATAAAATACACACTTTTTGACCATCAATTTAAAAAAAAGCCTTTTATGTACCATCAATGATCTTACTCAGACAGCTTTAAAACAAACTGCAATCAAAAAGTTTTTACATTTTTATAAATTATATTTGGCAAGTATGCAAAGTTTCCTTTCTGTTCAATATTAATAATTACTTTTTCTGATTTTTTCTAACTAATTTTTTAAATTACTCATGCCTATAATTATTAGGCTTTTAAAAAAAGTTTAAAAGAATTAAGATATTTTTACCAACCATATTTTTTTCTAAATCTTTAAGGGTATAAGTTTTTCCATTAACCATAACACATGCATTTCCATTCCATATAGGATCATCCCAACCATTTTGTTTAATTTTTTCATTCAGCCATTTTTTAGGAGTCAATTGACCTCTCCATGGAGTTGGACCAGAACTAAAACATTAAACTAAATTCACTTACATACAAAGCACCACAAGAATCAAAACTTTATTACTTTAGACTGTTTGTTTTCAGTACTTCATGCAAAAATATTAAAATGCAAAGTTATTTTTTATTGTGTTGATAAGAAAAAATTGTGAAAATGATAAATAAAATAATGTTTTTTAATTTCAGATTTACTTTTATTGAAAACATCAAAAAGTAAATAGGTAAGTACACTAAAAACTATAAACTCAGTGAAAACAATGACCTATTTAAAAATTGAAAAGTTGTAAAAATTTTAACTCTTTATTTCACTTCTAAAAATTTGCAAATTTTGGCAAAATTTAAAAGAGAAAAATAAAAATTCAAATTACAGTTTCATTCATTTTTTAAAATTTAGAAAAATAGTCATATTTTTACTAAATTTAGGGCAGTAAGTCATGTTGCTTGGAACAAAAAATATATAATATATATAAATATTGTATGCAAGTTATGCAATACACTTTTTTTTATTCAATCAAAGCTGTTCTTCAATATCCATTGGTATTACAAATGAAAACTAATTGCTATTTATAACTATTGGCATTGCCTTCTTCTTGCACTGTATTAATTTAAAAGATCTTGAAAGAATCATTGTCTTAAGTAATAATTCAATCTATACTCTTTGTAAAAAACTTAATATTGTTGTTATTGACACTCCTCTGAGGTTGATCTTTAAAGATTTGCATCTTAATTCAGTTATAAAGTCAACCATACTCCCACTTATTCAGTTATAAAGTCAACCATACTCCCACTTATTCAGTTATAAAGTCAACCATACTTCCACTTATTCAGTTATAAAGTCAACCATACTCCCACTTATTCAGTTATAAAGTCAACCATACTCCCACTTATTCAGTTATAAAGTCAACCATACTCCCACTTATTCAGTTATAAAGTCAACCATACTCCCACTTATTCAGTTATAAAGTCAACCATACTCCCACTTATTCAGTTATAAAGTCAACCATACTCCAACTTATGGATGACCTCTGCTACTAACAAGTGTTGTTTTACAGACTACTGGGGCAGTCAATGATAAAAATGATTATTGCCATGGGTGAGCGTATGTGTGTGTGTGTCAATCATATCAGCCATATATCATGTAAGTGTCAGGGTTTATAGTGTTTAGTTAAGTTCATAGAAGTGGTGATTTGTTAGTTATGAGCTGTGACAGTTTTGTACACATGTAAAGTGATAATAAGTTGTTGTACCTGATATATATCACAAAATTTGATGTTGTCAATTTTTGTTTTTTTTGTAAAAATGAAATATTGGAAAGTGATAGATAGAAGTGTGAATATGTTTGAGCTCTTCTTTACTTTTCTAAAGCATAATTTCTGTATTTTGAGTTGATGATATTGGTGTAAAAAAATTTTGGTCTACTTGTTATTGTATGGATTTAAATGTAAATTTAGGTGGATACCCATTAAAAGAACACTGGTTTTCAACATGTTGATGTTGTGTTGGTGTTTTGTGTGACCCAATTACAATAAGCAGAGGTTTATTTAAAATGGTTTTCCAGTTTGTTAATGCTGGTGCTGTTATGATTGCTATCCACATGATGCATTCATATTCCAAAATAGGGAAAGTGAATTATTTAAAAAATAGTTCCTATTGTTTAACTCATTGATTGAAAATAAAAACTTTGATTTTTGAAATGTCTTTGTAAAAGAGTATAGGAAAGCACTTTTTCATGATGCACTTGTTAATAGACTGGCCCTTCCACATTCAGAAACACCAGCTAAAAAATAGTGAGCTTCTGAAAAAGAAAGCCCATATAACTGCTATATATGAGGGGCATTCAGAAAGTAATGAAACTGATTTAATTTCTTGCAACATTTATTTAACTAACATCTGATTCTTTTTTCAGATTATAGATTGATAATTAAGGTTTACAGATTGTGTAAAAAAATAAGGGCTTGAATTACTGCAATCTGCAATTCAAATTTTAAGCAATCCCTCTATATCTTCTTCATTAGAAGATAAAAATGGCATCATTGCCCCAAAGCAATCTCAGCAGAAGCAAAGAATTGTTATTGAATTTCTACTGTTGGAGGGAGAAACAGCTGAGAGAAACTATTGTGATATTGCAATAGACGGCAGTACAGTGATGAGGTGGGTAAAGCAAATCAATGATGGACAGCAAGAATCTGCTGAAAGTGATCTTTGTGATAGGCCAAGAAGTGTTAGGCCATATTCTGCTCACAGTTCTGCTAACATTGATCAGATAGATGAATTGATTAAGGAAAACAGATGCATCACTATTAATGAGCTTGCTGAGTCATTAGGAGTAAGTGCAGAGAGTGTTGTAAGGATCATGGATACCCTGCATTATTCAAAAGTGTGTGCAAGGTGGGTCCCAAGGCAGTTTACAGAGGCTTATAACAATCCCACTGAAAAGCTTGTTCTGAACTTCTGGAGTATTGCCATAGTGACAAAACCTTTTTACAGTGAATAGTGACCAGAGATGAGACATGGGTTCACTGCTTCAAACCAGAGTCGAAGAGAGCATCAATGGAGTGGCACCATCCCACCTCACCATGCTTGAAGAACTTCAAATCTCAGCAGTCTGCAGGAAAAGTGAGGGTGACTGTGTTCTGGAATAGTGTTGGTGTGATACTGGTAGACTTCTTGTCCAAAGGAGCAACAATCAATTCAGATGTTTACATCTATACATCAAAAAAGTTGAAAGCAAGAATAGAAAAAGTTTGACCTGCTTTGGAAATGTCTAAAGTTTTATTGTAACATGACAATGCTAGGCCTCACACCAGCCTTAAAACCCTTGAGGTCATCAGCTCCTTTGGCTGGACAACAATTTCACATCCCCATATTTGCCAGATCTGTCACCATCTGAGTTCCATTTGTTTGGATCCCTCAAAAAAAATTTGAGGGGGCGACATTTCTTCAGTGTTAAAGAGGTCAAAACTGTTGTTTGGAAGTGATTAAAAATGTAGCCTGTAGAATTTTATAATGAAGGAATATGTGCACTTGTTAAAAGGTGGGAAAAAGCGGTTCAAAAAGTGTTACATCACGAAGTAACTATGAAATGCTCATGTGACATACTTTCTTGTGATGCACAATTTGTGTATCTTTAAAACTCAAAGTCATGAAAAGAAACCTGATTGCATTACTTTCTGAATGCCCCTCGTATCTTTGCAAATTGCTGAAAAATATTCTGTTGTTATTATTCTGAACTTAGACAAACAACTGCCATATTGTTTTGATATTTATTAGCAAAACAAGAAACAATCATGCTGTTTTATCTGCAAAATGGATAAGTCATTTGCTAAAAAAATAAAACCACAAGTTGCATTTTAAATTTTTTCTTTAATTCATAATGCCATAAAAAATTTGAAGCAATAAAAGTTAAATTGGTTAAGGTTACTTTGCAATCAATAATGAATTCTTTACTTTTATTGTTGAATGCAAAACATCTAACATTTCAGTCAATCAACATTCAGAATTCAAGAGACTGCCCAGTATTGTTTATGTGTCATACTTTTCAAAGAAATTAGTAGTATTATCTAGTTTTTGAGAAGGAAGCTATTAGAAAGTAATCACATTTGCTGTCATGTAATACTTTACTTTGGTGACAGGCCAATGCTCTGTGTCTTTTACCAAAATCACAAAGTTTAACACTGAGACATGGACTGGCTTCCTTTTCATATATAACACAATATCATTAAGAATAGTAAACTTTAAACTTGACACATTTGTTAGAGTTGTATGTGCTGTGAATTTAGCCAGATTTACCAGTGTTTAAGATTTTTATGACAAGGTTTACCATCTAAAAATCATGTAAATACTTAGTTATTGTTACTGCTCTTTCTATGCTATCTTGCAAAGACATCTCCCACAGACTATTGCTGTGATGTTGTATTGGTTTACAGTTAAAAATATGATTAGTGTCATGACAAAGCATGGTGGGCATTGTGACATGTAAGTACTGGGTTTACTGTGTTTAGGTAACTTTCCAAGAGTGTTGATTCTTGCAGGATTCCTAACACTCCTAAAATTCAGTCTTTCTTTCTTTTAGGATCAAAGTGAGGACCCAAGTTTCATCCTGAGTGACAAGTCTGTCAAGAAAATCCTAAGGATCTGCTTCATAGAGCCGTGTGAAACTTGCTTGCAGGTCTGTCAATGGGAACATCAAGACTCATTAACTCCCAATTAAGTTCCAAGTTGAACAATACATATGGAAGAGCATGGTCATATGTTTGGGGATACCTTGGGAATCCTACATGGACTTCTTTGAGAATTGCAGTGCTACAGCACACAAGAGCTGGATAGCCTTGAAGAAAGCAATTGAGTGCTGATTTGAGTTGTTACCTCAATTACTCTGCTAACCTGATCTTGCATCATTAGATTATTATCTTTCCTTTCATATGAAAAACAACTTAAAGGTCACAAGTATAAAAATGATAATGAGGCAAAACATGCTCTAAGAGAAGTTCTAGAGGAGTTTTCAGCAGATTTTTTCAAAGAGGGTCAAGAAGCCCTGAAAAAATGATTCAAGAAAAGTGTTGTTGCCTTGGATGGAAATTATGTAAAGAAATAAAGTTAATATGCAATAAAAGATATTTAATTTCTTTGTAGTTGGGCTAAAACTTATTGAACATCTCTTATATTTTGAACAATTTAAAATATCACAATCAATTCTTCTGTAAAAACTTAGTCGAATTCTTAATCACATGTGTTGATTGATGCACTTTGTTGTTCTCAGTAAATCAAAGTCCAGAATTCCTATTTTCTGTGTAAAACCCTCAAAAATTACAAAAATTTACTATTTTGTAAAAAAAAATGTGAAAGAGTTTTATTAGAATAGAGCAATCAAAAATATGTTTGGTTTAATGTTTAAAATGTGTCAATTGATGTGCTTGTTTGCTCTAATGTTAAATTACAAAAGTTATAATTGTATTTATCAGGCTGGACAGCAATAAAAAGAATCAAAATAACTACTTATTAAAAAAATTTCAAAATAATTTTAACTAAAAAATACTTAATTTTAATCTTTATTTGGTTTAATTTAAAAACAATGTCAAATAACAAGAGCCTAATACATTATCAAGCAATCAAATAAAGACTAAACAAAAAACAAGAGTGCTAATAATTTATTTAACTACAAACTGCTTAGAAAAAATTAAAAAATAACTAGGAAAGATGTGTAAAAAATTATTCAAAAATGTAATATATGATTTTCTAAATTTTTTTGTTTGTTATTTGCAAACTTAATTTAATGAATTTTATATGATCAACTATATTTATTAATGACATACATAAAATATGACAGAGGTAAACCACACCAAGGTTGAAACTTGGAATAATAACGATTTTCTAAATCAATAACAGTTTTTCCAATTTTGTCATCACTTCCAATCAGATCCCAGTCAAAAACTTCAATTTTTAAATCCTTTTCTAAGGGTAAAATCAAGTCCAATTCAAACATTCTATAAATTAAAAATTTTAAGTTAATATATACAGTTATCATATATTATTATAGAAAGTTATATAAATTTATAAATATAGATCTTTGCTTAGTTTCGACAAAATTAAAAGAAGGAATAATTTCTAAATCACTGAGAATCAATAAATGCTACTATAACTATACCATTTACAAGTCTATTTGGCAAAAATGAAAATCAATTTGGCACAAATGAAATTCAATTTGACATTAATGAAACTTATATTCTGTTTCTTACTGGCTCTTTTCATATTTTGCATAATTTTAAAAAATTTTATTTTTTAAATTCATGTAATATATATAGTTTTATTAGTAACAAATAATATAAATATGTGCATATATACTGACCCCATCGGAGACCCTATATTTCAACTCAATGTTATGGAGACCTAATATCTATATATATCGTAAAACCTCTATTTCACCACCATGGCACTCTATTTTTTAACCCTTCCACTATAGTGGTGTTCTATTAGAGGTGACGTTCAATTAGAGGGTGGCACTTTATTTTTTGACTTGCTGATCAGAATTACAAAAAGATAAATTTTATGAATGAAAAGAAAAAACATCTAATACATTTACACAATTGCATTCATTCATTCGTTTGTAATTGTGCTTGTGTCAAATTGTTCGTACAAGCGTGTGTGTGCTTCAAGAAGGTTAGGCACAGTCTGTGTTGATTTTACTGCTTAATCGAGTAGAGTCAACACCGATAGTGTAGTTGGCATTTAGGCCACTGCCATTAGTCCATTTAAAAAACTACAGGGACTTCCCAGCATCTAAAAATAAACGTGCAATTCAACAATCCTTCTTACACCTGGAAAGGCGATTTTAGCCATAACTATTGGCAAAATAGAAGAATTCATCAAAGTGGCATTCATTTAGAGGTGGCGTTCAATTAGAGGGTGGCGCTCTATTTTCAACCCTTTCCCTATAGTGGCATTCTATTAGAGGTGGTGCTCAAATAGAGGTTTTACAGTAGATTATTGTGACTATATATATCATATTATGGAGACCTAATAACGGAGACTGAAAATTATGGAGACTATATATATATATTATAGAGACCTAATATACATAGAGACCCTATATCATCTATATATAAATATATACATACTGTAACATTGTTAAAAATATGACTTTTTTTCATAAGAGCATATACATGTAAATATATACAAATCAATTTTGATTTGATAACTTCAAATTTATATACAGTATAAAAAATCCTGTGGAGTTTGCATAGTGTGGCTACTACAACGCAACAATGTGTTTTGTGATGCACTAGTGTATCAATTTGCCTATGAATATGCATATAAATATAAATCAATTTTGATTTGGTTATTTCAGGATTTATTATATGTAAATCTGAAGTAATCAAATCAAAATTGATTTGTATTTTTATGCTTTCATGGAATAAGTCATATTTATAATAATAATATATATATGTACATAATACAATACATTGCTCTGATTTTTTTATTTCATTATATATACAGTATTTCATTTGTTGTATTAAATTGCTCTGATTCTTTTATTTTATTGTATTTCATTGCATTTCACTCATTGTATCAAATTGCTCTGATTTTTTCATTTTATTGTATTTGATTGTATTTCATTCATTGTATTAAATTGCTCAGATTTTTTTTATTAAGCACTCTGCAGGATTGATTTACTCCTATATATCTATAGATAATATAGGGTCTCTATATATATTAGGTCTCAAAATTAGGTCTCCATAATATATATATATATAGTCTCCATAATTTTAAGTCTCCATAATATAATATATATAGTCACAATAATCTATATATAGATTTGGTTTCCATAATATATATTACATCTCCAAAATATTGGGTCTAAATATAGGGTCTCCAATGGGATCACTATATATGTACATATTTATATTAATAAAACTATATATATTATAAGAATTTAAAAAATAAAATTTTTTGAAATTATGCCAAAATATGAAAAGAGCAAGTAAGAAACAGGATATAAGTTTCATTAATGTCAAATTGAATTTTATTTGTTCCAAATTGATTTTCATTTGTGCCAAATTGAATTTCATTTTTGCCAAATAGACTTCTAAATGGTATAGATCAACACAAGTTAATGTGATAAACATTAAAAGGGATCCAGGGGAAACTGGATGCAACATGTGAAAAATCAATTCTCAACAAGTATAAAGCATTTTAAAAAGAGATCACAATGTAAACAATCAAATATAATTTCAACAAGTTTAATAGGAATAGTAAAATAAGCAAGACCAAAACACAATAAAAAAGAGAACAATTATTATGTGACAGGCCTGTTTCAGTCTTATGGACCTCACCAGGCTAAATTATCATAAACCTCTAAGGTGAATGGTAGCAACGAAAATCAAGATAAAAACTCAATGAAGTAACTCTTTTTGAAATTAGGAATTTTAACCAAATATCTACATACATCTATTTATCAATATGAATTTTATAAATTTTGAAGTTTTTTCAATTTCTACATTTGTCTCACTTAGTCCAAAATTCATTTTTTTATTAACTGTTTTCTGATTGGTTCTTTTTTGATGTACTTTTTGATCATCTAATCTAATGAAGTCTGAAGTTCAAATTTTATTAACCCTTTTTAATGTTGCTTCAAGGTTCTTTTCAATGTAATTTATTTCAAATGGTTTGGTGAATTTGCTTTTAATTAAAGCAATTGACATGATTGCAATTCAAAGCCTACTCTCTTGTTTTTGTTGTGTCCTTGTGGAAAGATACTTTACTGCACTCTTTTTTGCTTTAAATTGCAGTAGTATTACAAAATAAAAATACTGTAAATAAAAAAATTTCAAAGGGACAAAATTGTGGCATCTCCAAAAACAATTTGGGAGAATTACTTGCAATAGATGGTTAGAATGCAGAGTTTTTACTGTTAGACAAGGAGAATTCCACCTTTAGTTGGCGAAATTTCGCTGGCTTGTTACCTGAAAGAATTGGTAAGGGGTCCATTAGAGAGGGACACAGGCATCCAGTGACAATGCCTAAGGCATCATTCAAGACACTATTCATGAGAGAACCATGTGTGTTGCAAAGTACTCAGCTGTCAAGTAGACCAAACATAGGGCAATAGCATGACATAAAAAGATATTTTTCACACAATGCCATAAGTGGTGATAAAACATGAGCAATTTCTCCCATTTTACCCCAAGATATGTAGGGATTGGACAGAACGATAAAAGTTTATTGCGTTATAAACTTTTAGCTCAGGTTTGGCCTCTTGCTAATTAAAATAAAAGGCTATTGTCACCATTTTTGAAGGATTGAGTTTCGTACTTCAAGTCTGGAGAAAAGGTGAAAGTTGATCATGTCTTGATTTAAAGTCCACTTTAATTCCTTCCAGTTTCAAGAAAAGTGTAACAATGCAAGATAGTTTACAGAGGCAAACTTTTTAAAAATTGTGGAAGCCAAATAGTGTAAGGTTTAAAAGCAAGTGAGCCAAGACCAACCTCAAAGGAATGCCATTTCTCAAACATCAGAATTTGCTTTGTTTATTACCAGTAGTAAGGGTAAAATTTTGTTTTTAGGCAAGTTCCGTGATTATTCTAACTATGTGCTTATTTGGAAGTCTCAGCAACTTGCAGGTAAAGCTACTATACCAGGCTGTCACAAGCAGCTGTCAGACCAATGAATACAATATAGTCTTTCTTAGGTTTGAAAGGATTCTTGATGTCTCTTGTATTAAATAACAAAATGAATTAATATACAGTTAATTTTCCACAGTAAAATCCAATTCACTCTCTAGGGAGCAATGAATATTTGGCTTTGCTAGATGCTGCCTAGTTAAGTCTCTTGAAAATTTTTTGGGGAAAGAGAGAAGAGATACCAGGTGATAGCTCTTGGAGTTTTGTACAAGCTTTATTGGTTTTGAAATCATGACTACAAGGACTCTTCCTCAGATTTTGAAAATTTTTAATGGATGCAAGCAAAAAAAGGAAGTGACATAACTGGGAATTTAAAGTAACTGCTTCTTTGGTGATACCAGATAGAATCAGGGCTCAAAGCTTTTGGTTTATCTGGTTTTTAGTATAACAGAACACCAGGAATCTCTGTGTAAAAAATTAATTATTAGAGATGATTACTGATTATGGTGTTGAGATGATTACTGATTCTGGTGTTATTGTTCTTTAAAAGTCAAACAACTTTTGGGAAAGAAATTGTGTTGACTTGCAATGAACAGTCATTTTTAAATCACTAAGATGCAATAGCATCGTCTATGTGTTTTTTAATCGGCAGCGTGGTCGAGTGGTTAAAGCACTGGACTGATGATCAACATGATCTCGGTTCAAAACCCACTTGTGCCATTCTGTTGTGTCCTTGGGAAAGACACTTTATGGCACTTTTTCCTGCTTGGTGGTCTTGACAAGCAGTTCTAAATTACAATAATATCTCTACTAAATTACTAGCAGATAGCAATATCTTGGCATCTCCAAAAGCAGGTTGGGTTAATTGCTTAGCCTATGTATAGCGCCTCAGTCGCTTTCCTGCGAGTCAGGAGGATAAATATAGAGATAAAAAAAAAAATAGCATCACCCTAAGTGGGAGAGTGAAAAGGTTGTCACCTACCAATAAGATTATTTTAATATATTTTATGCTTTTTGATGAGAGTGTGAAAGCCAATGTTCTGATTAAAACATAAATCTCTCCATTTTCTGTCAAGTCTAATCAATAAAGCTGTTGCAGTCAAAATTAAGTTATGTTTTATAGGCACTGCAGTAAAGTTGTATGAAGTTTCACACTTTGCATACTAACAAGAAATACAGTTGTTTTGGTGACCACATGGAATGGTCTTTTTAGCTGCTTTTTGATGGCATTAAAAAAGTCTTGTTAAGTCGCTTCCAGATCAAGTAAATTTGGTGACAACAAAGTCTTTTTAAATTTGTTTGTTAAAGCCAGATTATAAGTCTCTGCCTTCACAACCTTGGTTATAAGTCACATTTAGCGACCAGGGAGGATCCAGCAAATAAGGAGTGACAACCCTTAGAATTTTCAAAAATACAACATTAAAAATAGCTTTTTCAATTGTAATTACTATTGTAGGGTTAGCATTTCATAATGCCTTTTTTCTTTTTTAGAATTAAGAATGGATTAAAATTGAAAATTTTTTATTCTCACTTTGGTTACACTCAACCACTGTCCAAGTTTTATAAGTATTGAAAGTGATAAAAAAATTACAAAGAGTAAGCTTTAGATAAGTGCCAACAATTCTTAAAAAATCCAGACATTTTACAGAGAACTGAATTTAAATAAATGCTTTCTTTTAATTTGTCACTTGATTTTCAAAAGCAATAAGCAAAACAACCCCAAATTGAAACTTAACTTTAATTTTGCAAATAAAAAGCCACATTTGGCCATCAATATAAAATCCGAATTGTTTTTTAGTTTACACTTCAAATTAGAGTCCAAAAGGAAATCTATTTAAGTACTTCCATATTTTTGCTTTTTTATTTTTGGATTATTTAGATGATAAATGTGACTAAAGCTTCCAGTAATTTATCGAAAATCAAAGTAGGAGTGGCCACAGAAAAAAACGAATCTGATAACAACTCCAGCACATCTAAAAAGTAACTCTGGCTTCAGTATATTAAAAAAAACTAATTCTGTTCCAATTCCACCCAAAACCATGCAACTCCAACTTTCTCCTTTGACTCCACAACCCAGGCTTAACTTGTGTCTCATCTTGGTGTCATTCCAAAATCTTGTCTTATCTTAGTTTTGCTACTCCAAAGTCTTGTCATGTATTGCTACCCCAAAGTCTCATCTCATCTTGGTCTCAGAACTCCATTTCTTAAGTCGACTTCTGCTTATCTCTCATGTAATTAGAACACTTTAGTTTTGTGCTTTAGGATTGTTTACTTTTTCACAAACTTAACACCAGAGTTTTATGACATAGTGCAATCAATCTTCTTTTGACTGATATGATACATAAAGCCTTTTGGCAAAGTTTTTGTGTTCAGTTTTGCTGGAAATATACAAATAGTGCCTATTCTTCCTTTTCTTGATCTTTTTAATGCTTATAATTTTTGTTAAACTGTTTAATAATGATCGAGAATAAAAACACTGAATGAATGAATGAATCTTCTTGATAGCATTAAACTTTAAGAAACAGTCAAGCAATTACTTGGGCTTACTTTTGGAGATGCCAAAATTTTAGTATTTAATTCAAATTTTTTACTTGATTATATTAGATGTTTATAAAATACTATGACTGTATTTTAGAAAGGTTTGTTAAAGCTGATAAGAATGATAGTTTTGAAGATGCTTTTTCAAATAAAGTGTAAAAAGAAAATAGAAACCATGTTGGTTTGTAGCCATTAAAATACTATGCTGTCAAAAAATTTTAATTGTTCTTGTAAAATCTCTCAATATGAACAAGATTGAAACTTTCATTTTTTTACAAACTGTAAAAATCCATCTCCTGGTTAAAAAATTGTTGAATTTTCAAGTATAAAAAAAATTTAAAAAATTTAAAATTAAATTATATCAAAGTAATATTTTTGAGTAAAATGTATTATACATATGCAAATACTTATGTAAAAACAAAAACAATGCAAAAATGCTTTTGTAAATATTACCTGCCAAATATAGGTTTAAGTGTATTGTTAAGATGATGCTCCCTGTCATCAATTACTTTTTTTCCTGCTTTTATTTTTAAGTAAGGATCAGCAAGACCATTTGAATCTTGAGGAGCAAGATCAAAGCCTTGAACAATATAAATTCTGATTTTTATTTCCTAAAAATAAAAAGTACTTATGCAAATTATATACAGTTATTTTTCTAATAAATCTTTTTAAACAAAAAAATACAAAATTAATGATAAACCATAGATAAAAAATCAAATAATGTTTCTTCAATTCTTTCAATCTTTTATGCAACCTAATTATATGTACTAAAAAAATGTAACGGTTATTAACTTTAACTATTATTAAAGAGAGCATGTGTTATATCTATTTGCTTCAGTGAGAAAATTATTTCAGTTTGATATTTTTTTTGCTTGAACTTAATTTTTGCTTAAAGGATATTTTCATATAGTTATTTTTATTTGATTTTTTAGTCAATAGTGTTTCCAGACCTCAATTCTGTGATACAAAGCAGATATTTAAGATTAAAAAAGAATATTGATAAATTTACAAAAATATTCAAAAAACCTCCTTAACCAATTTATCAAAAATTAGCCAATGAAAAAATTTTGGCTTGTTGTTGTTTGAAAGGGAATCCACTCCAGGTCAGACACAAACAGGACTGGGGCCGAGGGTTTATCCTTTACTACCCCAGGCTGCTGTGCTGCCCAGATCAGATGCTGGCAGTGATGTTGTTAAGCCAGCATCAAGTTTTGTCATTCAAAACTGTCAGGCCTCATGCTCCATGTGGTGCCCAATGTATGGGACATGCTATTAGAACATGGTCTGCAGTTTGTTCAGAGGTGCTGCACTTGCAATTTGGTGAAGGAGCAAGACCCCATCTGTGCATGGATAAATGGAATCGCCCAACACCAGTCCACAGGTGGTTGAGGTTGACCCAAGCTACTCAGGACAAGCCCATCTCAACAGGCTTGGTACCAGTTCAAAGCACAAAAGCACGGAGCCTGGAAGTATTTTCACAATACTCCGCATTCCATTTATAGTTTATCCGCTTAGAAGTATGGATGCCAAGTCCAGCAAGGTTGTCCAAAAGATTCTGCACAGCTGGCACAAATGCATGTCTAGATCTTAGTCTCTCTTGGTGAGCATTTGAGGACCCACTTAAAAGACCATACAAGATATGATCAGGGTCCAGAGATCCACAGTGGGCCAAGAAATGCTCCTAGTCAGTGAAGCTCAGCTGGCTGGATGCCTGAGAGTATGGGTAAGTAGTCTGTTGGAGTGGGATGCAGGCAACCAGTGACTATGTGCAAGGTGTCATTCAAAACACTGTCGATGAGGCGAGTATGGGCACTGTGACACCAGACTGGTGCACAGTACTCAGCTATTGAGTAAGCCAGAGATAAGATGGCTGTGGGTAGCATTTTAGCATCAGCACCCCATCTTGAGCCTACAAGTTGCCTCAGCAATGTGATGTGCAAGGATAGTTTTTTGCACAATGCCACTAGGTGATGGCAAAATGTGAGCAATGTGTCCAGTTTTACCCCAAGATAAGTAGGAGTTGGACAGAATGGTAAAAGTTTATCATTGTTGTAGACTATGCGCAAGGCATCATTCAAGACACTGTCAATGAGGCGAGTGTGAGCACTGCGACACCAGACTGGCGCACAGTACTCAGCTGTTGAGTAGACTAAAGACAAGGTGGCTATGCGTAGTGTTTTAGCACCAGCACCCCATTCTGAGCCCACGAGTCGCCTCAGCAGTGTGACGCGCAAGGATAGTTTTTTGCGCAATGCCACTAAATGGTGATGAAACGTGAGCAATCTGTCCAGTTTTACCCAAAGATAAGTAGGGGTTGGACAGAACGGTAAAAGTCTATCGTTGTTGTAGACCTTTAGCTCACATTTGGCCTCTCGGTTATTTAAATGAAAGGCTGCCATCACCATCTTAGTGTGACTGAGCTTCAACCTCCAAGTCTGGAGATATGCTGACAGTGTGGACATGTCTTGATTTAGAGTCCCCTCCAAGTCCTTCAATTTCCAGAAGAATGGAGCAATGCTAGATCATCAGCATAAGCAAACTTTCTGGAAATCGTGGAAGGAAGAACGTACGTATAGATGTTAAATAGGAGGGGAGCCAAGACCGATCCCTGAGGAACACCATTTTTAAGATGGCGTAGCCTGCTTTGCTTGCTGTCACTGGTAGAAAAAATGAAACTTTGTTTTTGAAAAAGCTCCATGATCATTCTGACCATGTGCTTATCTGGAAGAAGCCTCAGCAGCTTGCATGTAAGACCACGGTGCCAGACAGTGTCATAAGTAGCTGTCAGATCAACAAATATGGCACCGACCTTCTTCTTAGCCTTAAAAGAATCCTTGTTGTTCTGGGTTAGTAAAATAACTTGATCTATGGTTGAGTGGACACATCGAAACCCAGCCTGCTCTTTAGGGAGCAGTAGATCAATTAATGGCTCAATGTGTGCATAGATAAGTCTCTCAAGGATCTTGTAGGGGATACAAAGCAGAGATATTGGTCAATAACTATTTGGGTCCCCCATGGGCTTCATTGGTTTTGGGATTGCAACTACAAGTGCTTTTCTCCAGATCTTGGGAATTTAATTTTTTATATATAATTGCTTTCAAAATAAACCATATAAAGCATTATAATTAATTGAATACCATCAAAAAAATAGTGTTTGAAAAATAATGTGATATTTCTAGGAAATTTTAACTTTGTTAAAAACAAAATTGATACCAAAAATATATTTATTTAATAATAACAAAAGATAAAATGACTTTTAAAAAGCTAAAAAAACAAAATAATTTTATTGATATACAAGTATTTAAAAACAATTTTATCAATAAAAAAACTTTTTAGATATATCAATAAAAAAGGGCAATGAGAATTGAATTGCATATTAGCTCTTCTTTAAAAACAAAAACTCAAAGTTTTCATTATGTACCTACAATTAATACAGATCATATAATGATGCCTCTAATTTCACTAAAATATATAATCAAAATAAAATGGGTTTAAATTTTTATAAATTAAGTAATTTTATACAAAATTAAATTATGTTTAAGATGCAATTTATAATATATGGAAAACTCACAGACATTGCAAGTCAAGTTTCCCTAATTTGAGTGATTGGTGGATAAAAGGGAAACTTTTATTGAAAGAAAGCTTTAAAAATTTGTCAATTGAAATTAATAAAACTAATCAAAATGAAATTGTGACTATTAACAACAAAATTTTCTACTATTAGATGGTAATCTAAAACAAACCAAAGTTGAAATTGCTTCTCTTGAAACAAAACTTGAAAAATTATATAATATCAACAATGAAGGGGAAAGAAGCCAACTCAGAATGAAAAAAAGTTGATAATGAAATCCCCAATAAATTTTTTTTTAAAACATAAATAGAAAAAGAAAAAATAAAATTTTGTTCAAATTAAAAAATGAAAAAGACAAGTTCTATGTGATTAAAAAGAAGTTCCTAAAGAAACAAAAAGTTTTTATAAAAATTTATGAAGAATTCAAACTGAAGAATTCAACACTTATTTCAAGAAGATAAACAGAGGGTGATGTATAAAAGTGGGGGAAAAAGTACCCAAGTAGAATATGTGATGTGCAGAAAAAGGAACCTGAAGGAAATGTGTAATTGTAAAGTAATGGTGAATGAGTGCATTGCAAAACAGCAATATATGATGGTATACAAAATGGCAGTGAAAAAGAAAAAGGCAGAGAAAGTAAACCCAAAAATAAGATGGTGGAAACTGATGGAGACAAGCTGTCAAAAAGCATTTAGACAAGAGGTGACCAGGATTTTGGGAGGCAAGGATGGGTTACCTGATGAGTGGGATAAAACAGCAGAAATGCTAAGAAAAACAGCTGAAACTGTGCTGGGAGTGACATTTGGGAAAAGAAAAGGAGACAGAAAGACATGGTGGTGGAATGAGGAAGTACAGGAGAGCATAAAAGAAAAGAAAGAGGTGAAGAAAGCATGGGACAAAATAAGAGATGAAAATGCTAAAAAGATCTACAAAGAAGAGTAAAGCAAAAACGGCAGTTGTGATGGTAAAGGGACGTGTGTATGAAGATTTGTATGCTAGATTGGAAACAAGAGAAGGTGAAAAGGAGTTGTACAGATTGGCTAGGCAGAGAAACAGAGCAGGGAAAGATGTACAGCACGTGTGTGTTATGAAGGTTGGAAGTGGTAATGTGATGGTAAGTTTAGAGGCTGTGTTTAAGAGATTAAAGGAGTACTTTGAGAAACTGATAAACAAGAAAAATGACAGAGAACCTAGGACAGAGGAACCAGAAGTGGTTAACAAAGAGATAAATTGTGTCAGTAGAGAAGAAGTGAAGAATGCACTGAGAAGGATAAAAAAAGGTAAAGTGATTGGGCCAGATGAATTGACAGAGAAGTTTGGAAGTGCATGGGAGAAATGGGGATAGAGTTTTTGACCAGACTGTTCAACATAATCATAATGGGTGAATGGATGCCAGAAGAATGGAGAAGGAGTGTGCTTATCCCAATTTATAAAAACAAAGGGATGCACAGTGCTGTGGAAGCTACAGAGGAATAAAGCTGATAGGCTACCCAAAGAAGATATGGGAAAGAATATTGAAGCCAGACTAAGAGATAGAGTAGAGATCAGTAAACAGCACTATGGATTTATGCCAGGAAAGGAAACTACTGATGTCATGTGTTCATCTAAATAGCTGCTTCCTTTCCTTTTTTCTTTTCGGTTTGTCCTATACACTTCATGGCTGCAGCATGGCCATTTGCTTTGCTGGCGGTCAAAAGGTTATTCATGGTCTCGTAAAGCAAAAAATGAGTAGTTAATGTTGGAATGTTTTCATATAGTTATTGTATATTTATTTCTGTCCATTTATAGAAAGTGGACTAACAATTTAAATTGTTGATATGATCCTGCTGTGGCTGGCAATAATAAAATACTAATACAAGCGTGAACACCTAGGGCTTGTTCAGTGTATAGTAATTTTCTTTTTGGATTGGTTGATGCATTTAATCCAAGTCAAATTTAATAGTTTGCAGTGGGTCGTCTTAGGTCAGACGTCCACTGTTGTAGAGTCAGACAAAGGTGCGCTGCGGTTTCTACATCATGTTTATGATATCATGTCATGAAAAGTATCTGGAGTAATTTGTGACAGGAGGTTACCAGCTAGAGTAAAAGGAAAAGTGTACACAGTTCAGCTGGTGAGACCAGCAATAGTGTATGGACTTGAGATGGTGGCAGTCACAAAGGAACATGTGGAAGAGATGGAAGTTGCAGAGATGAAAATGTTGAGGTTTACTATGGAAATGATGACAAAAGATAAGATTAGAAATGAGTACATTAGGGGTCCAGTTAAGGTAGAATGGTTAGGAATGAAGATGAGGGAGAGCAGGCTGAGGTGGTATGGACATTTCATGAGGCGAGACCAGGAGTATGTAGGAAGAAAAGTGATGGAAATAAAGTTACTGGGAAAGAGGAAAAAAGGGGAGTCAAAGAAAAGTTTTTAGATGTAGTGAAGAAAGATATGGGGAAAGTTGGTGTAAGTGAGAAGGACATTGAAAACAGTGCATTTTGGAGAAACATCATATGCTGTAATACCCCTGATCAAAGGGAAAGGCTGAAAGAAGAAGAATGAAGAATTCAAAATATTGAAAATAAATACAAGCAAAATGTTTACTTAAATATTCTTGATCAAGTAAAACTAGATCAAGATGTGGAGAATCATGATATGCTGTGGCCACCCCTGACTAAAGGGAAAGGCCAAAAGAAGAAAAAGAAGCACATCAGTGCATATTACAAATAAAAGCTTGCTTAGAAGTCATTCTTGTCTAATACCTCTTTTTATTTTAAATTTTTTGGTAAAAACTCCATTTATTTCAATTTTAGAAAAAATATTTGTATAAAATTTTTTGATAAAGTCAGACATGATTTTTCCAAGTCTAAGCTTTTTCATAATTTTAAAAGAAAATTGGTAAGAAATTTTGTCAAATGCTTTTTTAAAGTCAATTGACATTATTGCTAAATTTTCTTTTTTTTTTTTTTTTGATTAGCTAATTCTAGTAAAGCTTGCATGTTATAATAAATATATTGAATTTGTCAACTGGGTAAACCAGTACCTTATTGTGGTATTTGTGTTTTTCAAATATTGAAGTTAATTTGCTGTATTTACAATAATTTTTCTTGAAATTTTTATAATCTGTGTTTAATGATGATATAAGTCTTTAATTTCTAAAGTCTTTGTGATCTTTTTTTTATATAAAAGTTTAACTAATGTTTCTTTCATAGTTTTAGGCATTTTGCCTTTTAAAAGTATATTATTAAACAATTCACATAAATCTCTTAATAGTGTGTTCAAAGTTTTGCAAAAGTTTCCTTTCAGACCATCTGATCCCAGAACAGCATCACTATTTAGTGAATTAATTACTGTCTTTATTTATTTAGTGATGTGCTAACAATTTTAACTAACATTTTACACTGATGTGCTAACAAGAACAATTCTTAAAACTAATCAAATTAGAGGCATAACTTTTCAAAAATTAAATTTAAAAATTGCCCAATATGGACAATGCAACCTTTGCTTTTAAAAATGTAAATGAAAACAAAATTATCACCATAAGTCACAATCATAAGCCATCATAAGCAACTACAGCAGCATAACAAAAACTTGAAATTAAATCGATTTATCAAAATTAGTTAATTTTTTGCTAAAATGAATCACCACAAAATTGAAATCCTCTAAATTGGTTCTGTTGAATTAGCTAACCAAAATGCTTCATGACTGTACAATTTAATCTTTTTTAAAAAGTATTTTTCTTCCAAAAATGTCTTGGATATGTTGGGTAAAAAAAGATGAACTGTTTTTCAAACTGAGAGACTATTTCAAGTCTGAATGGCACCTTTACTAAGAGTCTTATAGCCTATAATGTACTAAATGGTTTCTGTAATGCCTTTTTGCAAAAAGAGAATAATAAATAATTGTATTCTTCAAGATAAGTAACTAAATTTATTAGCTAGCTAACAGAAAGCACTGCAATATGATCAAAAGTACATTATATGGTTCACAAAATACAAAAAATTTTGTAAAAAAAACATTAAAGAACATAATTGTTGGCATACTGTAGATATACAGGGTGTCAAGAAAGTTCCTGATCCTAAACAAAATTATATAGGGCTAATGACAGAAGGTTAAATCAACAAAAGGTTTATTGTGGTGATAGAACAAAGCTCCATGAACATAAAAAAATCTGGTTTATTCAAAATGACCCCCATCTGTATCAATAACACGTTGGAGCCTCTGTCGAAAATTCTGACAAGCAGCACAAAGGGCATCTTGAGGAATTTTCTCCCATGCTCGTTTCAGGGAAGCTCGAAGATCCTCCAGATTGTTATGGGGTGAAGAACAGGCTTCTTTTTCCAGAATACCCCACATACAGAAATCCATAGGATTGAGATTGGGCAAAGATGGTGGCCACAAATCTTTGGTCCAGAATGAAGGAAAGTGCTCTTCGCACCACTTCTGCATCTTCTTTGATGTGTGAGAAGGCACGCCGTCTTGTTGAAAGGTGAAGGACTTATTTTTGAACTTTTCCTTCATTGATGCAAGGGCAGGGGTTAAAATATCATTGACATACGAATCTGTATTCACTTTGACCCCCTCTTTAACAAAAATGAGGGGAGATTTCCAAGATTTGGAGATCGCACCCCATACCATCACAGACGAGGGTTTCTGTCAGCGTGAAATGAATTGAAGATGATCAGGGAGGTCCTTGGGCGACTTTCCGAGAATCCTGTCATTCTGGGTGTTGAACTTCGCCTCCACCGAGAAGAGTTTTTCGTCTGAAAAAACGATTTCGCCTTTCTCCGTGCCTCCCTTCAGATGGTTCAGCAGAATTTTGGCCCTCTCCTTTCTTTTTTGCTTCTGGAGGTCAGTTAGGAGTTGTCTTGTTCTGATTTTGTACGGGGACATTTTGAGATCCTGTTCAACAATTGTTCTGACAGACTCATGGCTGATATTCATGTCTTTAGCCGTTTTCCTCAAGGATCGTTTGGGGTTCCTCCGAATTCTCTCCCTGAGGGCCTTGATCTTTGCTGGAGTGCGAGCGGATCAAGGTCGTCCACTCCTATCCCGATCCTCCATGGTTCCAAGTTCTTGGAAGCGCAAGATTGTATCGCAAACAGTCGATTTTGGTGCTTTTAGCAACTTCATAATTTTAGAATTTGAATGTCCCGCACGATGAAGTTGAATGATTGCAGCTCTTTTACTCATTTTATTATTATTTTAGCCAAAAAAATTTGAAAAGTGTATCTGAAACATTGAAAAGGAGGATTAAGTGGAAAAATGACGTACAGAACTTCTCATAATTCATTGAAGTTTTTGAATTACATTAAATTTAAAAATCGATCAGGAACTTTCTTGACACCCTGTAGAACAATTAAAGAATGAAATTAACAAAAGTTTTTTGGTCAACCCTTAGGCTTTTGAAATTATTGACTGAATAAATAAATATGACATCAATAATAGAATAAATAGATGAGTATGATCTTAATAAGTTTCCAATTCTATTTTTCAATTAACAATAAATATAAAAGATGCTTAGGACAATAGCAAGTATCTGTCAAAGAGCATAAGAGAGATGATGTCAATCCTTTGCTAAGAATGTTGGCAGTTTGGGCTCAGATCCTTTTGTAAGGATATTGGAAGCCCAAGGGTTAAATAGGCCTATTTTAAGCCTGGTGCTTCCCTGAAAATTAAGTGAGACTCTCCTAGAAAAATATGCATTTTTCAGGTACAGAACTACTGTCATATGTTAATAAAAAATATAACCAAAATACCAGAATTCATTTAAGAGAGAATTATGTGAAATAAGAAAAAAAGGATAAAATGAAAAAGCACATAAACCTTCTTTTATAAAAAATCATTAATTTTGTTGAAATATAATTAATTCAAATAAACAAAAAGCATAGAAAACCTCAAAGACTTAAAAAGTTTAAAATAAAGAACTATGGGTTTTTAGACAAACTTACAATTGGGTCAGTAGAAGGTATTTTTTCAAAATATCGAGGGGGCATTTTTGCAGTTGGATTTGGGGGAAGTCCATATATTTTAATTGCTCCCTGAAAAACCCAACTTCTTAAATATTTTTTTACTAAAATTAAAATTACACTGAAAAATGACAAACTCACATAACAAGGTAGTTTTTTTAAAGTAGCTCAACAAAATAACCACATATATAAAAAATAAACCCTATTGATAAAAACTTAAAAAACAAAAATTTTGTCAGGCTTAACAACAACAACAACAACAACAATCCAGTTAAATATCTTTAATAAGTGGAGGTGGCCAGATGCTTTTTACTACTTCTCCAACTCTTCTTACACCTTTTCTTCATCAATACCAATCAGCTGCATCTTCTTTCCTTAAACCACTTCTTCTCATGTTTTTTTCAACTTGTTCCCTCCATTTTGTCCTAGGTCAGCTCTGTTTATGTTTTCCATCCACTTCATGTACTATTGTCTTTATCAAAACATCTTCCTCAGATTGTCTCAAAACATGACTATACACACCATTTCCTCTTGCCAGTTTATCTGCTGCTTCCTTCAATCCCAACATGTCTATCAGCTTCTCTGTATTTCTCTTGTCCCCCAACTTTGCACTGCACAACATTGCACATCACCCTCACCATTGATTTTTCTGCTCTTCTCAAAAAAGTGACTTCATTTTCTCTTAAACAACACGTTTTGCTTTTATGTAACATAGCTGATCTTACATAGCTTTTATATATTTTTCCTTTCATCCACAAAGAGAATCTTTTTCCAAACAGTATCTCACCACACTTTGAATTTCTTCCATCCTACTTTTGTGTTCTTGCAGTCACTGCACCTTCACATCCTCCACTGGTATTCAACCTATTGCCAAGGTAACAAAATATCTTTACAGTTTCCACTTCGTCACACATTATCTCTTATTTCATTTCTCTCGCACCATTTGTCATTTTATCACATTTACTAGAAACAATTTTGTCGCACTTAGAGTTACTTTCTTCAACTTAGAACACCTTTCAGTAATACATTGGTCACATTTTGTGCAAAGCACTGAGTTTACAGTCACTCTTTTGCCACATATTCTATATGGGTCCATTCTTCTTCATATGACTTCACCCTGTGAAACACACACCATCACCTTTGTCTTTTCAAGATTCACTTTTAGTCCCTTGCTTTCCAATGCACTTCTCTATTTTTAAAACTTTACTTTAGACCATGGGTTCCCAACCAGTGGGGAATTACCCACTAATGGGGGATTTAAGGCTTTCAGGTGGGGAATTAAACACCACCTGAAGATATAAATATCAAACATTACTTTAACAAAAAATATCGTTTTCTTTGTTGTGACAGTAGTTATTGGTTAGTTATTGGTAAGTCTTTGTAACATGTGATCATAATTAATTACAATAATTAGGATATTGCATCTTATTTAATTATGGCATTGTAAGTTTAATGTTAATCAATATCGGTAAATTGATTAGTCAAATTGTAGCTCATTTCTTTGTGCATTTAATTATTTGATAATTTGTGTGGTCAAGTTTAATTATTGTTTTATATTTAAAATGATTAAGTCTTAATTCAGTTTGACTGGTAATTGTTCTATGACTGTTTTTCTTTATTAGTTAACTGTTTTTTTATTACTTAATTGATTAGCTTAATTGCCTTTCTTAGTCATAATTAGCTGTTATCTTTTTGTGCTGTGCCTATACAAACCCTTGGTGGGTTCTGGCAAATTTTTCAGTTTTAAAAGTTTTTCAGAAATACACATGTTTGAGGTAACAAGCTAAAAATTTCGGAAATTCTTTACTTTTCTTGTTTATTTTATTTGAATAAGGTTTTTACTTGCTTGGTGTGTTATTTGTAACAAGATATCAAGACATAATTGCTGTACTTCGTTGATTATTGTAAGCAAGAAGTCCAGTACTCTCCAATGCTTCTATGAAACCCCATCAACTGAAGCAACATCTTTTAAACGTTCATTTGCACCTTGCTGGAAAGAACTGGGGCTTCTTCAAGCTCAAAGCAAATCGATTAAAGAAAATGAGATTGGACAGCACAAGACAATTTCAAACTGATTCAAAGGCAATAGTGACTGCATCTTACGAAGTTTTCCTGCAAGTAAGGCCAAAAAGCATCGGTGAGACATTGGTGAGACATCAGTGAGACACTGATAAAGCCATGTCTGGTTGCATGCGCTAATATTTTGCTGGGTGAGTCAGCAGCAGCAAAGATGAAACAGGTCTCATTGTCCAATAACACTGTCAAGAACTGCATTGATGATATGGCCAGCGATATCAAATCTCAACTCATTGCAAAGATCAAAGCTTCACCTGTTTTTGGAATACAGCTGAATGAGTCGGTTGATATTGCAAACCTCTCCAATTAATGGTGTTTTTGCGTTTTTATCAACAGTCAAGTTATAGAGGAAGATTTACTTTTTTGCCGCCCATTAGAAACAACTACCAAGGCTGCCAATGGCTAAAGCTGATAGAAAAAGGTTCATCTTGATTTAGTTTAGTTTAAAACATTTATGTTGTGGGTAATAGAGGATCAGTCACATCAAAAGTGGGTAATGAAGAAAAAAAGGTTAGGAACCATTGCTTTAGACCCTCCATCATTTCACTCATAAATACCAAGTCATTTGCATACAAAACCTCTTTGATTAAGCCTTCTCTTGCATTCTCTGTCACAGCATCCACCACAATTGCAAAAAACAAAGGTGACAAAACAGATCTCTGCTGTACACCAACTACTACATTAAATTCTTTTGAGAATTTTTAACCTTTTTCTTTGAACCCTCATACAGACTCATCACTGCTTTTGCCAAGATTTCTGGCAGTCTTTTCTTCCTCAGAGGCCATTACATCATTTTTCTTGGAACTCTATCAAAGGCCTTTTCAATGACTAATAAACATTAAGTATTGTTGCTATATCACATTTTGTATTTTATTATAAATTTCTTGACTTGCACTGCATCAGTACAAGCATTAAACTTAAATTAACTTTCAAGTAATTTAGCTAGTTTTAAAGATGTTTCAAAGATGGGAAGCAAAACAGTGGTGAGGTGTGCAGTAGGAACTACAGAAAGTTTCAAGGTCAAGGTCAGACTGCACCAGGGATCAGCGTTAAGTCCATTCCTGTTTGCAGTGATAACAGACGGGCCAACAGATGAAGTAAGGAGAGAACCATTATGGACGATACTGTTTGCTGATGATATTGTGTTTTGCAAAGAGACCAGGGAAGAAGTGGACCAGAGACTAGAATCCTGGAAGTATGCATTGGAAAGAAGAGGGATGAAAGTAAGTAGATCAAAGACCGAGTATCTGTGCATAAATGGAGGAAATGACAAAACAGTGAAGATGGAGGTCAAAAAAGTGCTACAAATAAAGGAATTCAGGTATTTGGGATCTACAGTGTGAGAAAGAGGTAGTTGTGAGAGGGAGGTAAAGAAGAGAGTACAGGCAGGATGGAATAAATGGAGAAAAGTATCGGGAGTAATCTGTGATAGGAGGTTATCAGCTAGAGTAAAAGGAAAAGTGTACACAGTTCAGTGGAAGACCAGCAATGGTGTATGGACTTGAGACAGCAGCAGTCACAAAAAAACAAGTGAAAGAGATGGAAGTCACAGAGATGAAAATGTTGAGGTTTGCTATGGAAGTGATGAGAAAAGACAAGATTAGAGACAAGTACATCAGGGTACAGTTAAGATAGAATGATTATAAATGAAGATGAGGGAGGGCAGGCTGAGGTGGTATGGATGTGTCATGAGGAGAGACAAAAAGTATGTACTCGTAGAAAGAAAGATGATGGAAATGGAGTTACCAGGAAAAAGGAAAAGAGGGAGACCAAAAACAAGATTTTTAAATCTAGTGAAAGAAGATTGGTGTGAAAGAGACAGATGTTGAGACAGGATGGTTTGGAGGCAGATGCTGTGGCTACCCCTGATTGAAGGGAAAGGCCAAAAAGAGAAGATTTGGTTAGTTTTAAAGATACTAATTAATTTCTTTAGAGTTTTAAGTTTTGTATTTGTAGTGCTTTTTCCAAGAGCATAAATTGAACTATTAATACCATTTGTGATGAATGTTGAAAGCTTATTTCAAACTATAAACAGACTTAGCATTGAATCCAAAACAAAAGTGGCTTAATTAAAAAATTGAAACTTTATGAATATTTACTATGCAAAATTACAAATTACTAACATCTTTTAACAAATTATTACTCAGTAAAATCAGATCATCAACACTCAAGTATAAGCTTTGATTAATTAAACTTTTCCAGATTGTTTAGACAAAACAGATATGAAGTTTTGATAAAAATGTGTAGTATCTTTAGAAATCACAGCTATAACAAAGCATTATAGGGTACTGCTTAAGTATGCAGTAAACCTAACTCTAACCCTAACCTGAACCCTATTAAATCTAAAGTTTAATCTAAAGTACAAAATCTATATGGTTTGCAATGTGAAGTTGTTTAAATTCAAGAGCTTTTGATGAACAGAAAAAAAAAAAGTATAATATATAATAAAAATAACTTTATAATTATTATTTTAAAATTTCTTAAGTATTAATTGATATAATAATCTTACTTAAAATTGTTTTAAAGAAATTATGAATATCACTGTTAAATAAAAATGGTTTATCATGTTATTTTACTGGAGAGAATAAGCTTTGGACAATTTTTACTAAGTGTGTGATCAAAAAATTGTTAAAACAGTCTCAAAAATTATTTAGCGTAATGGCCAAAAGTGAGAAACGAAAAAAATATACTCTACCAAAAAGCAATTAGACAGCTACAGCTGAAAAATACAAAAAGTTTCTAGGTTATTACAAGTGAATGCAATAAATCAATTTCAAAAAAATTTTTTGTAGATAGAAATGCTTGTCAAGTATGTCAAGTACAAATGCTTGTCAAATATGTTAAGCACGCCAGTGTGGAGTAGCAAATTACAAATTGGTGCAAGAAAGGTTAAAAAAGAGAGCTATGATTGACTAACTTAGATATATTCTCTTTACTAAAAGCCAGACTCTAGTTTAGTGATAACTATGAGGAAACAGTGGTGAGGTGTGCAGTAGGAACTACAGAAAGTTTCAAGGTCAAGGTCGGACTGCACCAGGGATCAGCGTTAAGTGCATTCCTGTTTGCAGTGATAATGGACAGGCTAACGGATGAAGTAAGGAGAGAACCATTATGGACGATGATGTTTGCTGATGATATTGTGATTTGTGAAGAAACCAGGGAAGAAGTGGAGCAGAGATTAGAATTCTGGAAGTATGCATTGGAAAGAAGAGGGATGAAAGCAAGTAGGTTGAAGACCAAATATCTTTGCATAAATGGAGGAAATGATGACGAAACAGTAAAGATGGAGGATACAAAAGTGTCAAGAGTAAAGGAATTTAAGTATTTGGGATCAACAGTGCAAGAAAGTGGTGGTCATGAGAGGGAGGTAAAGAAGAGAGTACAGGCAGAATGGAACAGATGGAGAAGAGTATCAGGAGTAATCTGCGAGAGGAGGTTACCAGCTAGAGTAAAAGGAAAAGTGTACAGTTCAGTGGTAAGGCCAGCAATGGTGTATGGACTTGAGACAGTAGCAGTCACAAAGAAACAAGTGGAAGAGATGGAAGTCGCAGAGATGAAAAATGTTGAGGTTTGCTATGGGAGTGACGAGAAAAGACAAGATTAGAAACGAGCACATCAGGAGTACCGTTAAGGTAGAACGGTTAGGAATGAAGATGAGGGAGGGCAGGCTGAGGTGGTATGGACATGTCATGAGGAGAGATTAAAAGTATGTAGGAAGAAGGGTGATGGAAATGGAGTTACTAGAAAGAGGAGAAGAGGGAGACCGAAGAGAAGATTTTTAGATGTAGTGAAAGAAGATATGGGGGAAGTTGGTGCAAAGGAGACGGATGTTGAAGACAGAAAGATGTGGAATGATGATACGCTGTGGCCACCCCTGACTAAAGGAAAAGGCTGAAAGGAGAAGACTCTAGTTTAGTGACAGGTAAAATAGTAACCTTGCTTAAACAAGATTTGGACTGTAAGGGGGTGCAGCTTAATTGTAAGATAAGATTTAGGCTACCTGTTATGGCAAGTACACTTAAGTTTTGAACCCGGGTTTGTTTCTGCCTTTAATTTATTTTTATTTTTGTTTGACATTTATTTGACCTGCTTCATTATTTCACAGCGTTCACTTGCTTATTTTTCTGTCACCATTTTTCTACATTGGCTGTAAAATTGTGAAAAGATGGCTCAGTTAGCTGCTTCAGCATTTGAGTGGTGATGGTCGAGTCGCTGTTGGGAAATACTGTTAGATGCCATTGGGAGTGCTGTTGGGGCTTTTGGGTTGTTTGTAATACTGTTTAGGGATTCACTGTTCAATACTGTCAGTTTTGTCAGACTGCTCTCTGTGTCAGTCTATAGTTGGTGAGTGTTTATAAGTGTTTCTTTATGCATTACTTTACGCATTAGCAGTGTTTATGTTTATTTATAGAAAACCGTCTGTCCAATTATGTCTGTCTTATTTCATCCATCCAATTACATCTGTCTTATTTCATCTGCCCTATTTCGTCCATCTTATTTTGTCTGTCTTATTACATCTGTCCTACTTCATCCATCCTATTTTGCATCGTTTTTATACTTCATTCGCACAAAATTAAATTGAATCAAAACAAGGACACATAAATTTCTGAGACAGCCACACAGAGATTCAGACTGCAAGGAACTTCCTGTAACACTACCCATATGAGAGAAGAGTTTGTGTAAAAGTTAAGATGCATCAAATAATAAAATTAACTAAAATAGCATTGTATAATATTTGATTGGCCTCTTATCATTAGATTTATTTTTTCTGGTAAGATACATGTTGGCTGTTTTGCTTGTATAACTGTCAAGCAATTACCCTGACTTTTAAATTAAAAAATATTGCTCTCCAGTTAAATTTTTTCATTTAGTCTCTTAGTTTTTTTTTAATGATAATATGACTGAAATCTAGAGCTGCCTGCAAAATTGCAAGCAGAGAACAAGACCACACAGTTTCTGAAAGACACAAAAAAATAGTGAAAGCAGGAGTTAAACTCACAGACCTAGTTGATCACTACACAAATGTTGGTGTAATCCAGGTATATGCAATTAGTTGTTAATTAGCAATTAAATCTAAGTTTAACATTTTTTTTAAATAAAATTTTTTAAGCATGCAGCAATAGAGAGTGAAGAACAAGAGGTAAATGAGCAAAGATAAAATTACCATCCAAACTGATCAAAAAAAATATGCAGAGCCAAGTAACTGCTCAAAGTGAGCAGGCACTGAAATTTGAAAGCTTTTGCTGTTTTGAATCTATTTTTATTAATAACATCAAGTGGAGACTGAAAAAAATAAATAAATAAAAAAGCTTTACCTTATGTTCAAAGAAAAAAAGGTCAAATCTATTTTTCTAAAATCTAAATAAAGACCTTTTTTTCTATGGCTAAATAAGTAAGTGTCATATTGATGCAATATGCAATCATACATCTTATCACATATCAGCATGTTCAATGAAGATGATGCCATAATTAAGAGCAGTTAATAGCTCTATAAAATGATGACTTTACAGTTGATTGAATGACAGTTGATCAAAACAACAGCTAATCAAAACCACATTTAATCAAAACGAAACTTGATTGAAACAGCACCTGATCTAATAACAAAAGAGAAAATGTACAACTTTGAATCTGTCCCAATTTTGTCAATTTTTCATCCCAAAAACACAGTCATCTCTAAAAAAAGATCTTCACTTTGAATCTGTTGTGGTCTTGTCAATTTTTTGTCCGAAAAACATAGTAATCTCTAAAACAAATAGATCTTTCCTTTGAATCTGTCTCTGATTTCTCCAAGGAATCTGCAAGGATAGGGCCATGATGCAATGCTCCCCCTCCATAAATAACTGACTACAATGCAAGAAGATTGCAAAAAGATGGCAGCAATAGGCACCTAACAAAATATAGCAAGAAATCTACTTGTTTCCCCCTAAAGATGCTTCATCCAAGGACCTAGTTAAAAAATTCTGACCTTGACATTGGAAAAAACTTATAACAAAATAAAAATACACTGTCTTCTAACTGATGGCCTGTGCTTTTTATGAATCTAATTTATAGTAACAAAGAGATTGTTGAATTGCAGAAACATACAAAAGTAAATCTTTTTTTTATCAAGTGTCATTTCAATCAAATGTTGTTTTGATCAAGTGTTGTTTTGATTAAGTGTCATTTCGATTAAGTGTTGTTTTGATCAATTATCATAGCACACTATAAAATGACTCAACTACAAATGATGACTTAAAGGCAAAAACTTTGTTTGCATATCAGTCAATGGTCACTATTGTTTTTTTTAGTCTACAGATGCAAGTACAGCCATTCAATTTTAATGTTTTTAATGCAAGATTAAACAAATTCTAAGCCAGATATGTATTTTGATAACAACAGTATGCATAACAAACTTGTTGCAAAGATGCAACACTAGTGGTATCACTAGGTTAATATGCAAATATTGAATTTTAATTATGACTTTTTATTTTACAGAGTTGATAATTTTGATGATTTTTTATGTGCCTTCAAAAATATATTTAATTAACCTACATATGCCTGAATTTTTTTGAAAAAAGGGGGTTGCTCAGTCAATTTGGGCAGTTGTGGTGCCAAAATGGGTCACAGTAAAAAAAAAGGTAAAAATCTTTAGTTTAAACTAATGAACAAGATATTTCTAAATTATAAACTAAATTAATTTAAATAATTTTAATTAATTTATATAATTTAAATCAATTTAGTTTAAATTAATAAAAAAAGGTAAAAAGTTAATGAACAAGATATTTCAAATTCAGATATCACTGCAGAAACTTCTGACATCATTTTGGATATGTCATTTAACAGCTTAGTTGTGACATGGATGTAAAAAAATTTGTATATGTCTTGTAATTGCTTGATTTTTAATGTCTAAGAATTTTTGAATGACAGAAGTGTATTGTTTTCTTTTAAATATAAATTCAACATAATATAAACAGATTAAATAATACATAAACAATTAAACAAGATAAACAAATAAACAAATCTGTTTATCTGTTCTAGAAGCAAGCTTCAGGCTGAGCTTGACAAAATTTGATCTATCTTGGTTGCTAATGGGTACTCTAACCATATTATTACATCAACATTTTCCAAGATCCAACGATTCAACCAGTCATCTCAACATGGACCCAAGAAATGCATGGTTTATCTCTATCTTCCATGGCTGGAAAATGTTTTAACTAAATTTGAAACCAAATTTCTACAGCCATTCAGCATTGCTACTTTGCTGTTGAAACATGTGCTGTTTTTACAACTAGGCCTCTTCTTCCTGCAACCAAGAAAAATGTACCAGTATTACCTGCCCATCACCACAATAATGTTATCTATCAATTTGTGTGCCACTGTGATAATGGGTACATAGGACATACATCCCAAAGATTGCAAGAACGCATTAAGCAACATGTTCCCAGGTCAATCAGATACCATCATTCTTCTCAAGATCACTCTAATTTTTCTCATGCCTGCAAGAAAAACAGCACTTCTCAAGTCAATGCCCATGACTCTGCTATTGAAAAGCATCTTTTGGAAAAACCTTTCTGTACCAGCCAATACAGTGACACAAAATTCTCTATCCTTGCTCAAGGACATAATTCTTTTTACCTCTCTGCTCTTGAAGCTACGTTTATCAAATGTTTTCAACCCAATCTCTGTCAACACAAGAAATTTCTTTACAGTTCAAAACTCATTCATTAATGCTCTTTTACTCTCACTTTTGATTGGTTGTCCCTTTAGACCAGATGCACTCTCATTTTCTTTTCTTTTCTGTTCTATTCCTGATTGGCTGCCTTTTTTTTAACCAATTAGACTCATTCTCCTTGCCTATATAAGCATGGTTAGATTGCTCTCAGTTCATTCTGACGATTCCTCCTGATTAGTCTCAGATGAAAAGTCTTCAAGGAATTAAACATGCTTTTCAAAGCTATCTTAAAGTTTTGTACCACTAACCAACTCTTTTTTAATTTAATAATTAAAATACAATGTCTATTGCTGCAAACATTTAAGTCAACTTACCTTAAACTCTCCAACACTATTTGTTTCTTCTTGCTTGTTTTTATCAAATTTTTCCCGAAAAAGCAAAAAAGTTTCAATAAAGTCCCAAAAATGATTAAAATCTCCTTGTGTCTCTAATTCATTCTTATGTACCTGTATATACATGCAAGTTATATGACATTTGCTGACAAGCAAATAAATTTCTAAAAAGTAATTAAAATTGCTAGCTGCTTATTGGTGCCTCATGAGCCAGTAAAAGAAAAAAAAATTTAAAAGGCATTCTTACAACTTTTTTTAGTTTTAGTTTTAGGTCAAATAAATTGAGCTTACAAGTAGTTAGTTAATCTCTCATATAAAGTGAAAAATTTTTTTTCTATTTGTCTATAGATGGACATTGCAGATTACAATAATTGGAATAAATTCTTGGTTACACAAAACGTTAAAAAAACAAAGGAATAGTTTAAAAAACAAAACGTTAAAAAAACAAAAGTTTTAGTTTTAGGTCAAATAAATTGAGCTTACGAGTATTTAGGTTAATCTCTCATATAAAGTGAAAAAATTTTTTTCTATTTGTCTATAGATGGACATTGCAGATTACACCAATTGGAATAAATTCTTGGTTACACAAAACGTTAAAAAAACAAAGGAATGGACAGAACCATAATTCTTTTAATTTTTTCATAGTCTTTAAAAAGACTGTTTACTTGAGAATTCTTTCACTCAATTCTTGTCAGAAAAATTTGTTGGCAAATGGCAAACTTATTCTTTTGTCCAACTCTTGTCAGAAGAATTTGTTGGCAAATGATGAACTTTCTTGAATTTTTCTAACATGAGTTGGCCAAAAGAATTCTTAAGTAAGCAATCTTTTTAAAGACTACCAAAAAATTGAAAGAATAATAGTTCTGTTGATTCTTTTTGTTATTACACCAATGCTACATGATTCATATATACGAGGTGTGTTTGAAAAGTATCGGGACTGTATGCTTTGCACAAACAACACTTGCAACAGTGATAAAAGCTTTGTTTTTTAAGATGGCACAATGTCTTGTGGTTGTAAAAATGTAGTTTCAGCATTCTGTGACAACCATTTGCTTTTTTACAGGCTTTTCTTGAAAGGCGCTTTACTGTAGTTCGTTTTGGGATAATTTATTTAGTAAATATTTTTTTCTTTTTTTTCTTCTTTTGTTAACAAAAATGAGCATTGAACAAAGAATCAACTTGAAGTTTCTCGTTCGACTTGGAAAAACTCCAACTGAAACATTCAATTTGCTCCAAGAAGTTTACGGAGATGCTACGATGTCAAGAACTCGGATTTTTGAGTGGCACAAGAGGTTCAGAGAGGGAAGAGAGGATGTGGAAGATGATCCTAAGAGTGGAAGGCCAACAACAAGCAGAACAAACGAAAATGTTGAGCATGTGAGAGAAAAAGTGTGCAGTGACCGCCGCCTTACTGTTAGAATGATAGCAGATGAGTTGAGCATGAATAGTGAGAGGGTGTGGAGGATCATTACAGAAGATCTGGGGATGAGGAAGGTTTGTGCGAAAATGGTACCAAGGTTGCTGAATGATGGGCAAAAGGAAAATCGTGTGCAAGTGTGTCAAGACATCCTGAAATAACTTGAAATTACACCAGATCTGCTGAGTAGAGTTGTTACCGGTGATGAGTCATGCATCTTCGAGTACGATCCACTCACCAAACGGCAGAGCCTTGAATGGAAGAGTGCATCCTCACCAAGACCCAAGAAAGCAAGGCTGTTCAAGTCCAAAATTAAGGTGATGCTGATTGTTTTCTTTGATGTTCATGGAATTGTTCATCTAGAATTCTTGCCACAGGGCCAAACCATTAACCAGAATGTTTACAAAGACATCTTGCGACGTTTGATGCGTTCGGTAAGGGAGAAAAGAAGAGAATTGTGGGAGACAAAGTCATGGCTGCTTCATCATGACAATGCTCCTGCTCACAATGCCTTAAGCATATGACAATTTCTTGCAGAAAATAACATTGCCGTGCTGGAGCAACCACCCTACTTGCCAGATCTGGCTCCCTGTGATTTTTTCTTGTTTCCTAAGCTCAAGGGAGTCATTAAAGGAACCCATTTTCAAGACTCAAAAGCCATAACAACAGCCATAACGAAGGAACTACGAGCGATCCCAATGGAATCTTTCCAGAAGTGCATAGAAGCATGGCAACAGAGATTAGAAAAGTGCATTTGAGCTCAAGGAGATTACTTTGAAGGGGACAAGTTGTAATTTTTACGTGGCATTTCAAATAAAATAATTATTTACACAGTCCTGTTACTTTTCAAACAGCCCTCGTATGTACAAAAAATAGGTGATTAGATAAATTCAAAATAATGACATATATATCAAAGGCTTGTTACTGTTAATCAATATGTTTATGCACTAAAAGGTTAGGCAAAATATGATAAGAAACAAAATAACCATGGTTATTAGGTGCAAGCTCTATGCACAAATAAATGCTGCAAAAAGCAGTTAAGGTTAATTTGTCTTGCCTAAAATAGAAAAGTACAAACAGTTTTTACCAAGCTAGAGTTGACTATATGTTAATTTTAATATGAAATTATTTATCAAAATTAATGTGAAGAATTTTTTAAAAAGTTTTTTGTTGGTACAAAACTTTAAAATAGCTTTTAAAACCAAGTGTTTCATTTGAAAACCTTCTTTTACATGAGTAGCCTTAAAAAAGGCTGTTTTAAAAAACTCAAATGTTTTTGTCTAGCTCTCTTTAGGAGGTATCACTAAAATGAATTGAAGAACTGAACATAGTATTTGAAAAGTTTAAGACTAATTTTAATTGGCTAAAAGTGTTGTTTAATTTGCTCTTCTAGGCGTTGAGATGTGCGACCAACATACTAACTATCGCAGTGGCACAAAACTAGTATATAACATTGCTGTAATGATGGGAAGGTAACATGTCTTTCTTAGTTGCTGGTAAGAGCTGTTGGGTGTTAAAAATAACACAAGGTTTGACAGAGAAAAAGCAGCATTTCACAGCAGATGTAATCTGCCATGAAGAAAACAGCCAAAATGACTATCCCATGTGGGTATCAAGATAACTATGTTCTGTGTTGGGATGCAGAGTGTAAATCCTTCTATAGAACCTTTCTGCAGTCTCCTCAGGGAGATGACTCAAGTTTGGCTGCTACAGTTCTGCTTGCCAAGCTTGACAGGAAACAGAGGGATTGATGGTCTGAGGCAGTTCAGAGCATTGATTTCTCACACTCTAGTCAAAAAGCATTGAGTATTTTGAACAACCTTACTGGTAGGTCACAACACTCTCCTCGTCACTGTCCTGTTTCAGCTGATGCTATTGCATCTCAGCTGGTTAGAAATGGAAAGTACAAGGCTACTGATTGCAAGTCTTCTCAACTTGTCTCTCAAGAAGTGTCTGACCTCTGGAGGGCCACAACACCAGACCCAGTAAATATCTCTGACACTTTTTCACAGAGAGAATTTACTGCTGCCTTCCACCATTTAAAACCAGGTAAAGCTCCAGGACCTAATTCCATCTGCCCAGAGCTTATACTCCATGCTGGAGCTGCTTTGAAATCCTGGTTACGTGACTTCCTCTCTTCCTGCTTGCACTGACTCAAAATTCCCAAGATCTGGAGAAGAGCACTTGTAATCGCGATCCCAAAACCAATGAAGCCCGTGGGGGACTCAAAGAGTTATCAACCAATATCTGGTTTTAGCCCTGCAGTAGCAAGGTGGTACAGTGCTGGCAGGCTCGGTTCTTCAAGTAAAAGTAGTAGGAAAAAAGAATTTTCTCAAATACTAAAAATATCTTAAATACAATCAAGTAATCAACAATTAATTTGGCAAATTAGACATCAATTTATTAGTATTTCTGCTTGACTTACAATCAATACAATTTAATATTTTATCACAATATCAATAATTCTATTCATTTGTCTTGTTTATTAAGAAGAGTGTAAAAAGCCTTACCATTGTTGGACCCTCTTGTAATATAGCTTTTTTGTGCATGACATTCTTTTTGGTGTCAGTGATTTTTGCAGTTAAAAAAAATTTTACCTTTCAGGTTTTTTTTGCAGCTACAAATTAATGTTTTCAAATTGTGATTTATGAATTTAACAAATATTGAGCTATTTGGTCTAGCAACTTCCTGCAACTCATTGTATATTTTTGATTAAAATGAATGGGATTTTTTATATATTCCAATTCATCCAATACATTGTTAAGTTTATTGTCCAATTTTTGTTTGTCTTCTTGTAATTCAACTTCTTTTTCTCCTTTCGGCCTTTTCCTTTAGTCAGGGGTGGCCACAGCGTATCATCATTCTCCACATCTTTCTGTCTTCAATGTCCATCTCCTTTGCACCAACTTCCCCCATATCTTCTTTCACTACATCTAAAAATCTTCTCTTTGCTCTCCCTCTTTTCCTCTTTCCCGGTAACTCCATTTCCATCATCTTTCTTCCTACATACTCTTGGTCTCTCCTCATGACATGTCCATACCACCTCAGCCTGCCCTCCCTCATCTTCATTCCTAACCATTCTATCTTAACGGTACTCCTGATGTGCTCGTTTCTAATCTTGTCTTTTCTCGTCACTCCCATAGCAAACCTCAGCATTTTCATCTCTGCGACTTCCATCTCTTCCACTTGTTTCTTTGTGACTGCTACTGTCTCAAGTCCATACACCATTGCTGGCCTTACCACTGAACTGTACACTTTTCCTTTTACTCTAGCTGGTAACCTCCTGTCGCAGATTACTCCTGATACTTTTCTTCATCTGTTCCATTCTGCCTGTACTCTCTTCTTTACCTCCCTCTCACGACCACCACTTTCTTGCACAGTTGATCCCAAATACTTAAATTCCTCTACTCTTGACACTTTTGTATCCTCCATCTTTACTGTTTCGTCATCATTTCCTCCATTTATGCAAAGATATTTGGTCTTCAACCTACTTACTTTCATCCCTCTTCTTTCCAATGCATACTTCCAGAATTCTAATCTCCGCTCCACTTCTTCCCTGGTATCTTCACAAATCACAATATCATCAGCAAACATCATCGTCCATAATGGTTCTCTCCTTACTTCATCTGTTAGCCTGTCCATTATCACTGCAAACAGGAATGGACTTAGCGCTGATCCCTGATGTAGTCCAACCTTAACCTTGAAACTTTCTGTAGTTCCTACTGCACATCTCACCACTGTTTTGCTTCCCTCATACATATCCTGTACTAGTCACACATACTTTTCCACTATTCCAGATTTTCTCATGCAGTACCACAGCTCTTCCCGTGGAACCCTGTCGTAAGCTTTCTCTAGGTCCACAAATACACAATGTAGCTCTCTTTGACCTTCCCTGTATTTTTCCATCAACATTCTTAGAGCAAACATGGCATTGGTGGTTCCCTTTCCTGGCATAAATCCATATTGCTGTTTGCTGATCTCCACTCTATCTCTTAGCCTAGTTTCAATAATTCTTTCCCATACCTTCATTGTGTGGCTCATTAGCTTTATTTCTCTGTAGTTTCCACAGCACTGTGCATGCCCTTTGTTTCTATAGATTGGGATGGCTGGGTTCTTGTAATTCAACTTCAATTTTATTTAAATGCTCTTAAATTTCATCCAGTTAACACCTAGAGACTGTTCATCTTTTTTGCTTGCCATAATACAGTAATATTTAATCAGAAAATATATTTATTAAAACTCAATCAATTATACAATATATACAAACCTTTATACAAAACTTTACAACCTTATTAATAGAATCATTTTTATCTGGTTTTCTTTTAACAAGTTTAAAAACAACATTCTTTTATACATAGAACTGAACTAAAGAAACAAAACTAAATTAGTAATTTTTAATGTAAAAAATTTTACAAAAAGTTTTATAACAGTGTAGAAAATTACCAACTCATGCGTTTGCTTTATTTCCCTTAAGTTTCTAATCATAATTTGCACATGCACTTGCTGCCAGCGCCTTTTCTGTTTTATGCTTTATTTTTAGTTAATCTCATCTTGGAGCATAGTTCGTGTCTGCAGTGCATTCATTTTAGAGCTGGCTTTTTTGCATTTGTACACACTTCTCATTATTTGTACACGCTTGCATTTGTACACAAGTCTGAGTAGACTTAGTGTATTTTGAAGTACCTTGTTTTGTCACTTCTCAATTTGTGAGGTGACCAGCTGCAGTGTTTGTGGGCAGCTGGTTGAAGTCTGAGTAGACTAAGTGCAGTTTTTGGTAATTCCCATTTCCCCGTGAGTCAGCACTGATGTGAACTGCTTGGTAAGACATCTATGTATTTTCTTTTTGTGTTTAATTTTTAGTTTGTTTTATTTATTTACAGATTACTGCTTTCGTTTTTGCTTTTCAACGCTTCAGTTAATTACTTATTTTTTATTAAAATATTCCTTGATTATTATTGTCCTTTCATTTTATCAAAGCCGGAAGCGTGTTAATCGACATTTCACTTTGTGGCAATCGGCAACTTCAGTGCTGTTTACTGTTACAAACAGTTTAAAAAACTGTACCAATACCAACAACTGAATAAAATTACTGTTTTTCATTTCTTACTAGTGACTATAAAAAAATTGAATATTGTTTCAAAAAAATCAACATTTTGTTTTAATAAAAAGAAATAAAATAATCTTGATTATTATTTGAAAATAACAATTTTATGTCATACTACGAAAAAAATTAGTATTCAAGATTGCATTCTTAAAAACTAACTTTGATAGTATCCAAGCCCATTTTTGCAAAATCTTTTGTTGTTTGATGTGATTCTACATAATATTTTGTCCACCAATCAGCATCATCTGAATCAGAATTCTGTGCAATTAAAACAAAATCAGGAAATGGAAAAATTAATATGTAACAATAAAATAAAGACAATCTTTAATGATGGTTCAAAACTCATGAAGAAAATATTTAATAACTGTTGTCATGAGTTAATAAGGAACATGCATGCAAGAAGCACTCATTAATCTGGTTTTGCTTTTTCTACTGATATATAACAAGTGATTGGTCACACTGACATGTGAACACACAAAGGTGCTTCATCTGGTACGGCCACGTACTGTTAAAGATGTTCTTTTTTTCTGGACAACAATGTGTTTTTCAGAATCAAAAACAAAAATCAATTTAACTAATAAATCTCTTTTATATTTTTCTGCCAAAACAACCAATGAAGCCAATATCAACAAAAACTCTCTAAACAATTTATTATATTACTATAAAAGATGAGTATAGAGAATCACTACTAACTCTGCCACTGCTTTAATAAATATGACCAAAATCACTTTTGGCCTGCAATATATTCAATTGATCAAGAAAATCCATACACAGGGGTAATTTGACCTCTTACAATTGAGGCAAATGACACATTACTGTGCAAAAGTATAAAGACTCATTCGATTTCAACCAATATCACATTGGTACTTTGCTGTTTTCGACCTCATTGCGCTAATTTTGAACAGCCAGAACAATTACTGGTGAAAATTGACTTGGTAAAATGCAAACAATAATCAAGCCAGCTAATTTGGAAAAAAATTGTTTATCTAGACATAAAACATTAAAAAATTGTAAGCATAGTTTAGGGGCCTCAAATTGTAAAAAAAAGAAAAGGTAATCTTGTCATAAAAAAATTAGAAAAAATTAAAGGTATAGCTTAGCTTGGTGCATATAACTTAATAAAGAATAGCAGATACTAATAGGGAGCAAAATTCTTTGTCAGACAGCTGTTTTGACTATTGAAGTCTTGTCGCTGATGGTTTAATTTTTGCAAATGTTAAAAAAAATGAAAGGTGAAAGGACTGAAGCGACAATTTGATTTTTACAGAATGTCAAAACTCAAAAGAAAAGATTAAAGCACTGAGAGAAGTCTTTTGTAAATTGGAATCTTATAACTATCAAAGTCACGAGCTAAAATTAAATTGAAAATTCGAATAATATAAAACCAAAGTAATAAAAAGCCAAAGAAATTGATGAGAAGATTAAAGCACTAGGAGAACTTCTTTGCAACTATTTTGGAAAATTGGAATTCTAACCATGAAGATCAAAAGCCAGAACTAATTAGAAGAATTTTGGACGCCAGCAAAGTATTCACTGGCATTGTTTCAATAAAAGAAAATAATAAATCACAATTTGGAAATGTTAATTTTAAGCTGTAAAAAAAAGCTGAAAGGAAAAATTTTTTCTGAATGCAAAAATCACTGACACCAAAAAGAATATCATGCCTAAAAAAGCTAAGTATATTACAAGATGCTGGTGAAATCAAATTATTTTGGTCCAACAATGATAAGGCTTTTTACACTCTTCCTAATAAACAAGACAAATGAATAGAATTAATTAATTCTGGCTTTTGATCTTCATGATTAGAATTCCAATTTTCTAAAATAGTTGCAAAGAAGTTCTCCTAGTGCTTTAATCTTCTCATCAATTTCTTTGGCTTTTTATTACTTTGGTTTTATATTATTCAAATTTTCAATTTAATTTTAGCTCGTGACTTCGATAGTTATAAGATTCCAATTTACAAAAGACTTCTCTCGGTGCTTTAATCTTTTCTTTTGAGTTTTGACATTCTGTAAAAAAAGCAAACTGTCACTTCAGTCCTTTTGCCTTTCATTTTTTTTTAACAATTGCAAAAATTAAACCATCAGTGACAAGACTTCAATAGTCAAAACAGCTGTCTGACAAAGAATTTTGCTCCCTATTAGTATCTGCTATTCTTTATTAAGTTATATGCACCAAGCTTATGATCAATTGAATATATTGCAGGCCAAAAGTGATTTTGGTCATATTCATTAAAGCAGTGGCAGAGTTAGGAGTAATTTCCTATACTCGTCTTTTATAGTAAATTTCTTGATTGCCATAAAACTAACAATTTTATTATATTTTTAGAACCTTTTACAGAAAAATTTTTATTAACATAATATTATGACAATACTGTCTGTAGGGAGTTTAACTTTTTTGCACTGGGAAGCCTTTCCAGAAGGCTTTTTTCAAAAAGCCATCAGGATGAGAAAACCTTCCCAAAAGGATAGCATGAGAATGTCAAACAAACTTTTTTGAATAAGTTGTTCATTACTTCACATTTTGAAAAAAAATTTTTTCCAAAGTTAAATTTAGATTTCTAGCTACTGTTAGTGACTAAAAAAGTTGAAATATCTTGCCACATCATGGCACAAGAAAAAAAACAAACAATTAAAAAAGAAAAACTAGGGTCAATACTTTTATTTATTACTAAATCCTTTTTTATTCAATTGTTATAAATTGCATATCATTTTAATTAAAAAGAAACAAGCTTTTACATGATATAAAACATGAACCACTCTTTAAACAAATAAAGATCGAAATAATTAATAAACTTGGGGAAAATTTTTGTCTTGCTTTTTTTTTAAAAACTTGCCAGACTACGATTAACATTATCAAATAAAGTCGTCCCAGAAAAGTTAAATTTTAAATCAATAGTTTTCTTAAAAAGGAAAAATGTAAGAAACACATCATTTTCACAACTTAAAAAAAGACCAACAATATTGATCAATAGACAACATAAATAGAAAAAATCTTCTATTTAAATCAAGAAATTTTTTCAAACAAGTCAATCTTTTCCAATGTATAAAAGGTTATATAAAAATAATGATTTTTGAGTAAAAAAAAAAACTTGTTTTTTAATGATAATTGTTTTTTAGATAATTTAGCATAAAAATATTTGATTTCAGGATGAATTTTGACAAATCACATAATTTTTTTAGTTAACATGTCAGCAGCATGGCCAAATAAAATGTTTACTTAACTACAAACACATTCAACACAGTCTTAGGTTGAACTAAACTTGGGTTAAAGTTTTTATTGTTTTGGGTTCATGAGAAAGACACTTTATTCATTTTTTTGCTTTTTGCTGGTATAAATAAGCAGCTCTAAACTTCTGTCTTGCCACTTTTCAAAAGCTAAAAAAGAATCAAGAAAAAAAATTTACAAGTAGACAAGATTATTCTGGTATCTTTGGAAGCAGGTTAAAGTAATGACTTAATGTTTGCTTTTAGTTTCCTCTGACACACTCCAGCAAGTCAGGAGAGCAAAAAAGAGATAGATGACAATGAACTAAAATACAATATACTTTTTTTTGCTTCAACTACTCAGTTAAGGCTTGCATTTTTGTTGTTGTTGTTGTTGCCCCTCCTCCAAGGATATCTTGGAGTAGCCATCCCTTAATCTCTCAAAGAAGCCAATCTAGATTCCTACTCTTGGATTACCTCTGATGCTTCTAAAGGCTTTTTCCACAGACTGGTGGTGTTGTGTTTGTTGGTAGTTGACTACAGTTAAAGTGATGATTAGTGTCATGTATGTGACAAGCATAGTGCACATTGTGGCATGAAAGTTTAAGGGTTCACTGTATGTAGGTAACTTTTCAAGAGTGGTGATTTGTTGGCTCTGTTCCAATTTTGTACTCATATGATGAAGTAATGTTTGTTCTGATGAATAAATGTCATAGAGTGTGGTGCTAGTAACTTTGTTGTTTTTTCTAGAACTGAGATATTGTGAGGTGATGGTAATATGAATGTATTTGAGGTTTTCTCTACATTCCTCAGGTGTTATGTCTGGTTCTGAGATGATGATGTTAGTGTGCTCATTGTTATGAAATACTGTGGCTTTTTTATTTCTGGGCAGATTTAAATATGCATTAAGGTCATGTAAAGGGTGTGTGTGTGTGTGTGTTTGAGTCAGTTGTTTAAGTTGAGTAGCATAAAGTTTGAGATGGGTATCCATTGGAAAAACCTTGTTTTTTTTTGTGTAGATGATGAGTGTTTGTATCTCATGTGCAGCCAGTAACGACTTGCAAAGCTGTGTTTTGAATGGTTTGCAATTTCTTGATGTTGGTGTTTGATATGATAGGGCTCCATATGTTCAAAATGGGGCAAGTGATAGCTTTGAATGTGGAGACACTTAATTTCTTTTGCTTACCCCATTTGATAGAAGTGAGTGCTTCCAGAATGTTAAGCATTTGTTTTGCTTTAGTGATGGTGACATCTATATGTTGTGAAAATGTTAGTTTTAGGTTAATAGTGATTCCAAGAGTTTTGGGGTGCTTTGTTGTTGGTAATGTTTGGTTGTTTATTTTAAGTGATAGAGTTGTGCTATATTCAGCCGGATCTAGTGTAAAAAGTGTGGTGGTAGTTTTGTCTGTATAAAGATTATTAGTGGTGGCCCATACATAAATTTTGTGGAGATATGGTTGAATGAGTTGTTGGGCCTTACAGTGTTTGAGATGCAGTGATGGTTATGTCATCAGCATATGTTGTGATTTGTATGTCTTTTGGGGGAAGTGGAATGTCAGAAGTGCAAATGTTGAATAATGTTCTGTCTCCAACTTTGTGGTACTCCTGACATTGTGTTGCTGCTGCTCCATTTGTAATACTGCTACACCATTGTGCCATTCCCTTTGTGGTACAACATTTGTGGTACTGCTACTCCTACTCCAACAGAACTCCACTTTGTGGTACTCAGTGTTGATTTGTTTCAGTTTTGAGAGTGTGCCATTGTATAGAGTGCATGCTTATTGTCCTTTTATTTAGTTTTCTATGAACTTGATGATGATTTTGGGAGTGTTTGTTAGCGTAAGTTTGTATATGCTTACAGTATCAAATGTTTTGCTCATGTCCAAAGCTACAGCTACAGTGTTTCCTGTGCCTGTGCAGGCCTTGGATTGTTGAAACCTGTTGTGATTTGGTGGCAAATGTTGTGTGAAGCAGTGCATGTTGAGTGTTTATACTTGAATCCATGTTGATGAGAAATTCCTGGAATGTTTTCTGTTATGAATGGTAATAGTGTTTTTCTAGTGTTTTGGCAATGGGTGATAGAAGTTATATAGTCGGTAGTTTTTGCCAATGTTATGATCCTTGTTTGGTTTTGGAATGGGAATGATTGTGGCATGCTTCTAAAGATGGGATATTGTGTTAGTGTTTAGGGCAGTGTTGTACATGTTTGTGAAGTATCTAATCGCAAATGGCTGTAGGTGTTTGAGCTGTTTGATGCTTATGCTATCAAGTCCAGTGAAATTGTTGTTGGTACTGTTTGAGATGGCTAATTGCACTTGTGTAGTGGTAAGTTGTATTTACTCTGTGAAAAATTCTTGATTATATGGTCTATGTGCCTGTTGATTTTGTTTGTGCTATATGAAGTGATGTTTGTGAATTGTTTATTAGAAGCTTTTGCTTTGTCTATGTCAATGATAGCTGTTTTAGTTTCAAAGCGAATGCTTCTGTTCTGTTGTGTAGGTTGTTTTTTTTGTTAGATAGTTTTGCTATGGTGCCCAACAGGGAGTGTAGATTGTGTTTGTGATCAATTTTGTCAAGATGTTGTTTCCAGGTGTTTATTTTGTGTTCATGTATTTGTTTGTTTCTGTGATTGTTAAGAGTAATGATTTGTGGGTCTGATCTGTTTTATTGTGAATATGGTTACCATCATGGATAAGCTTGCAGATATGCATGAGTGAGTGTGATTTGTAATGTTGTGATTTTCTTTGGCGATGAAGAGTCTGTCAGCGTCCAAAATTTCCTTTATAAGGTGTTTGTTTACCTCATGACATTTGTGGTGTAGGGTCTGTAGGTGATGAGATCCTCAACATGTTGTTTAAATGATCTCCAATCAGCCTTGTGGTAGTTTGTTATTATTTTAGTAAAGTAAAAGCGAGTTATTTTGGTCTTGTGATGTATACTGAGGTGGTGAGTAAAGGTAAGTGACTGGATGTGAGGAAGTGGATTGTCTGCCAACTAGTGCAGTCATGCAGTAGTTATGTTTGGTGAAGTAGGCTGTTGTGTTTGATTGGTTGGTAGATGTGTTGAGTGTTTGTGTTTAGTGTGATGTGATTAGAGTTAAGAAGATGTTTTTGGTCAGTTCTCCTCTAGAGTCTTCAATTGGCAAATACAATAATGGTGAGTGAGCATTAACATCTGCTGTGATGATTGTGTTTAGAAGATTGGTTATGATTGTAAGGATGGTGGATATAATTGAGTCTTTTTCTGTTTGTAATATAATTGAGTCTTTTTCTGTCACAAAGAACAAATTGCTTCTCAAGAACGTCGTTATAAAGAGCAACTACAAGTTCTGAAAGATTTGATTTGTAGGCAAGAACAAGATGGTGATCAAGAACTTTCAACTACACCTACTACTGCAGCAGCAACACCGAATTTTCCTGCTGTTGACTCTACTTCAGAATTGTGATCAGATTATTGGTCCAGGTTTTGCATGTTTGCAAATGTACATTCTGTTCCAAAAGAGAAATCAGCAAAGGTTTTTCTGACAAATCAAACCTCAACCACCTACAAACTGCTGTCAAATCTGGCTGCACAGGAGACCCCGCCAAAAGACATAAACAACTTAACCATGAAACAAATTATGGATGATATGAAAAAACAATTTAATCCCAAACGTTTTGCTGTAAGAGAGAGATTTAGATTCTAAAATAAAATGAAAAGACCAGGTGAATGAATTCAAGAGCTAACTACTTGCATACACCAACCAGCCACTACATGTGATTTCAGTTCAATCACCAATCCTTTACATGAAGCACTAGAAACTTGCTTCATTTTCTCAATGAATAATGAGACAGTTTTGAAAGCACTCTTTAAAATCTATATTGATAAATTGACGTTTACACATGCCATAAAAGTTGCAACTGAAACTGAAGATGCTGCAAAAGTAGCCAAAGAAACTGTGTTTGGTTTCATTCCTGAACGAGTTCAAAAAGTTAAAGGTTTTTTCAAACTCACAAGAAAACTTCATCTACTGAAAATAATGAAGATAAATGCTATTGTTGCAGAAAAGCTGGTCATTTGGCACCCAATTGTTATTTGAAAAATGCTACTTGCAATTAGTGTAAGCTTTAACAAGGTCATTTGGAATCTGTTTGCCAAAAAAAAAAAAGCAGAATAGAATACCAGTAAAAACGGCAAAAATCATTTCTGTTTGTAATGCTACTATTTGTAATGTTTCAGTTTGTAATTTTTCAGATAATTTCTTGAGTTCCAAAATTGCAAATCCCTATCTACATCAATTCTCAAGAGGTTCGTATGGAATTAGACACTGCAATAGGAGGCAATTTTCTTTTACAAGAAGTCTAGAAAAAGTTGGGCAAACCAGAACTTCAACAATCCTCTCTTCAATTTCAATCTGCAAGCAAGCATTTACTACCCATTTTGGGAACATTTGTTGCACTAACTACTCTGGCAATTGAAGGAAACAGATTACCAATTCTGTATAATGTCACAAGCATTTCTAATTTGAACCTTTTTGGCCAAGATACCATTGCTACTTTGAACATATCAATTGACAAGATATTGTTTTGCAGCTCATCAACAAGCATGATGTGAAATCTTTATCTTATCGCCCTTATCCGATGAGCAAAATTCGCAATTACAAGAAGCATGTACCAAGTTATGCGATGATTATGGTGAACTTTTCAAACCTGAGTTGGGAAGTTTCAAGAATTTCGAATTAGAGGTACAGTTTAATCCTGAAGCAAAGCCCATATTTTGCAAACCAAGGTCTGTACCTTTTGCCTTACAATCTAATTCAGTGCAGGCTTTAGACACCAGTATAAAGAAAGGAATCTGGACACCAGTTCAATTTAATGATTGGGGTACATCAATAGTCCCAGTCCAGAAAAGAGGTCAAACCAATGCTTCTGGTGGACATCTATAAGTCTGTGGAAATTATTCTGCTACAGTAAATTCTCAACTTGAAAATCATCATCATCCACTCCCATGTCCTAAAGAATTAGTACAAAAACTAGGTGGTAAATTTGGATTTACAAAAATTGATTTGGCTGATGCTTACAACCAAATTCGATTAACTCCAGAATCATGCAAATGCTTAGTGTTAAGTACACATCGGGGGGTTTTATCACAAAATGTTTTGCCCTTTGGAATTTCTTCCACTCCTGGATATTTTCAAAAGATCATGGATGATATCACTAAAGATCTACCATGTGTGGTGGTATATCTGGATTATATCATGGTGAGTGGCAAGAATGCAGAAGATCACCTTTATAATCTTAAGCAATTATTACAGAGGTTGTCTGAAAATGGTTTGTGTTGCCGCAAAGAGAAATATGAGTTCAGCAAACTGTGTGTGGAATATTTGAGTCACGTTTTTTCTCAACAAGGAATTTCTAAAGGCTCCAAGATAGATGCAATCCTGGACATGCCAGCACCCAAAGATGTATCTACATTATGATCTTTTCTTGGTTCTGTACAGTTTTATGCAAAGTTCTTACCTTCTCACTTTTCTACAGATGCTTCTCTTCTTTACAAACTTCTACAAAATGATGTTTCCTAGAAGTGGGGTTCAGTAGAAGCAAAAGCATTTAATAAGTTAAAAGAACTTCTCTCCTTTGATTCCTTATTGGTTAACTTCAAGCCTTTGCTTCTTTTGGGCTAGCTTGTGATGTGTTAAGTGTCAGTATCAGTGCTACATTGTTCCATCATTATCCAAACAGAGATGAAAAACCAATTGCTAATATATCTAAATTGTTGTCTGCATCTCAGTGTAAGTACAGTCAGATACAGAAAAAATTGCTCTCCATAGTTTTTGCATTGAAGAAGTTTTACCAATATATTTGTGGAAGAAAGTTCGTTTAGCACGATGGGCTCTTTTTTTTTTTAACAAATTCAGTACACTCTAGAATTTTGAAAAACCAATCATCATTAAAATGCTGATGCCCTCAGTCATCTACCCTCTGGCAAAGACCCAATCTTTGATGAAGAAGAAGAGGAATATGATTTGGATATGGCTTGTGCCATCAAAACTCTTCCAATAGATGTCAATAGATAGACGTCAATAGATTCCAATAGATGTCAAATGAAGTCAATAGATCCAATCCACTGATTCTTCACCTGTCAAAAAAGAAACCTCAAAAGATCCAGTACTGGCAAAAGTAATGCGCTTTACATGTGAAGGTTGGCCATCTCACCTTGCTTCCAATGATCCTGCTCAGCAATTTCAACAAATTTTCAATTCACTCAGTAACTGTCATGGATGCCTACTGTATGGCAGTAGACTGGTCATTCCTTTAACCCTCCAATAGCAAGTGTTTCAACTGTTGCATACAAGTCATTTGGGCATGCAGAGAATGAAACAGTTAGCAAGAATTGTGGTCTACTAGGCCAACATTGATGCAAACATCTTGGAACTTGTTCACAGTTGCACTCTTGCTTCAAGCACAGGAATGCCCCTGCTAAACTTCCAAATCAGCTGTAAATCCTTCCTGAAAAGCCTTGGACCTGCTTACATGTGGATCATGCCATCAACTTTATTGGTCAAAATTGGTTAGTCTTAGTGGATGCCTACTTGAAGTATCCTTGTATCCATCCAACTTTATCAATTTCCAACAAAGCTACTATAGACTTTTTAGAAAAAGATTTTGCCCACTTTGGATATTCCCATACCATTGTGTCAGATAATGCCACTTGTTTCATCTCTGACAAATTTCAGACCTACTGCAAGGACCAGAACATCATTAATTTTAATGGTGCTCCCTACCATCCTGCAACAAACAGAGCAGCAAAGCGGCTTATTCAGACCTTCAAGCAAGCTTTAAGAAAGTCTTCAAAAGCACCAAGAAAAGCAATACAGGAATTCTTGATGCAATACCGAAGAACTTCAACTGCTAGTGGATATTTGCCTAGCAAACTCCTCAACAACCATCAATTACGTGCAGTAATCAACACCTTGCTTCCTTCACCTCCACACATTGCTCAATCCAAACTCAAGTCCAGCAATGACAAGGTTAACAAGACTTGTCATCATTTTAATATAGGAGATCTGTGTTATTTGCTGTATTTTGGACCACGGCAAAATCAAGATCCTTGTTGGGTTCTTGCCTTAATTGTTAAAAGACAAGGCAGTCACATGTTTTATGTATGAGTTGTTCCCACTGGACCAATTTAGCATTGCCACATCAATCAGCTTCAACCCCATTACATCTCTGACAGCAACAACGACATCAAAGATGTTCCTTCCACCTCTGATGTGGGTCTGGAGTCTACAACTGAGTAATTTACCTTGAAAGAAGAGTATTGCCGTCTTCATCCACTTCAAAAGATATCAATACAGAAGAATCTTCACCTTTGTCTGTCACCCATGCTAGCAATCCTACTACTTCATCCTTTGATCCACTGTATATACATAACAATCTGAGACAATCTAGCAGATGAAGGATGCATCCAGATTTTTATGTTTGTTAATGTTGTATTTATTTTTTGTGCCTACTTTTTACTTAGTTTGGGAGGTGTTGTGTATTTTGACTTTACACATATCAAACTTAGATGTGTTTCATACTTCATTTAAGTGTGAGCTACCATGTGTTCTTTATTTGCCTTGCAAGTTCATTTTGTTTGCATTTTTAATAATAACTGCACCTTTAGCTTTATTTTACAATTTTAATGCTGTGTTTTAACCCTTTGCAGTCGAATTTAATGTTACCGTAGTCGCCGTCGCTGGTCGTATCTAAAAATTGTCGATTTTACGCACTATCGCTTATGCACATCTATCATCATGAAGCTATCTATCACTTTCTGCGTATTACTGCTTAGCTATACGTTTTCTTACTACAATAGATATGAAAGAAATTTATTAGTCATCATAACATCATTATAAAATAAAGGAGACAAAAACAATTATCAATAGTGTTTTTCAGTGTGATATTTTTTGAAGCATTTGTTGGGGTGAAGTCCTGGTTTCCTTTCGCATGTTTCACAGTGATAAACAATTTCTTTACGTTTCACTTTTCTGTCGCTACAAACTGCGCAATCTTTTGTCCTTCCATTAGGAATTTTTGCTACAAAATGTCTTCCAGATAGATGTTCGATCGACTCTGCATCATAATTTCTTCCACGCTTTCTCAAATTTTTATTTCGCACATTTCCCACAAGCTGTATCACAAGATTTTTGCGATATTTTTTGTGGGTCACTATCCTCAAGCCCTTTTCTTTTCTTTGGACGTTATATAGAATAAAGCTGTTGACTATGGCAACTTCAAATAGCCAAAAGAACATTTTATGCCACCACTTTGCCGTTTTCCTCAAAAAAGCGTAGCTTCCACTGTAGTGGTCTGCCTTATCTACTCCACCCATATACTTTGTATATTGAGAAATTACAACAGGTTTTGCCACAGTTGTTGACCGTTGATTTCCCAAAATACATTCTTCATCTTCACATTGGGTGTTGTAGACAGAAGATAGCATTGTAACCACCCGTTTGTCTCTCCATTAAAGAGCCATTGTGTCATCATTTTTTCTAAATGCAACTACTTCATGCTTCTTTTTTTTCGCTTTTTTTTTTGACAATTCGTTTGGCATACCCTTCCTACTGGGCATTACTGTTCCAGTTAAGTGGAAAGATAGCTTTCTCAGCTCTTTGCACAAAGTTGGACTCGTATAAAACCTGTCTGTGAAAATGTGGTACCCTGATCCATACCCTTTTGAAGAGAGCATGTTGCATAAATGCAACATGATTCTACTCGTAAAAGACAAATCAGGCCGGACTAAACCATCAGTTGTATACTTTCCATAGTATGGAACAAACACCACGATATAGGCAGAGTCAGTCATTCTCATTCACTTAGCCATATTCTGTTCATACAATTATTGTACTGTTCGCAAGATCACAAATCACCACCCAGTCTAATTGAATAGAAATGTTGTCAAGAACCGATTATACAAGCTAAAAACGTAACAAATTGATCGCATACGCTATAATTCTATTTGTGCGAATGTAACACTAAACAAAAAGTTTGCCTTCAGTTCAGTTGCTACACAAGCTCTAACACTTACACCTTCTTATGAATGACAGTTACCAAATGACTTACCACGGGTGTTCTGCATGACTAAAGAATCTGCAGTTACATGACAGCAAGAAGAATTTACCGCCTTTTAAGCAATATTAGCGAATAGCAATTGCCCTACAACCACACTAAACACGATTTTAACGTTAGGCAAGCTATACTCACCTTTCGACCAGAATGACGTTATTTCGTCTGGCGAGCTATATTCAGCTGTCGACCGCAAAGGGTTAAAGACTCGTATATCAGAAGAAAAATAAAGAAATACAACAATGTGTATGCAGCTTACCAGAACTTTTGTAACATCACTTTTGTAAAATTCCAAAAAGACCATCACATGTTTTCATCGAAACAACTGTAAATTCTGTGTTGAAATGTGAAGTGTAAATCCCTCGACCCAACATTCCTGCAGTCTCCCCAGGAGACAACTCAAGTTTGGCTACTACAGTTTTACTTGCTCAACTTGACAGGGTTTGATGGTCCTAAGCAGTTCAGAGGATCAACTTTTTACATTCCAGTCATAAAGCATGGAGTATATTGAACAACCTTACTGGTAACCCATGACACTCTCCTTGTCACTGATTCATTTTAGCTGATGGTATTACATCTCAGCTAGTCAGAAACATTAGATACAAGACTGTTTACCACAAGTCATCTTGACTTGTTTTTCAAAAAGTGTTTGACTTTTGGAGAGCCACAACACCAAACCCAGAAAATATCTCTAACACTTTCTCACAGAGAAAATTCACTGCTGTCTGCCAACACTTAAAACAAGGTAAAGCTCCAGCCCCCAAAATCCTTTGTCTTAATTAATTTCTTTCAAAACTGCTTTTTTTGTCCAAAACTGATTTACCAAGTTTCTTGATATTTGAAGTTTTCTGTGTTGATGACACAGAACATTAAGAATTCTTTCCAGGAAAGAAAACTGGTGCTGTGTTTGTTGATCTGACAGTGGTATAACACTGTCTGGCATCATTGTCCTACCTGCCAGCTGCTGAAGCTTTTTGCAAATAAGCACATGGTCAGAATGATCATGGATCTTGTCCAAAACCAAAGTTTCACCCTTACTACCAGTGACAGCAAGCAAACCAGGTTATGCCATTTGAAAAACAGTGTTCTGCAGGGATCAGTCATGGTTCTTCTTTTTTTCAACATCTATATCTATATGTATTCAATCAACATCTATACGTATCCACAATTTCCAGAAAGTTTCCTTATGTAGATGATCTAGCATTGTTGCACTCTTCTGGAAACTGGAATGGCCTGGGGAGAATTTAAGTCAAGACATGTCTATACTTTCAGCATATTTCCAGGCTTGGAGGTTAAACCTCACTTGCACTGAAATGGCAGCTTTTCATTGAAATAACCAAGAGGCCAAACATTAGCTAAAAGTCTACAACAGCAATAAACTTTTATTGTCTTTCCAACCCCTTCTCATCTTGGGATTAAACAGGACAAATTGCTCATGTTCTGTCACCATCTAGTGGCATAGTACAAAAAATATCTTTGCATATTACATTGCTGAGGCAACTTGTAGGCTCAGAATGGGGTGCTGGTGCCAAAACACTACACAAAGCTGCCCTATCTCTGGTCTACTCAACAGCTAAGTGCTGTGTACCGGTCTGTTGTTGCAATGCTCACACTTGGCTCCTAGACAGTGTACTAAATAACACCTTGCACATAGTCACTGGATGACTGCATCATACTCCAAAGACCACCTACTCATACTTTGAGGCATCCAGTCAGCTGAGCTTTAGTAACTAGAAATGACACTCTCCTTGGCTTACCATGGTCTCCTAGACCCTGACTATATGCTGTAAGGTCTTTTAAGTGGGTCCTCAGATGCTCACCAAGATAGACTAAAATCTAGACATCCATTTGTACCAGATGCACAGAATCTATTGAATAACCTTGCCAGATTTGACATTCATGCTTTTCAGTGGAAAAATTATTGATGGAACATGGAGTACTATGAGAATACATCCAGGTTCCATGCTTTCTACCAATGACCAGTACCAGGCCGGTTGGAATGAGCTTGCTTTGAAAAGCTTGGGTTAAGCTTAATCGCCTGCAGACTGGTGTTGAGTGATTCCATTCATCCATGCATAAATCTTGTTTCTTCACCAAATTGCAAGTGTGACACCTCTGAGCAAACAGCAGACCATGTCCTAATAATGTGGTCCATACATTGGGCACCACATGGAGCACAAAGTTTGCAGCTTTGGATGACAAAATCCAATGCTGGCTCAACACAATCACTACCAACATCTGATCTGGGTAGCACAGAAACCTGGGGAAATAAAAGGATAAGCCCTCAAGCTCAGTCCTGTTTGTGACTGACTTAGAGTGGATGCCTTTCCAGACAACAATGATTGATAACTCTTACAAAATGAATTTTAGTTATATTATTTTAATAGATGGTAGGATGATGTTGCAAGTGAAGTGATTAAAGGAACATAAGACAAATAGCAAATAATACTGATAAAAAAAAAATTTATGCATCAAGTGCAAAATTTTTTCCCCAGCATTAACAAGTGCAAAAATTTCCCTCCACAAAATCTTTTAAAAAATAGAAAAATAAAATTTATTTTATTTTAATTAATTCTAGTAAGTCTTTTTGTCTTTTGTTATCCTTCCACATGCACTCACTCAGCAAAAGATCAATTTTATCACTGTTAATACCTAGGGTTAGTGTTAAAGTAACTTAACAATGTGGTTGTCATCACCTGTAATAATAGGTTCAAACACTTCTTGTGATAACATCTAGACATAACAAGTTTTAACCCTAAATCTAACCTTTAAAAGTATAGTCATCATACAAGTAAAAAAGTTTCCTTTTAGGGGTTATAATTAGCCAAAATACTCTGCTGTAACATTTTTGATAATTGTGTGCTAGCTTTGTCAACTGCAATATGTATATAATGGTAAGCATGAAAAAAAGAGAAAAAATAATACAAATCCATGACTAAGTTTTTTTCTCTTTTTTGTCTTTTTTTGTCTGTGAATTCTGACGTTGTTTTTGTGTAATTATCATTGCTTTTAAAATTGAATTAGTAATAACAGTGACAGCATAAACTTGAGAAAATTGTTGTTTATATATTTTAATTGAATGTATTTGTTGTTTAAAGTTAATTAATAAATTGTGCTACACATTTTATATGTTTTGATAAGGATTGATGATATTTGAAAATGTTCAGCTTCTTTAATAAATTTTACAAACTTAGTGAAATGTTGGATTTTGTTTGCTATTATTCTTTTAATTTTTTAAATTTTATAGAACATACTCGTATTTTATAGCACAATATAAAAAAATTAACTTACTATTTGAGAACCTTTGCTGTTTTCAGATTTGTCATACTTGCTTTTTGATTTGGTTGTTTGCTTTTTTGAAATTGCCAAATTTGCTATGGTAGGTTTATTCTCATCAGGTTTAGGATCTTTTTTTGTTTCATTGCTTTTATCAGATTTTGAGGGCAAAGGTGCTTTTTTTGATGTATCAACAGGTGTTGTGATGGAATTTTTGTCATTTGATTTGTTAATTTCAACAGCTTTTGTAACTGTTTTATCAACTAAATTGGCAGGATGATGTTTTGTTTCTGCAAAATTTAAAAAAATATTCTATATTCAACCATAAGATACAATAACCAATAATTAAAAAGCTAATTTATATTTTTAATATTATTAAAATTTAATTGAAATCACATGAGAATCTAAAGCAAATCTTTGTAGAGGTAATTGATAATTATTCGTTGTTTACACAACATGCCTAAAAGTACACTAATATTGAAAAAAAGTACTCTTGCATGGAGGCAGAAAAATATGCCAATAAAAGTTTTGTGGGGGCAGAGTGAAAGAGGAAAAGAAATCATCATGAGGCTTTTGGTTGTAGCCAAATAGCTTTCAAATAACACAGGCTGAATGATACTATCATGAAAACAAAACTACAAAAAAAAGTTTTTGGCAGCCTTAAAACTGCAAAAATTCAATTTAGAGTTGCTGAAACAAGTAAAAATCCAAACAGTCCAGCTTTACCAAAAAAAATTGGATTTTCCTATTAAAAAGCAATGAAAAAATTTCTGATTAACAAGCAAATTAGAAAACAACATTTTATATTTACACAGAAATATGCACATTGGACCACAGAACAATAAAGTAAAGTGATGTTTTGTTATGAAAGCAGTTTTTAAACCTTTAAGATGGGTTTAACACCATGCAGCACCCAAAATCTAATCACTATAACTTTTGATACACAGCTCTAGCTGTTATAAATATCTTCATTCAGTAATGATTCAAATTAGTTTTTTAAAGAGAAAGAAAAAGTAGGCATATATTTTCTTTTAAAAAAAATGCTGATCTTTATTTGTAATGCTAGAAAAGCGCATGCTCAACTCTACTGTATTTACCACTCTGAAGTGTTTTAGCAAGATAACTAGATATCTTGAACAAAAGCAAGCAAATATTCTTAAATGGTCTGGATACAGCTCAGATTTAAATCATATTAAAAATTGCTGCTACAAGGTAAAAATAACATATTTGAATCAAAAAATTAGAAGGAATAGAATTGGATATTTGAATAGGTAAAAATAACATATTTGAATTGAAGAATTAAAAGGAATAGAATTGGGATTTTTTATAATGTTATTGTCTGTTTCTCTCATATCTTTCTCTCATATCTGTTTCTCTCATATTTTATAATGTTATTGTCCAAGAATTGATTAAATACTTCAATTAGTAATATGTTGCGATTTTGATAATCATGAATAATAATTTTTTTTATAATCTAAAATTACCAGTAAAATAAAATAGGGTTCTGGAAACAGCATCATCTTTCCAGTCAAAAGCATCTTGTACACATGGGTAAATCCATCACACTAGTCATTCTTTTAGTGGTTGATCACAGTCATCATCCTGATTATTATCATCATCTTGAGTATTACTAAAAACTGAATTAGAATCTGATGTCTCATAATCATTTGATGAGATATGGTCATCATCTACATACATCCATCTACGTACTGAACAAGGAATACATAGAATCCACTATGTTGTAATTCCGAAGCCGTACTTCATACCTGCTTTGAGTTGAATTATCATCCAGCTTATGTGATCTAGTGGTATTGTCTCCTGCATGGAAGACCACAGGTAGTTGGTTTGATACGCAGTGAGATAAGCATCACTGATGAGCTCTAACAAAAGTGAAACTCAAGTCTGGTGCTTCTAGTCTTTTTAGTGGCTTGTTTTCTAAGTAAATCTAACATTTCTGTGAAAAGTTACATCAACCACCAACAAATGGAACCTTCTTATTTAGACTCCCAAATAAACAAAAATTGATTGCTTGCACTGTTTTTAAACAAAACAAACAAACAAACAAAAAAACAAAACAAACAAACAATGTTTTTAAACAAAAATTAAACCAATTCCTTTTAAATTCTTAACATTTTTGATCAATTTTCTTATATTTTATAAACTTAAAAATTCTCGCTTCTGATGCTTGCTTTTGTTGCTTTTTTTTTTCAGAAAATTTGTACCCTATAAGATAACGCACCCACTTCTACTTTCCTTGTATTACAATGAATAGAAGACATTATCACAAAGCAGATTCAAATATCGCTTTCATTCTATTATAAACTTTGTATTTTAATATCGCTTTAAACAAAGTCGATATTTTCGGAGCCATAAGCTTTTTGTGACGCTCTCATCAGTGGCAATCGCGTCAAAATGGGACAAACCAGAGAAAATCAAGGTATTTATAGTCTCAACAGTTGGGAGAAAGGTGCTGCAGTCTCGGAAAGGAGAAAAGCACAATTGCACAGTGTGGTGCAATACAGGATGTTCTCGGAAAGGAGAAATGCACTATGTGCAATTACCCAGGAGAAACACTGTTACACGCAACTTAGGTTATTTGAAAAGTTTCAATGTGTAAACAAATTCCTTTTGCTTACATAAAACCGGATGTTTGGTTTTGATAAAAGTTGCCTCGAGTAGACACAGATGGAACAAGTTGCGTGCCACAGCAAGAATTTTAAAACGTTTGTTGTTATAGTTTGCAGCACATTGTTCGTTGTCAAGCAAGTGTTGTCCTATGGCAGAGTCACACTCTGGATTGTTACGTTTTAGCTTACAGGATCTGCCAGGTTGAGATCGTGTAGGGCGCTTCGCTTGCTGTTGTAGCCATTTAGGAACATGCTGCTTGATTCTATCTTCTAGTCGCTGTGATGTTTGTCCTACGTACCTACTGTCACAGTGGCACGAATATTCATAAACAACAGAGCTTTTCAGCGTGGTAGGTAAAACATCTTTGCGGGCTACAGGCAACATGCGTTTCTATGTAAATACAACTCTGGTGGTAACGGAGCCATAGCAGCTTTCAACAGCCGTTTTGATGTTTTTATCAAGACCAATGGAAGCTTTTCCTATCCAAGGAACTCTCAAATATACGGGACACTTCTCAGGACCAAATCGTTTGGGCATAGAAAACTGAGCAATTTTCTTGGAAATGTTGCAGTCAATAATAGATTCAGGATAACCATTGTCCAATAGAATGTTCTTGATATGCTTAATTTCTTTGTTTAGTTTAGATTTCGTGCATATCATTAGTGCCCGGTGTACCAAAGTTGATATAAGGTTTGTTTTTTGTTTAGTGGGACTGAAAGATTCCCAACGTAAGTACTGTCCAGTAAAGGTAGGTTTTCTATACACACTTGTTTCAAAACCGGTAGCTGTTCGTTCCACGTTAACATCGAGAAACGGTAAACAATTATTTTTCTCTTTCTCAAAGGTAAATTTGAGAGAAGGATGGAGACAGTTTAGTTGTTTGAAAAAGTTATCCGACTCATCTTCATTGCGAAACATAGCAAATGTATCGTCAACGTACCTAAAATATGTGGAAGGTTTTGATTTTTGAGAAAAAAGTTTTTCTTCATAATACCCAACAAAGATGTTAGCTAAGGCTGGGCCTAGTGGTGAACCCATTGCAACCCCATCAGTTTGCTTGTACATAATGTCGTTAAAGCTAAACTCTACTCCAGATGTGGCACTTTTCATCAGTGCGATGATTCGGATGCACAACCACTTATTTTGAAGGCTGTCTTCATTGAATATTGTGTATCCCACCACATTTTCTGCTGACACAACAGCATCTACATATGACTCGGATTACGCTTTTTTCTTTTTATTTTATTTTCTTTCTTTCATTTCATTTTTTTATTTTTTGGTTTCTCTTAAAAGGTGCTGCAACCATGCACACTTGTTCTTAAAAATCTCTTCTTATCTTGATTGCATGCCATAACGTTTATCGTTTTGTTGCCTCTTCCTTTTTCTGTTCTGCTTTCTACTACTTACAAATTTCCTATTTCACTATGTTTTTTATGGCGGAACTGAAATAAAAGATACTGATACTGATACACTGAAGGTAAAAAAAATTAGATAAAAGATTATTTGTCTTTTTTTGCCACATGCAAAAAGTAGAAGTATTTGTCAAATTTTGCTATGAGGTATCCTTTAAGATTTATGAGAAAGACACATGAGGTGGTTTCTTTGTTCCACTATTAAATTTCAACAACACATACCTAAACTTACATTGAAAAAGGATTTGATTTGGAAAATTTGAACAAAATTTGATGATTAATTGAGACATTTATATATTCCAAAATATGATCTGTAGTTGTTCAGAAAAGAGTGTTTTATAAATTAGAAAGGGGTTTATGTTATAATATGAATATGAATTTAACAAGTTTGTCAAAATTTGAGAAAGCCTCAAATTTTAAGCATTTTGTGGCAATTTGGAACACATCATTAAACAATTATAATCACTTTCTATGTTCTTAATGTATTTACAAAATATTCTTTTCAGCAAAAAAAATAAATATTGCTTGAAGTAAAAGATTTTTCTTCCCAAAGCTTTTCATCTGACACTATTCAGGGGAAATCGTCAGAATGAAGTAGAATTGAAACCGAACTAATTTATAAAGGAACTAATTTATAAATTAGTTCGGTTTCAATTCTACTTCATTCTGACGATTTCCCCTGAAGAGTGTCAGATGAAAAGCTTTGGGAAGAAAAATCTTTTACTTCAAGCAATCTTCAAATTCTGTACCACCAAATGTTTATTCAAAAAATAAATATTTTAAATTGTTTTAATTTTCTAGACTGGCAATAAAAAATGTTATTTTAGACATTTTTTCTCAAAATTACAAGTTTTACTTTACAAACCTAGAGCAATTTATAATGTAACTTAACTGAGATAAAGTTTTAGTTATAAGTGAAAATTTAAGTTTTTTGTGCTAACACAAACTTGTTTAAAAAAATTTAATTCATCAAATTGGCCATTCCCCATAGACATTCTTTTTAGAGAAACCCTGTACATAATCAAACTAATTTCTTTCTGATAGGCAGTTAATTCTCCAATAGATTGCTACTTTAGCATGGTGGAGGGGTTTGTGTTTTCTATGATCCTAATAGCAATGCTGTCTGGAGTTTACAATTCCTCTCAGAGATACCCATGGTGCTAAAGTTGAAGGTGAGAAACAAACCAAAAGCAATCTAAGAAAGGTAGCAAAATGAATAGTCCAAATGACAATATTCATACTGCATCTGGCATTGCCAGTATAAAAAGGTCTGAGTTCAGGCTTTATGCAGAGGGGCCCAAAAAGTGAGCTACATTCTCCTCAACAAGCTGACTGTAACTGGAAACCCATCATTGCATTTGCTACATGTTTGAGGAGGCAAATGGGGGCAATGCACAGTATCTGCACTCGAGTTGGTCCCAAATATTGGGATCTTGACATGATTAACTGGAACATCACTTTACTTAATGGAAAACAAAAGGAATTGGTTTGGGAGGCAGAGCAGTATTATCTCAGTATTATTGGAGTTTTCTCTACCAAGTGTTGTGGCTCTGATACTGTTGAGTTGAATGAAGGCTGGAAGCTTTTCTACTTAGGTGTATATGTAACCATGTCTGCTCAAGCAAGGGTAAGCCTTTTTATAAGCACTCACTTGGCTGACTATGTTACTGATTGAATCTCACTTGGAGGAAGGGTTTGTTTCCTTAAGCTTAGGCTACAGGATAGTCAGGTATCTTTCAGGTGTACACACCAAATGCTGAAGCAGAGCACCAGCCTTTCTTAGTTGAAGCAGGTGTTGCTTTACAGAAAGTAACAATCTGCAGAAACAATTGTCCAACTGGGTGATTTCAATGCACATATGGGTACTGACAACAAGCATGGAATGGTGTTATTGGAAGACAAAGAGACTCTGACATTAACAGAAATAAAAGGTGTTTGCTACAATTCTGTGCCACAAACAGACTGTTCATAATGAATACTTTTTTTTGGCACAAGAGAATTCACAGGTACACTTGGTACAGAGATTTGATGGGATAGCATTCTATCATTAATTTCTGTATTGTCTCAGCAGACTTGTTTTTTTCTATGGTCGATGTTCATGTTAAAAGGGGAGCTGAACTGTCTACCAACCTAGTTATCTGCATTTTAAGAGGCCTGCACTATCCAAGAACAAAGAAATAATTCAGAGCATGAACAGTGTACAGAATATAAATGGGACTTACAAGCCAACAAAAAGGTGAGACATACTTTTGCAAGCAAGGTTGCTTCCCTGTTTAGAGTAGACTGAGTGGGATTTATTTAAATCAACAGTCATTACATCTGCAGCTGTTAATTGTGGTTGCAAATGTGTGGGTGGTCAAATGGGTAGTAAGAACTGGTTGGTGGAATCAAGAAGTTAAAAAAGCTATCCTTGTAAAGAAAACTGTGTTTAGGGGTCGGTAAACAAACAAGTCACCTAAGCAGCTTTGATTGCTTTACTCTGCAGCACATAAGACTGCTACTACTATTGTCAAACAGTCTAAAAAAAAGTCATGAGAAAAATTTGGACAAAAGTTGGATACAGACTACTGTTGCAATCAGTTAAAATTGACTACAACGTAGTCCAGGGGAACTTTAAGGCCTTCACCAGCTGCTCTTCCAAAAATATCAACTATACCAAGGAGAGTAAAACTAAATCTTTATTCCAATGCCAAATAAAATCCAAGAACAAGGGTGCAACTAAAGATACAGTACAGTTTTGCATACAATGCAGCCAGCAAATTAAAAAAGTGATGGCTCTTCCCAGCAACCAAAACGACAACTGAAGTAAATAATATGAAGACAAGTCCACAGCCATAATCAAGGAAAAATCACTTGTTTTACCGCAAACCAAATGTAACAACCAAAATGAAGCATGGACTAATTATAACCTAAATCAAAGGCCGGGATGAGACTGAGTTCGAATCTTGTAGCCATTATGAATAAGAAAGCTGATTCTCCAACAACTACAAATTGGCAAACAAAATATTTTGCCAAACCATATATTGTTTGTGTGGCAAACGTTGCCACCTTCATTGAGGATACTAATGGTGTGCTTCTGAAATATCAAAGGGCATCCTAAATTATTGGAAAGAATACTTTCATCATCTCTTAAATCCAGTAACAGTCCAACATTTGGAAACATCTGAGGAACAAATTGGTGAAAAAATTCATCTAATTGAAGCAGAGTAGAGCACACCAATCAAATCTTTGAAAGCTGGCAAGGCCCCTGGTGAAGGTGATATTTGACCTGAAATGTTAAATGCCATGAACAACTTCAGGGTTTGTTGGCTGACTCGTGTGTGTCAAGTAGCTTGAAAACTGATGAGGTATTAAAGCTATGGCAGACCAGTATGTTGATACCTATTCACAAAAAAAGAGAAAGAAGTTTGTTAACTACAGGGTTATTTCTTTATTAATTCTTCCTGGAGAGGTCTATTCAAAGTGCCTCAAAAAGATATGCTATGAAATAGTCAAACCTCAACTTCAGGATGCACAATGCAGATTTTTTCCTGGCAGATCCACCATGGACCAGATCTTTGCCCTTCAGCAAGTTTTTGAAAAATTGTGGAAATATGCCAAAGAGGTGTATACATGCTTTGTAGACCACAAGTTAAGAGCAATACTGCTGGATTATAATGTGAGAAGTCAGCTATTAGCTGCTATCAAAGCGTCATACAAACAGTCAGAAATCTGTGTTTGTATCAATGGCATAAAAACAAAACTTTTAATGTTAGTGTTGGACTACAACAAAGCTGTGGTCTTTATCCTCTTCTTTCATTATATACATGGACATGATAGACAGACACAGTTCCTGCAGTAGTGGTGTCACATTTGGGGAGTGTAATGTTCAGCGCCTGCTCATTGTTGTTGTCATTTGGAGAGGTATCCACTCCAGATCAGACACAAACAGGACTGGGGCCAAGGGTTTATCCTTTTACAACCCCAGACTGCTGCACTGCCTGAATCAGATGCTGGCAGTGGTGTTATTAAGCCAGTATCGAGCTTCATCATCCAAAACCATCAGACCTTGTGCTGCATGTGGTGCCCAATGTATAGGGCACGCTGTTAGTACACAGTCTGTGATTTGCTCAGAGGCACCACATTCGCAATTTGATGAAGGAGCAGCACACCATTTGTGCATGGTGAATGGAATTGCCCAACACCAGTTTGCAGGTGGTTGAGCTTAACCCAAGCTGCTTGGGGTAAAGCTCACCCACCTGCAAACTGTTACCAGTCACAGGCACAAAAACACAGAGCCTGGAAGCATTTTTACAGTACTCCACTTTCCATTTGTGATTTGTCCATTCAGAAGCGCAGATGCCAAGTCTGGCAAGGTTGTCCAAATGATTCTGCTCAGCTGGCATAAATGAGTGTCTGGATCTTTGTCTCACTTGGCGAGTATCTGAAGACCCACTTAAAAGACCATATACGATATGACCAGTGTATAGAGATTTTCGGTAAGCCAAGGAGAGTGTTGCTCTCATTTGGCAAAGCTCAGCTGGCTGGATGCCTGAGAGTATAGGTAGGTGGTCCATTGGAGTGGGATGCAGGCATCCAGTAATTATGCACAAGTCATGATTCAAGACACTGTCGATGAAGCGAGTGTGAGCACTGTGACACCAGATTGGCATGCAGTACTCAGCTGTTGAGTGGGTATGCATAGTGTTTTGGTATCAGCACCCCATCCGAGCCCACGGGTTGCCAAAAGTAAAGTTATGTAACTACTTATTTTGAATTTTTGACTTCTAATTGTTAAACATGTTGCACAGGTTGTATTTTTAAAAAGTTTTTTGCTAGTACAAAACTATAAAATAGCTCTTAAAATCAAATGTTTCATTTGAAACTCTTGAATGTTTTCATCTAGCTCTCTTCAGAAGGTTTTGCTAAAATGAATTGAAGAAATAAATGTACTATTTTAAAAGTTTTAAGACTGATTCTAATAAGCTAAAAATTAAGATTAGTAACAGTTATCATAATAATTGAAAATGTTTAATAAAGTAAAACCATGCTTTGTTGGCATAAAAATTTTGGAAACAAAAAAAAATAAACAAAATTATGCAAGTTTTGTGTTAAAATTTAGAACTAAAAAGAAAATTTTTTACACTTATACTAACAATTTATGTTTGTAAACAAACTCTTTCTGTCTACACAAATTAGGTTTACCAATAGAGATGAAAATCGATTTTAAGACTGATAAGTGGAATTTTGATTGTGCTTTAAAAAGAATAAAAAATTGATTGTCCTTATAGTGAGATGCACATTTCTGGTTGTGTAAAAAATTATTCTCAATTGCCAAGTCACAATGCGGTATAGAATTAGTTGATTAACCTGGGCATTTTGGTTGTTTTCATTCTTGACCAGTTCTGTTCCAAATAGACTTTGGCACATGCTGGTGGATTCTGTCCTGCAAATGTTGGGATGTTCAACCCACATACTGACTATCATAGTGACACAATATTCATAGACAACATCACTTTGTTCAAAAGCAGAAAGAATTTTCTTATGTATTGCAGGACCACTTGTGGTTGGACTGCTCCAAAACAATTAATAATTGTTGATTTTATTTTTCAAATTCCCTAAAATTTGAAAGAAATTTTAGGGAATTTGTATATTTTGTTGGCATAATTTCTTTTAAATATCAGAAAATTTGAAAGGAAAATAAAATCATCAATTACTAATTGTTTTGGAGCAGTCCAACCACAAATGGTCTTTTCCACCAGACATATTTTACTTGCAATACATAAAAACGTTCTTTCCACTTTTGAACAAAGTGATGTAGTATATGAATATTGTGCCACTATGATAGTCAGTATGTTGGTCGAAGGTCCCAACATTTGCAGGACAGAATCCACCAGCATGTGCCAAAGTCTATTTGGAACAGAACTGGTCAAGAATGAAAACAACCAAAATGCCCAGGTTAATCAACTAATTCTATACCACATTGTGACTTGGCAATTGAGAATAATTTTTTACACAACCAGAAATGTGCATCTCACTATAAGGACAATCAATTTTTTATTCTTTTTAAAGCACAATCAAAATTCCACTTATCAGTCTTAAAATCGATTTTCATCTCTATTGGTAAACCTAATTTGTGTAGACAGAAAGAGTTTGTTTACAAACATAAATTGTTAGTATAAGTGTAAAAAATTTTCTTTTTAGTTCCAAATTTTAACACAAAACTTGCATAATTTTGTTTATTTTTTTTTGTTTCCAAAATTTTTATGCCAACAAAGCATGGTTTTACTTTATTAAACATTTTCAATTATTATGATAACTGTTACTAATCTTAATTTTTAGCTTATTAGAATCAGTCTTAAAACTTTTAAAATAGTACATTTATTTCTTCAATTCATTTTAGCAAAACCTTCTGAAGAGAGCTAGATGAAAACATTCAAGATTTTCAAAACAGCCTTTTTTAAGGCTACTTATTTAACAAAAGAGTTTCAAATGAAACATTTGATTTTAAGAGCTATTTTATAGTTTTGTACTAGCAAAAAACTTTTTAAAAATACAACCTGTGCAACATGTTTAACAATTAGAAGTCAAAAATTCAAAATAAGTAGTTACATAACTTTACTTTTGGAGAGAAAAATAGTTTAGCTCTAAAAAAAAACTACAATGTCACCAAAACCATGCCCCATGACATAAAGTCAACAAAACAAACCTTACCATGCCAGGTACATAAAGAACTGGGATATCTGAAAACAAACAAATAACCAACAAACAATAAATCTTAACACATACACACTGCAATGCCTGCTATGCTCAACACACATATGCCAAAAAACAATGATTATACCAGCAGCAAAGTATAAATAAAAACGACACAACTAGTCTGTAGAAAAACTTTTGCAATTACCAGAGATTATCAAAAAGCTGAAGTCTAAATTACCTTTACAAAAGGATTTAGATGTGCTGAAGCAACAACAATACAATAAAAATCACATTGCTTAAGGAAAACACTAACCTTTAAATGGAAGTGGTTCAGTGTGATATCTTGAAACATTTTTTATTACTAATTCCCCCACTGAAGGTTTGCGACCAAAATTTCGATTGTCTTTAACTCGTATAGTAATTGGTGGAAAAAATTTTTCATTTACTGGAAGGTTCTATAATTAATATATTAATTAAAGTTTTATTTAAGTTCTTTACAACTTTAATAATCAAAGGCTTACAGCAATTGCAAAATACACAGGATGTTGAAAATTAGGATTTTTCTTCATGTTTTGAATTTTGTCTGATTTAATCACAACATCTCCTATCTGTTGTAAAAAAATAAAATTTATAAAATTTCATAACAGCAATATATGTGAAACAAACCTGTATGGCAACATTAGGTGAATTTACAGGTAACAAATGAAATGAAGACATATTACGAACACCCCAAATCAAAAATTCCAAGGCTGTTCTCTGAAGAACAGGTCTAATTGCATCTGGAACTTTATAAATGTTTTCAGTACGCCGAGGAGGAGGCACAGGAAACTCTTGTTTACCAAATTTCTAAAAAAAATTATTGTATGCTAATTTTTTGTACCTTGGGGAATTTTCTTGGTTCAACTAAAAAGTCTTTTAACACCAATAGTAAAAATTTATCTCAATTTATTTATTAATTTATAGATTTCATTTTTATAATTCACTTGCAAGTGCTAATAAGGTGACAATAACTAAATAATATACATTATTACAATTGCAGTAATTGTGAATGTTTTTTCTTGTTCATTTGGAGAAATGGATAGGAGCTGGATGGCCCATTAAATGGCCAGACATGTTTCCTTCAGCCAATTCACCAGGCTCTTGTTGACATCTGAGAGAGTACAAGATCCATTTGGATGCTGACAAATGGGGCAAAGTGTTATTACTTGCTCAGCTGTCTACTCTTTTGTGCCACACTCACAGGCTGCCATAGAAGCCATAACTCCTTTGTGCATTTCTGAGTGGAATAGACCAATGCCAGTTCGGAAGTGATTGAGCTTGATCCATGCAGATCTGAGAAAGCTAATTTCTGGTGCCATTTGGCTAACATTCTTAATAAATGTATGGAGTCAAGAGGTATTTTCTTGCCACTCCATGCTCCATCTATATTTTTCTTATCATGCTAAACTGGTGCCTAACTGGGTGGGATTGTTCAGCAATTCCAGTGCAGCAGGCACAAATGGGTGTCTTATTAAGTTTTTTTGATTTAAGTTGCTGCAACTGCCCATAAAATGGAAACAGAACCCTTTCATCAACCTTCTACTTTTACACTAATCCTTTTATACCACCAATACTTTTGCACTAATCACATTGACAAAATATGTCTTCCAGGAATACTAATATATGATATCTCAGATCGTTTACCAATTTTTTGTTCTTTCAAAAACACTCATATAAAAAATCATAACAATCTGGAAAAAGAAATTCCAGACACTAAACACTTTAACACTGAAGTTTTTTGCAATGACATTTGCTCTTTAATGGAGTCACCAAAGTACTTGACCACAATTTCAGATCCAGATTTAGCAATGACAAATTTCATTAATGACATTAAAAAAATATGGTAACTGCCACTTAAAAAGTTAATTAACACACCACTTAAAAATTTGATTAGAAAAGAAGCAAAAACTAGATCTAAACCATGGCTCACAAAAGGTCTACTTAAATCTATTAAAACAAAAAATTTACCATTTTGTCAATGTTACAAGCAACAGAAGACGCATCTAATTTCTAAATACAAAAACTATCTTCACAAGTTAACATGACTTAAACAAGTAGCAAAAAAGAATTATTATCAAAATGAACTAAATAAGCATAAGAATAATTTATCACAACAATGGAAACTGATTAATAAAATTATGAGTCACAATAAGTATCAACGTCAAATAGTAAATGTCATTTCAGATATAAATAAGGAAAAAATTACAGACACTCAAGCTATCTCTAATTTATTAAATAACAATTTCACAAATGTAGGTCCATCAATGGATGCTAAAATTCCCAAATGCCCAAATAAAGATAAATTCAAACTTTCAAGTCTTCTTAATTCGTTTCAATTTGAATTAATATCACCAAATGAGGTAAATAAACAATTGAGTCAACTAAGCTCTTCCAAAGCATGTGGATTTGAAACTGTACCAAACAACTTGTACAAACTAATAACACCAGTTATATCGCCTTTTTTAGCAGATATTTTCAATAAATCTTATGATCTTGGTACTTTTCCTTCTATACTAAAATACACAAAAGTAATTCCACTCTATAAAACAGGTCCGAAACATTTAGTTAATAACTATAGACCAATTTCCCTTTTATCACTGATAGTAAAAGTTTTTGAAAAACTACTTTATGTCAGACTTGAGAATTTTTTTTCTTGTTAAAAAGTTATAAATAATCAACAATTTGGATTTAGAAAACATTACTCAACTGAATTAGCCATTACAGATTTGCATAATAGAATCATAAAAAATACTGATAATGGCTATTATACTTGTTGCATATTTTTAGATTTGTCCAAAGCGTTCAACACTGTAAACCATTCAATCCTCTTAAGAAAAATTGTATGCTTATAGTATACGTGGTAGCATGCATTCACTTTTAAAGAGCTATTTAAGCAATCGTAAGCAGTTTACCTGGTGTAATAATACCAAATCAGAAAATAGCACAATAGTATGTGGTGTCCCTCAAGGGTCAACATTGGGTCCTTTGTTTTTTTTACTATACCTTAATGACTTACCAAGACCCACCAATTTTAATGTAAATTTATTTGCTGATGATACAGTTTTAACAATGAAAGACAAAAATCTATTAAAACTTCAAGCAACAGTTAATTGTAAACTAGCTATTGTAGATGACTGGATGAAACTTGATTGATTATCCTTAAACTACTCTAAATCTACATATTTTATTGTTAATATGTCTTTATCCACAAAAAACATATCTTAATTAAATAAACTAATTTCATGCACAATATCTCATTATGGCTTATCAGAAGAAACTCAGATGTACTACTTTCTTTGCTCTAGAGAAGTGGATTTTTGTGGTAAAATTACAAGTGCATCAAACTTTTGAGCAAGATGTAAAAAGTTCATCTTGCTTGTTGTGTGACATCAGAGATGTTCAGATAGTAATGGTGCACCATTAAAACTTGTTGGCAATGTGCCCTAAAAAGGGCAATTTTTTCCATGCACTTCTCCATTCTATAACAGACATTATCCAACTTGAAGGCACTGGCTGAATTTCAAGATGGGTAGATACTCATATTTTGGCCAAGTGGTTTCAGTTTGTCTGCAAAACAGCCAAAATAGATGTACTCTCAGCCTTGCAAGCCAGACCCATCCAATTCTTGTTGAGAGACTGAGCAAATTTGAGAACAGTCATAAATGAAAAAGAAAAAAACCATTTACTAAAACAAAGAAATAGAAAAAAATTGGGAAACACTTCTCATTTGTCAGCTGTAAACATTGGTTTAGATGCAACTGGGCATTTTCTTGAAAAAAATGGCATATAAATCTTGTAAAATGCATTTTTATTATCACCATCTTTATTTATCCTGCTAACTTGAAGGAAATTGTGGGGGTCTTTGACTTAGGCCAACCAACAAGCAATTACCTTGACCAATTTTAGATATGTCAATATAATACTGTTCAGTTGAAAACTTTTATTTGATTTTTTAGTTTTTATTTATAGATACAAGTGAAATATAGAGCTGTCATAAAAGTAAACATAAAATAGGCTTTTATTCATAAAATCATACCTAATATCTAAAAAAAACAACAAAAATGATAACCCAAATAAAACTAAGCAATAAAAAATAAAGTAGTGGACAAAATTGATTGAACAAAACTAGAGAATAATTTAAAATTAAAGAAATTCACACAAGGCAATACAGTACATAGAAAAGAAGACAACAAGAAAAATAAATAACGAAGAAAATAAATGTATAAACAAGGTAAATTCTAGAGTGATTCAAATCTAGTTTAAATCATGACAAAAATTGTTAAACCAAGCTCAGAAAAGTGCCACAAAATGTTTGTTTTTACCAAAAACTTAGCAAATAGATACAGATAGGCTTTGAACCCCACTCTTGGCAATTATGTTGCGATAAATACAGTGCTGCTACACATTGTTTGTAGAACTATGTAAAACTTTTCTTGAACAAAAGCAAAACTTTTTTTTAGATTCTAGTAAAAATCTTCAAAACAGATTTTACATCATATATGATACAATTGCCTGATACAATGCTCAGATGGTAGGTGCTTTCTCGCAGCCTGGGCTGTAAGTAAGTCTGTTCATTTATTCTAAAAATGACAGATTGAAACTGAACCTACTAAAATGGAAGGGTATCCACCCATTGCGATGTTCAGTGTGGGTCTGCTAATCAGCAAACATCCTTTTCAGGATGGGGCAATGTTAAGATAAAACTGCCCTTTTCAGGGCACATTGCCAACAAGTTCCGAAGACCCACTATTCTTCAGCTGAACATCGAAGGCCTCACTGCAAGCAAGATGAATGTTCTTCATCACCTCACTATGCAGTCTGAGGCACTTGTCATCCTACTGCAGGAGACCCAATGCATTGATGCAGAGAAGTTGGTACTTCCAAACTACCAACTAGCTGGGTCTTCTTTAAGCAGGAAGCATGGCCTTGCCACGTTTGTCCATGAGCGACTGAGATACATGCTTTTGGACCAATCTCCACCGACATCGGAGATCGAGTGGTTGTGTGTGGACGTTGATGGCTATAAAATAGTCAACGTCTACAAACCACCGCCAACGCAATTTTGAACCCTGGATCTCCCAGTGTATCCTCACCCCTGTCTGTACGCTGACAATTTTAACTGTCATCATGCCGACTGGGGTTACGATGACAACAGTTCGAACGGTGAGTGCTTGGCTGGTTGGAGAAGTATTAATTGTCATGCCCTCCTATATAATGCCAAGGACACTGCCAGTTTTTATTCCGGCTGCTGGAACACTGGCACCAATCCAGATCTAGCTTTTGCCAGCGTAGGTCCAAACAGTCGCTTACCAAATAGACATGTCCTTGAAAAGTTCCCCAGGTCACAACATCAACCTTTGCTTATTACACCACCAAGGTTTGCTATGGCAGTGCAAGCATGCCTGTTAAGTGATGGAACTTCTGCAAAGCCAAATGGAGTCACTACATTGCTTTGACGAATAAATTAGCAAAGACTTTGTTGCTGCCTGATTCACTTGATGTGGATGCGGCTTACCAGGACTTCTGTAACACCATTAAGAAAGCAACCAAAAAGACTATCCCACGTGGGTATTGAAATAACTATATTCCGTTTGGGATGTAGAGTGAGAATCCCTCTATAAAACCTTTCTGCAGTCTCCTCAGGGAGACAACTCAAGTTTGGCTGCTACAGCTCTGCTTGCCAAGCTTGACAGAAAGCAGAGGAATCGATGGTCCAAAGCAGTTCGGAGCATTGACTTCTCACACTCTAGTCAAAAAGCGTGGAGTATTTTGAATAACCTTATTGGTAGGTAATGACACTCTCCTCATCACTGTCCCGTTTCAGCCAATGCTATTGCATCTCAGCTGGTTAAAAATGGGAAATATGAGGCTGTTGACCGCAAGTCATCTCGACTTGTCTCTCAAGAAGTGTCTGACCTTTGGAGGGCCACAACACCAGATGTAGTAAATATCTCTGACAATTTTTTACAGAGAGAATTTGCTGCTGCCCTTCAACATTTAAAACCAGGTAAAGCTCTGGGACCTAATTCCATCTGCCCCAAGCTTATACTCCATGCTGGAGCTGCTTTGAAGTCCTGGTTACGTAACTTCCTTTCTTCCTGTTTGCACCGAATCAAAACTCCCAAGATCTGGAGAAGAGCACTTGTGATCACGATCCCAAAACCAGCAAAGCCTGTGGGGGACCCAAAGAGTTATTGACCAATATCTCTGCTCTGTGTCCCCTACAAGATCCTCGAGAGGCTTATCTACGCCCGCATTGAACCATTAATTGATCCACTGCTCCCTAAACAGCAGGCTGGGTTCCGACGCGGGAAGTCAACCATAGATCAAGTTGTTCTGCTAACCCAGAACATTGAGGATTCTTTCAAGGCTAAAAAAAAGGCCGGTGCCATATTTATCGATCTGACAGCTGCTTATGACACTGTCTGACACCGTGGCCTTACCTGCAGGTTGCTGAGACTACTTCCAAATAAGCACATGGTCAAAATGATCATGGACCTTGTCCGAAATCGAAGTTTCACCCTTACCACCAGTGACAGCAAGCAAAGCAGGCTATGCTGTCTTAAAAATGGTGTTCCTCAGGGATTGGTCTTGGCTCCTCTCCTATTTAACATCTATATGTACAATCTTCCTTCCATGATTTCCAGAAACTTTGCTTATGCTGATGATCTAGCATTGTTGCATTCTTCTGGAAACTGGAAGGACTTGGAGGGGACTTTAAGCCAAGACATGTCCACACTGTCAGCGTATCTCCAGACTTGGAGGTTGAAGCTCAGTCACACTAAGACGGTGACGACAGCCTTTCACTTAAACAACCAAGAGGCTAAACATGAGCTAAAGGTCTACAACAACAGTAGACTTTTACCGTTCTGTCCAACCCCTACTTACCTTGGGGTAAAACTGGACAGATTGGTCATGTTTCGTCACCATTTAGTGGCATTGCGAAAAAACAATCTTCGTGTGTCACACTTTTGAGGCAATTCGTGGGCTCAGGATGGCGTACTGGTGCTAAAACACTACACATAGCCATCTTATCTCTAGTCTATTCAGCAGCTGAGTACTGTGCGCCAGTCTGGTGTTGCAGTGCTCACACTCGTCTCATTGACAGTGTCTTGAATGACGCCTTGCGCATAGTTACTGGATGCCTGCGTCCCACTTCAACGGACCACCTACCTGTACTTTCAGGCATCCAGCCAGCTGAGCTTCGCCAAATGGGAGCAACACTCTCCTTGGCTTACTGTGGATCTCTGGACCCCGATCATATCTTGCATGGTCTTTTAAGTGGGTCCTCAGATACTCGCCAAGTGAGACTAAGATCCAGACACCCGTTTGTGCCAGGTGTGCAGAATCTTTTGGACAACCTTGCCAGACTTAGCATCTGCGCTTCTGAATGGACAAATCACAAATGGAAAACGGAGTACTGTGAAAATGCTTCCAGGCTTTGTGCTTTTGTGCCTGAGACCGATGCCAGGCCTGTTGGGATGGGCTAACCCTGAGCAGCTTGAGTTAAGCTCAGCGATGCAGACTGGTGTTGGGCGATTCCATTCGTCCATGCACAAATGGGGTCTCGCTCCTTCGCCAAATTGCAAGTGTGGCGCCTCTGAGCAAACCGCAGACCATGTACTAACAGTGTGCCCTATACATCGGGCACCACATGGAGCATGAGGTCTGATGGTTTTGGATGATGAAACTCGATGCTGGCTTAATGACATCACTGCCAGCATTTGATCCAGGCAGTGCAGCAGTCTGGGGTTGTAAAAGGATAACCCTCAGCCCCAGTCCTGTTTGTGTCTTCAAATGATACCCTTCAAACGACAACGACGATACAATTGAAAAATTAATTTATTTTTCTTTTCAATTTTGAATAAAGTAATAATAACTTAGAAGCATTAAATGCTTTTTAAGCATAATTTAAATTTTTGTTGTTTAAGTTAGTAAATTTATGCAGTGAAGGGTTAAAGTTAGAAAGGCTTAAATGACGGTACCTCTTATAATTGTTTTCTTTCATCAATTTTTTTGACAAAACTTAAAAATACAAAACACTATGTTGCTTTTCAATGCTTTTACTGTGAATACTTGTTAAGCTAAATTTTAAAAAATTCAGGCTTATAGCTATGTTTTGACATTTCAAGAAATAGAAATAAAATTACCCAAACTCATTGCATAACAATTCAATTATCTTCAATCTTGCCATGAGTTTGGAGTTGCCTCACTTAGCTTACTGGTTTATTGTGCAATGTAAATCTGATATAAGTTAATTGTGCAATGTAACATTGGATGTGCACAATGTAGAATGATTTTTACTTTGTCGGCAGCGTGGTCGAGTGGTTAAAGCACCGGATTGATGATCAACATGGTTTGAAGCCCACTTGTGCCATTCTGTTGTGTTCTTGGGAAAGACACTTTACAACACATTCCTCTGCTTGATGGTCTTGACAAGCAGTTCTAAATTACAGTAATATCTCTACTAAATTACTAGCAGACAGCAATATCTTGGCATCTCCGGAAGCAGGTCGGGGTAATTGCTTACTCTATGTATAGCACCTCCGTCGCTTTCTTGCGAGTCAGGAGGATAAATATAGAGATAAAATAAAATAAAAATCAATACTTATTTTATGATGTAACAATCACTATTAATTTTTAAAAAAAGAGCAATAAAATACTGCTTGAAGACATTATTTTGGCTAATCTAATTTATATAAAGAGCTTCTTTGTGGTACAGAATTTTAATATTGCTTTAAACAAAGTTGATTTTATTGGAGCCATAAGCTTTTTGTGATGCTCTCATCAGTGGCAATCGTGTCAAAATGGGACGAACCAGAGAAAATCAAGGTATTTATAGTCTCAACAGTTGGGAGAAAGGTGCTGCAGTCTCAGAAAGAAGAAAGGCACAATTGCACAAAATCAAAGAAGTGTGATGCAATACAGTGTAATCTCAGAAAGGAGAAAAGCACTATGTGCAATTACCCAGGAGAAACACTGTTACTCGCAACTTAGGTTATTTGAAAAGTTTCAATGTGTAAACAAATTCCTTTTGTTTACATAAAACCGGATGTTTGGTTTTGATAAAAGTTGCCTCGAGTAGACACAGATGGAACAAGTTGCGTGCCACAGCAAGAATTTTAAAACGTTTGTTGTTATAATTTGCAGCATATTGCTCGTTATCAAGCAAGTGTTGTCCTATGGCAGAGTCACACTCTGGATTGTTATGTTTTAGCTTACAGGATCTGCCAGGTTGAGATCATGTAGGGTGATTCGCTTGCTGTTATAGCCATTTAGGAACATGCTGCTTGATTCTATCTTGTGGTCGCTGTGATGTTCATCCTACGTACCTACTGTCACAGTGGCACGAATATTCATAAACAACGGAGCTTTTCAGTATGGTAGGTAAAACATCTTTGTGGGCTACAGGCAACATGCATTTGGATGTAAATACAACTCTGGTGGTAATGGTGGCAACTCTGGTTCGTCCCATTTTGACGTGATTGCCACTGATGAGAGCGTCACGAAAAGCTTATGGCACTAATCTAATTTATAAACAAACCACATTTGGGTCACAATCCTTAGTTTAAAAAATGCTGTTCTATCCTTTTACCAACCTAGAAGTACCCTGAATTCATTATGTGCTTCACAAATTTTGTTTTATCAATATTTTGAGGAATAAGAACTTTACACACTATCTTTACACTCTTGCTTTTGTCAATTAATATTGTGGCAATGCTGTAATGTTTCATGATTTCATTTTACTTTTTTAATATTTTTGTGATTTAAGTGCCTTTGATCAAATTAATTTTCTGTAAAAAACACCATATAAATTTTTGTATTATTATTATTATACACATTAAGTAAATTTATGGCATAAATACTTGTACTAAAGCTTATTATTTTACATAATCTGACTAAAGAAAAAAAGCAATTTCTTTTTTTAAATTAAAAAAATATATATATATTTTCAAATCTTTGAGCATTGAAAAGAAAAACTTGAAGATAAAATCTACATAAAAACATATCAAAATAACTAATTTTGCAAAACCCATTGTTTTTCAATTTAAAGTTTGAGAAAAAGTTGAGGATCCATACATACATGTTTTTGTCAAAGCTTTTGAATATATTTTTTAATTGTTTGCTTAACCAGCTGTAATTCTAGATTTCAACACTGGCTATCCTGAGAAAAACTTCAGAAGTAACCAGGTATCATAAAATTCAATTGGTCTTTTGCTCTTCTACATAAGTTAAAAATCTTTTAGCTTGTCAGAACCACTTTGATGCCTTACCAAAATTCTGTCCAGTTTCAGCCTTGTTCACCATTTTACAAATGCTTTTATCTGCACGCAAGTTTTGGAACTGAAAAATTTCCTAACAGATATTCATTTAAGAACATTTTCATTTTGCTTTGAACATTTTAGTCTTAGACTCACACTTACGTTAGAATCTTCAATTTGCCCTTGAAAATGGGTAGCTGCAGTAGTTGTCATTTGAGCACTAGCTTTCAGACATGTAGTACTCATGTTTAATAGGTACTAGTTGAAAATGATACTAAAAAGATTGGTACTTGAAAATGATACTAAAGGATGATACTAAACATAAGACACTTAAAAAGGGCCAATACTAAACATACCAGTAGTAAGTGCATATGCTTCACAGGTTAACAACAGCATGGAGGAGAAAAATAATTTTTGGCAAAACCTGGATGGGTTGATAGAAAGTATATCAACAAGAAGAGAGGATAGTTCTAGGTTTAGACCTAAATGGACATGTGGATGAAGGAAACATAGGGGATGAGGAAATAATGGGGAGATACTGTCACGCTACGATTAAATTTTATCAAATAAAGACATTGCACCTTTTTAAATTAAGTGTTTAAATCGACACCTTTTTAAATTAATTGTTTAGATTGAAACCTTTTTGGATTAATTGTTTAGATTGAAACCTTTTTGGAATAATTATTCAGATCGTAACCTTTTTAAATTAATTGTTTAAATTGACACCTTTTTAATTTAATTATTTAAATCGTAACCTTTTTAATTTAATTGTGTAATTCGCATTAACGTTGACGCGATTATTTAGAGTTTATTTGTCACTATTTACCATTGTTGCCCTGGACAGTGGACAGCTGTTTGGATTACGGATTTACGCCGTGAAGTGGCTTTGTTCTCGTTGTTGAAAAGGAACGGATGTAAAGCGTTCCTTCACATTTGGTCACTACAAAAGGTGTATATATACGGGGCGGCAACGAGAAGACATTATTAAGTGAGATTCAATTGTAGATGCAGGATTCGAGATGATGAATGTATTCTGTGTATATTTTATGTATGTGAATGTATCTGTCGGGACAGCAAGTTGGTATTAAGTGTTAGAGGGAAAATTTGTAAAATTCATTATATTCTTTTGCGGCTCTGTAAATTCGGTTAGGTAATTTGTATGTGTTTAATTTATTGGTAAATTGTAGCATCTCACGTATAATTTTGGCGTTTGTTCTTATTTTCATTTAATCTTTTTGTCTTCATTTCTTCAATATAATTGATTTAAATTTTAATACCTGTCTGTCCTTCTAATTCGCTAGGCCCCGCCAGTTCAACACTCGCATAAGCTCCTTTCAACAGGCTAGTGATTTTCTGCGATATTAACGTAGGGTTCGCCTCTTAGTATCTTGTGGTTATTTTGGTACTAAGTAGGTTGAGCGTGACAGATACAGTGCTGGAACAAGAAAGAAGGAAGAATCGATGGTTATGGATTTTGCCAAGAGGATAGATTTGACAGTTGTTGATACTTATTTCAAGAAGAAAGACAAACACAAAGTAATGTATAAAAATGGCAAAAAAAGTACTCAAGTAGATTATGTGATGTGCAAAAGGAGGAACTGAAGAAAATGTGAGATTGTAAGGTAATAGTGAATGAGTGCGTCACAAAGCAGCACCATATGGTGGTATGCAAAATGGCTCTCATGGAAAAAAAGAAAAAGGTAGAAAAAGTAAAGCTAAAAATAAGATGGTGGAAACTAAAGGAGACAAGCTGTCAAGTGTTTAGACAGGATGTGATCAGGATTCTGGGAGACAAGGATGGGTTACCTGATGAGTGGGACAAAACAGCAGAAATACTAAGAAAAATAGCTGAAACTATGCTGGGAGTAACATTAAGAAAACAAAAAGGGGACAGGAAGAGCATTAAAGAAAAGAAAGAGGTAAAAAAGCATGGGAAAAGTAAGAGATAAAAATGGTAAAAAGATATACAAAGAAAAGAAGAATAAGGCAAAGAAGGCAGTTGCGATGGCAAAGGGATGTGCCTATGACCATTTGTATGCTAAATTGGAAACAAAAGAAGGTGAAAAGGAGTTGTACAGATTGCCTAGGCAGAGAGACAGAGTGGAGAAAAATGTACAGCATGCGAGGGTTATAAATGATGAAAATGATAATGTGAGGGTAAGTTCAGAGGCAGTGTTAAAGAGATTGAAAGGAGTATTTAGAAACTGATGAACAAGGAAAATGACAGAGAGCCTATGACAGAGAAAATAGAAGTGGTTAACAAAGAAGTAAATTGTGTCAGTGGAGAAAAAATGAAAAATGCACTGAGAAGGATGAAAAAAGGTAAAACAGTTGGGCCAGATGAGTTGCCAGTAAAAGTTTGGAAGTGCATGCAAGAGATGGGGATAGATTTTTTGACCAGACTGTTTAACAAATTATTAGTGGTTAAACAGATGCCAGAAGAATGAAGGAGTGTTTTATCCCTCTTCTTCTCTTTTCGGCCTTTCCCTTCAATCAGGGGTAGCCACAGCATATCATCCTTCTCCAAGCCATCCTGTTTTCAACATTTGTCTCCTTTGCACCAACTTCCCCCATATCTTTTTTCACAACATCTAAAAGTCTTCTCTTTGATCTCCCTCTTTTCCTCTTTCCTGGTAACTCCATTTCCATCATCTTTCTTCTTACATACTCTTTGTCTCTCCTCATAACATGTCCATACCACCTCAGTCGGATCTTCCTCATCTTCATTCCTAACCATTCTACCTTAACTGTACCCCTGTACCATTTCTAATCTTGTCTTTTCTTGTCACTCCCATAGCAAACCTCAACATTTTCATCTCTGCGACTTTCATCTCTTCTACTTGTATCTTTGTGACTGCCACCATCTCAAGTCCATACATTATTGCTGGTCTCACCATTAAACTGTACACTTTTCCTTTTACTCTAGCTGGTCACCTCCTGTCACAGATTACTCCCGATACTCTTCTCCATCCGTTCCTTCCTGCCTGTACTCTCTTTTTTACCTCTCTCTCACAACTACCACTTTCTTGCACTGTTGATACCAAAATTTCTTTACTCTTGGCACTTTTGTATCCTCCATCTTTACTGTTTATTTGTCATTTCCTCCATTTATGCACAGATATTTGGTCTTTGACCACTTACTTTCATCCCTCTTCTTTCCAATGCATACCTCCAGAATTCTAGTCTCTGCTCCACTTCTTCCTTGGTCTCTTTGCAAATCACAATATCATCAACAAATAGCATGGTCCATTGTGGTTCTGTCCTTACTTCATCTGTTAGCCTGTCCATTATCACTGCAAACAGGAACAGACTTAATGCTGATCTCTGGTGCAGTCCAATTTTGACCTTAAAACTTTCTGTAGTTATCCCAATCTATAAAAACAAAGGAAACACAGTGATGTGGAAGCTACAGAGGAATAAAACTGATGAGCCACACAATGAAGATATGGGAAAGAATCATTGAAGCCAGGCTAAAGGATAGAGTAGAGATCAGTAAACAGCAATTGGATTTATGCCAGGAAAGAGAACTACCAATGTCATGTTTGCTTTAAGAATGTTGATGGAAAAGTACATGAAAGGTCAAAGAGAGCTTCATTGTGTATTTGTAGACCTAAAGAAAGTTTATAATAGGGTTCTGAGAGAAGAGTTGTGATACTGTATGAGAAAATCAGGAATGGCAGAAAAGTATGTGGAATTTGTTCAGGATATGTATGAGGGAAGCAAAATAATGGCGAGACATACAGTAGGAACTACAGAAAGTTTTAAGATCAAGATCGAACTGCACCAGAGATTAGTGCTAAGTCTGTTCCTGTTTACAGTGATTATGGACAGGGTAATAAATGAAGTAAGCAGTGAACCACTGTGAACAATGCTGTTTGCTGATGATCTGGTGATTTGCAAAGAGACCAGGGAAGAAGTAGAGCAGAGACTAGAATGCTGGAGGTAAGTGTTGTAAAGAACAGATATGAAAGTAAGTAGGTCAAAGACTAAATATCTGTGCATAAATGGAGGAAATGACAAAGAAACAGTGAAAATGGAGGTCAAAAAAGTGCTACAAGTAAAGAAATTCAGGTATTTGGGATCAACAGTGCAAGATAGTGGTAGTTGTGAGAGGGAGGTAAAGAAGAGAATGCAGGCAGGATGGAATGGATGGAAAAAAGTATCAGGAGTAATCTGTGACAGGAGGTGACCAGCTAGAGTAAAAGGAAAAGTGTACACAGTTCAGTAGTAAGACCAGCAATGGTGTATGGACTTGAGACGGTGGCAGTCACAAAGAAACAAGTAAAAGAGATGGAAGTTACAGAGATGAAAATGTTGAGGTTTGCTATGGAAATGACGAAAAAAGATAAGATTAAAAATAAGTACATCAGGGTTACAGTTAAGGTAGAATGGTTAGGAATGATGAGGGAGGGCAGGCTGAGGTGGTATGGACATGTCATGAGGAGGGATTAAAAGTATGTAGGAAGAAGGGTGATGGAAATGGAGTTACTGGAAAGAGGAAAAGAGGGAGGCTAAAGAGAAGATTTTTGGATGTAGTGAAGGAGAATATAGAAAAAGTTGGTTCAAAATCAAATGTTTTTCTGTTACACTTTGTAATACTGTTAATTACTATTTAATAAGAATTGTAGAATAGATTTAAGAATTTATTTTATTACTTTCAAGTAAGTACACTTGCTACATAAAATGAATGCTTACCAGATATACAAGTGTACATATTTTTGTATTTATTTATTTTATGCCTAACTAAATAAATCATACTGTATAATTTAAATTTAAAACTTTTCTGTTAATTTTTCTAAAATTTGTTTTAATGATTTGATTCAGATTTCATTTTTATGTTAATTTTAAAGATTTTTACAGTGTGGATATGTAAATTATTAAACTCTGATTGCTATTTTTGGTATGTTAGTTTAAAAAATACATTTCAGTATGCTAATTTTTAATTTTGTACTTTATAAATTAAAGACCTCTGAATAATTCCTTAAAATATGATAAAACAAAGTGTAGAAGTGTTTTTTAATAAAAGAAAAATAAAATTAACATAGTAATTTAGTTCACTTTGTGCAATGTATTAAAACTTCATAAAATTAAGTTATATAAAAAGCTATTAAGATTAATCAATTTTAATTGCTGTGTTGGTGTAAAAATAAAACAAAAAACATAAAACATTTTTTATCTGTAATGTATCAAAGAAACAGTATTAAAATTTGTGCTTGCAGCATGCTTGTGAGCACTAAAAAACAGTTAAAAAAAGTTTTTATAACAATTCTTGTCTATGGTCAATGATGCCTTTATTCTACAATATTAGATAATAATTTCCAATCTAACAAGTATATATCCACCCAAACCCAAGTGACACTTTTTTTTGCTAATCATACATATTATATAGTTGAACACAAGGATTTAATATACATACACAGATATATTATAGTTGAGTTAATCAGATAGTCAGATGTATTCTTTTGATATATTATATATATGATAGATAATCAGATATATTAGCTAATTAGATATATTTCTTTTGCTAATCTTCTGTTATTTTTATTTATTTATTTTATAATTGCTATTTTGTTATTATTGTTGTTATGCTATTACTAATCTTTTGCTAAGTTGCTTTTGATAATATAATATAGCTAAAACCTTCTCAGTTTTTCTTAAAATACATATAATGAATATGATATTGATGATGAATATGATGAACTTGATGAATATTTATGCAAGATCTTAATTCTCTGTTTAAAACAGCGGCAAGCAAATATTTTAAACAACTTGTCTAAACTAGAAAACTATGCAATGAATTTTAGAATAACTCATCTGTATTTAATAATGCATATTAGTAAACAATAAATTTACATTTAATACCTATATTTGCAAATCTTAGCACTTATGTACATATTTTCTATAGATTATTAATTCAATAAAATGGGGTTTACATTTTTTTGTTTCTATAGATAACAACGTAACTAAATACTATAGAAAGAATTACTAAAAGTACTGCACTATTTCTGTGATTCTTTTGCTAAACAAGTATTGATACAAAAATATATTTAGCCAAATACAAAATATGGTGTAGTGGTACTTTTCCAAAACAGAGGTTACAAATATTTTTCGATTTAACTAAAATAACCACTTTTGAATTTTTTGCAATCAAAAATTTATATCTAATTATAATTTTGGCAAGGAATAAATTTTCTTCAACCATATTGTAGCGATATTCAGCAGCACACACTATTATATCTAATTTCTTACTAAAATGAGGTGATGACCAAATAAAATTTCACCCAGTTCTGTGAGAAGCAAACAATTTACAGTGAAGACTTTTTTATAGAAAAATGCCCAGTGTATTAATCTCATAACCCTACTTTATTTTAAAACTCATGCTTTACAAACTCTTCTTTTACAGAACCAATTGTCACTTTTGGTAACTAATATTATTTCTATTATCTAAGTTTACATGCACAGCAAACAAAAAAAGAATAAATCATCACCCCCAAACAGGGAAAAAATATACATCTACAATTTTAAAACAAAATTCAAAATATAAAAACCATTGTATTTTTAAAAACAGAGTATTTTAAGTGTTTTTTCTTAATTATACAAGGAAGCATGTGTATGTTTTTAATTAGCTAGTTCAGGCAAAGAGATTCTCATTATTTGTGCAAAGTCAACTGCAAAATTTGTCTAAATTCAATTTAATAGTCTTTAAACCAAAGCTAAACCTATACTAAATTCAATTACTGACTTAAAAAAGTACAGTTAGTAGCAGGAAAGATTTAATTAGTTCATTCAACAGAACAATTTTGATTGATGAAAAATATTGGTGAAAATAAAAAAACAAAACAAAGTAATCTACAAACTATTCTAGCTAAACTTGAAAAGAAAGTTAGGACCCATCAATTTGAATTTAAAGCAACATAAATCAGTTAAATTAGAGATGGTAAATCATGATTTTTGCAGCAAACAATTCAATTTTTTAATTTAAGGAATACAGGAAAGTGATGAAAATGCTAGAGAAAGTAAAAGAGTAACTAAATCTATATTTAATGATTTTGCAATAAATGGTCCACAAATTTTTAACCTTTAAAGATATTTATAGTTGACATTTATAAATTTTTACAATACTCAATTTATTATAATAATAAAAAAATTACATGCCCAATTAAAAATTAATTGTAGCTAATCTGAAGAAATATATTTTGTTATTATACCTGAAGTACTTAATAATTTTATAATCTGTCACTGTTACAATTGCTCTATCCTGCTAGAAGCTGTTTATGTTTTTTTTTACTGAGTTTAATATTGTTGTTTTCTTATTAAGAACAATTCCTTTGCTTTGGGTGATATATTTTCTCTAAACTTTGAAACTAATATTTTTTTGCAAAAATTTAATAACAATTTTGATTTAGCAAAGTTTTTATTTACATCTTTTTACACTGGTTTTAACCATGTTTATGCTATGCAATAAAAGAATAAATTTGTATTATGGTACTAAAAAGTAAGTTATTTCTTTTGCATATAAACATCATGAATTATTGCAATTGTTTTCTTATATTTTGGATGTCTTATGCTTATACAAAATAAAAATTAAAAATACTTTCTTGATTGGCATATCTTTACAGAAATATACACCTTTGAAACATTTGGATTTCTTTACTAACATTCATGGCATTGAAATTTATATATCAAATAATTACATAACGATTGTTTTGATTAAAAATGAATTTAACCTATATTGTAAATGTGAAGACCTTTGTTTAAGAATATCGTTGTTTAAGAATTGTTTAAGTGTGACTCTACAAATGTATTTACATTTGATGTCAATTATTAACATCCAAATGGTGATGTTAATCAGTCTTTGTTGGCTTTTAATGATAAATTATCTTAATTACATAATAGAATTTAATTTTATATCTTTAGTGATTTAAATTTAAATGTAATGCAATGCGATAAATCCAAAATATGCTATAATTACCTTAATGTGCTTTTATTTATAAGCCTATTCATGCTTTGGACTTCTAACAAACAATCATTAATCACACCTGATATTACTTTTAACTGACCATTATTTCATTGCATTCTTAGTTGCTGGTGAAATTACATGCTTTGCTTTAAAAACTAAATGCATTACTATACAGTTATGAGACAGCTTGATATAAACCTATTTGACAAAGATTAAAAAAATAAGTTTCATTCTTTACAATTAAACCAAAATTTGCTGGTGTTTCAACAATTGATCAAATAACACTTGATTATATGACACTTGATTGAAACAACACTTGATCAAAATGACACTTAATTGATTTGATCAAAATGACACTTGGTCAAAAGAACATTTAATCAAAACAACACTTGATCAAAGCAACATTTGATAAAAAAAAAAAAAAAAGATTTACTTTTGTATGTTTTTGTGATTAAACAATCTCTTTGTTACTGTAAATTAGATTCATAAAAAGTAAAGACAAACAATAAGAAGACAGTTTATTTTTAATTTTTATAACTTTTTTACCAATGTCAAGGTCAGGGTTTCTCAACAAGGTCCCTGGGAAGGCATTTTTAAGGGGGCAAGAAGTAAATCTCTTGTCATGATTTTGTTTCTTTAGATGCCTATCGCTGCTATTTGTGCATTTTTTTCACATTGTAGTTTCATTGTAGTCCTACTTTAATAACACATTGTTAGATATTTCATGTTACATCAACACTCAAAATTAAAGTTGTCTTTGCTGCAGCAGAGGAGCTGGCAAATTTGAAAAGTTTTAGATGCATTGAAATTCACTAAAAATATTCATCAATTAGTAAGAATTCTATTGTCATGCTAATATATCTTTAAAAAAGGCTGAAATTTATTTATTCTGGTAGTTATAAGATTTAAATATTTTGAGAGCAGTATAAGATAATCATAGCTGAGTATAGCACATTAAGCAGTTTTTAATTAAAGTTTGCCTTTTCTTACTTTTTTTTGTTATTTTGCTTCCTGTGTAAAACGTAAATTTTCATCTGTACTATTGCTCTATTCATGGTCCAATAGAAATTTAATTTTTCAGTTGCAACTATTTTAAACACTAAAAAAAGAAGATTCTTTCTTACAAAAAAAAAATTAACATGGATTTCAAAGTATTGTTTTAAAATTTTCTCTTTTATGATTTGATCAAATGTTGTTTCGATCAATTTCAATCAAGACTCATTCAATCAAATGTTGAGTCATGTAATTTGCTGTATGTCAATCAATTAGATAATTTATTGTCTGCATTTCTTGCTTTTGCACTAAAAAACAGGTGCCTTATACTTTAGTAAGTCAAAAAATTAGTTAAATAATAAGCCATGGTTAACAAAGGATAATTTGTCTCTGTACATCGAAAGAAAAAAATTCATCTACCCCACTTTTCAAAGTGTACACCTTCATAAAAAATTTATGCAAATAAAATTGACTAAAATAAAATATCTTTCCAAAACTTAAATTTGTCATATGAATTCAAAATATGAAATAAGTAAATTCTGGTCTATAATAAAGAATTTTACAACTGAAAAAATTCTAATAACAAATATCCAGAAGTTGTTAACATTGATAGAAACCAATTTTGTAAACCAACTAAAAGTGACTAAATTTTTAAAAGTTACTTTTGTGATATTTGTAAAACCTTGAAAATAAGCTGACAAAAAATCTAAATTTAAATATCAAAGTTACTTTGTCAAAAACAATTTAATCTTTTATGTATCTTCATCCAACTACATTTTATAAAAACTTAAAATGACTAAAGCAAATTAGTCCAAAAAAAGTTGTGGTTATGATAATATAAATTAAAAATTTGTTATATTAGTTGCAGAAACTATTGCCTCAGTATTGGTTCAGTTTTGAGATGCATGCTTTGAACATGCAATATTTCTGAGTTGCTTAAACATTGTTAACTAGTTCCTGTTTTCAAAACTGGAAACAAAAGAAATTTACAAATTATAGACCTATCTCTATTTCTGTTATGTTTTTCTAAAAGAAGTTTTAAAACAAGTTCTTGTCTTCTTGCATGTTCCAACTCAAGCATCCAAAATTTTGAAGAAGAGCATTAGCAGTTGCCCAATCAAAGCTCAATAAGCCATTAGGGACCCAAGAACTGTAGACCTGTCTCTTTGCTTTGTGTCCCATTCATAATCTTGAAGACACTTATCTATGCCCACATTGAACCAATTATAGACTCACTGCTACCTAGACAGCAAGCTGGATTTTGGTGTGGAAGGTTGACTGTAAATCAGGTAACTCTTCTAACTCAAGAAATTGAGAATAAATTTTTGGCCAAAAAAGAAAGCTGGTGTTGTGTTTGTTGATTTCACAGCAGCCTATGATATTGTATGGCATTGTGGCCTCACCTAAAAGCTACTCTGTCTTTTTTCAGGAAAATGCATGGTTTCATTGATGATGGAACTTGTTTGTAATACAAGTTTTATCTTTACCACTAATGCCAGAAAGCAAAGCATGTTATAATGCTTTAAGAATGGTGTTCCACTGAAATCAATCTTCACTACTCTCTTGTTTAATATCTATACATATTACCTGCCAGTGACAGTTGGCAGGGAATTTGCTTATGCTGATGACCTGGCCATTTCGCACTATGCAAGCAAATGGACAGCATTAGAGAGGACTTTTACTCAGAACATGGCTGGTTATTTTGCAATCAGCCCTTTCTTAATGCTTTAATTTTGTAATTGGTTATTCTTTCTGGTAAAGTTTTTTTTTGTGCTCAGAGCATTTAAATTTGATTAAGAATGTGCTATTTGGTTGAAATCCAATTTTGTGTGCTGTACATTTTTATAGCACTGTGTGAACTAATTAGAAAGAAACTGTTACAGCAAGGATTATAAAATGCATCAATGTCATTGATAGTTAAATCTTTCATTGTCAATTGTGACACATGTAATTGTGATGTCCACTATATACAAAAATGTTTTTTTTATAGAACTTTAGATAAAAGAGAAACGCAGACAGCTCTAATTGTTCAAAGGGGCTGTTCTACACTGTTATTTTGTAGAGGGGATTCCAAGTTGTTTGAATCATCTGGTAAGGTTGTTCTTTGTTAATTAAACTACAATCTTCATTATTTATTTGAATTTTTGTTGAACTGGAGGAAAGTTCTGTCAAAAACCTTACATTCTGTGAACTTGTGATTAGTACTGATATCATTTGAATAAAGGTTAATTTATATTTAAATATGATTTGGTAAATTATAAATGCTAGGGTTGGAAAGAACTATCTATCAACCTCTTCAGCAGATTTTTTTAGTGTAAAAGACAATCTTTTAATCAAGAAAATGGTTTAATTCCAGTATTGGCAATGCATTCAGCATCACATAGTTCATGATGATCTTGAAGTGCCATTGGAAACATTATTTTGACAAAAACTATTATCTTTGACATCAGGTCATCCAATAAATAATATTTTTGAAAAATCTTATAATAAAATCATAATTTTTGACATCAGTTTTTGATGTTGGAAAGATTATTTTTGACAAAGTTGAACAAGTTAATTTATGTTGGCATTAATGCCAACAAAGGCAACCCTATCCTGCTACTTTTACAAATGAAAACTCAAGCTCAATACAACAAAGACTGTGTTGGCAGCCTTGCACCTTTACAACAAGGAGGCACAACTTGAGCTTAACATCTTTGTTAGCAAACAGGCCCAACCATTTTGTGCTGAGCCCACTAAGGCATAAAGCTGGATGGGGCAATCATGTTTTGCCAACACTAAAAGTCACTGTGCAAGAAATTAACATCTTGCATTGGGCTTTTAAGGCAATTAGTTGAATCAAGCTGAGGTGCAGACCCAACAATACTTTGTAAAGCCACCCTTGCCTTGGTCCACTCCATGGCTCAATACAGTGCACCTGTTTGGTGTTGCAGTGCTCATACTTGCTTTATTGACAAGCCCATTAATGATGCCTTGTGCATAGTGACCAGATGCCTGTGTCACACACTAACAAACAACCTTTTTATTTTAGCAGGTATCCAACCAACTGAGCTTTGATGCCAAAAGTTGTGATTTCTAGCTTATTGTGCTCAGTAGCTGGAACACATAGAAGGCTGATGAAAGGGTTCTGTTTCCATTTTATGGGCAGTTGCAGCAACTTAAATCAAAAAAACTTAATAAGACACCCATTTGTGCCTGCTGCACTGGAATTGCTGAACAATCCCACCCAGTTAGGCACCAGTTTAGCATGATAAGAAAAATATAGATGGAGCATGGAGTGGCAAGAAAATACCTCTTGACTCCATACATTTATTAAGAATGTTAGCCAAATGGCACCAGAAATTAGCTTTCTCAGATCTGCATGGATCAAGCTCAATCACTTCCGAACTGGCATTGGTCTATTCCACTCAGAAATGCACAAAGGAGTTATGGCTTCTATGGCAGCCTGTGAGTGTGGCACAAAAGAGTAGACAACTGAGCAAGTAATAACACTTTGCCCCATTTGTCATCATCCAAATGGATCTTGTACTCTCTCAGATGTCAACAAGAGCCTGGTGAATTGGCTAAAGAAAACATGTTTGGCCATTCAGTTGACCATCCAGCTTCCATATATCTCCTCAAAATAAAGAAGATAAACAGAAGTTTTAATGAAATATAATGGAACCAATATATAAAATTCTATCCCAAATTTCATTGGTAGATTTTTGTAGTGTAAATTAGAATAGAGTGTAAAATATTACTATTAACTAATACAACATGAAGTTAGTTTTGCCAACTTAATTTAAATATTTTCTGTTTGGTTTAAGTTTTCATTTATTAATTACTTTTTTGCCTTAATGCTGAATGTTTTTGAAAAGTTTTTTATTATTTCATTTTATTTTAGTCATTTTAACTGATGCAATAATTTGGCTGCTTGACTGAAACATGTTGCAATCATTTCACACTTACCCTGATGCTATATTAAATCTAAATCATATGCTATGTGTATACTGTAAATGTTTTGTGACAAATAAATTAATGTAAAAATCTTTAATTTGCTTACTTACCAAATACAATTCAAAAGCAGCAAGAAGAGAACCTCCAAACAAATTTCCTTTTGAAATGTTTAACCAATGTAAATGAGCTTGCTTTTCATCTCTTGGGTTAAATTTTAAAAGAGGTTTTCCATAAGTACGACCCATGAATTCAAGATTGCCCTGTAAGAATGATAATTGTTATTTTCCTAAAACAAAATTTTAAAAATAAAATGTGGAAATATAAAAAAGCAAATTCTTAGGTTCATTGTTTATAAAAATGTTATATATTTACAGCTTTAGGACTTTTTAAAAACTGCTGCAAATTGATAAACCCAAAAGCTATATTGTTTATTGAGCAAAAATGAATTAAATTTAATAAAAATATCATTTTATTTAGCAGAAAATCTTTACATTTCTATTACTATAAACTTGAATAGTTGTCTCTAACAATATTTTTAAAAAACTGCTTTTTTAAACCTTTTCATTCAATTTATGTAGCATTGAAATAAAATCACAGACAAGGTCTAAAACAACTTTATTAATTTATTTGGTAAAAACAACATTAAATCAATTTTAAGTGCACATTTGAATGCTTCTTTTACAGCTATTCCACAAACTATTTTTCTATTGTAAGATAGAAGCACAATTGCATTTTTATTTAACATAGTATTTAAAAAACTTATTTAACATAGTATTTAGTATTTAAAAATTTAACAAACTTAATGCCATAAACTGGCTTTAATAAATAAAAAAATGAATCATAATATATAGAGTTTGCCGATTAAAATGAGATATTCACCAATCAAAATGAGATATACACTGATCAAAATAAGATATGCACTGATCGAAATGAGATATGCACTGATCAAAATGAGATATTCATCAATCAAAGTGAGATAAGCACCAATCAAAATGAGATATGCACTGATTAAAATGAGACAATCACCGATCTAAATGAGATAAGCACTGACCGAAATGACATAAAGATATATGCAACAACACTCTAAATAATCCTTGTTATTACCTGCAACAGATATAATGCATAAAATTTTTAATTATATATATATTTTACGTGGATTAATCAATAATAAAAAGTTTGGCAATGGTCCACAATATCTGAAGTTACATGTGCGAAAATTGTGCCAGAAGTAGTTTAACGCTTAAGATCAAAGTGTGTAAATTGTTTCATCTGTAAAGTGTTTTGTTTTTCAGTAATGCTGGCCAGAAATGGAACTCGTAAAGGCCTCAAGCACTATATCTGATAAATATTAAAGGTTTTATATTAAGATAGAAACTTTAGTGGCAAAAACCCGACAAAAATTCACAGAGCTTTAAGTGACCCTTGTATGACCCTTGTATGACTTTATATACAGATATACAGGGTGTTTCATAATTAAGGCAACGGTATTTTGACCATTATTTAAAACCCTGTAAAAACATGTATAGCCATCAAATTTGATATAATTTTGAAGCTTATAACCTTGTCTTTGCAATTCAGGTCTTAAAAGCTAAACATTAGAATTTAGATAATGACAGTAGATAGAAACATTGTTATCAAGTTCCACAAGCAAGGCGAAAGTAATTCATCGATCGCAAAAAGGTTAAAAATGAACCGAACAACTGTTTGGAAAATCGTTAAAAAATTTAATGAGACTGGGACAACATTGGATAAACCAGGACGTGGTCGTAAACGAACTGTTCGTACCCCGAAACTGGTTAAAAACACACGAGAGAAGCTATGTCGTAATCCGCATCGATCTCATCGAAAACTGGCTGCTGAAGCAAATGTGAGCAATTCGACGATGTATCGAGTGATGAAAGATGATCTTGGTAAGAAACCCTACAAAATGCTTCATCGTCATGAACTTACAGAACACCATAAGAGGATGAGAATGGAAAGAAGTCGTCAAATTCTGGATGAGATCGATCAAGGCACGCTCCCCAACTTGGTGTTCACAGATGAGAAAAAATTTGACATACAGCAGGTTGTTAACCAGCAGAACGACCGGATTTGGGGTTCTTCTACTTCAGTTGAAGGTAGGATCGTAACAAGACGTCAGAATCCGCAATCGGTAATGATTTGGGCAGCGGTAACTCCGTCTGGAAGATCTCCGCTGGTTTTTGTGCCTTCGGGGGTGAAATTGAACTCGGAACGATACGTTTCCGACATTTTGGAATCCCACTTGCTACCCTGGGCTGATAAACACTTCCAAGGTTTGCCATGGAGTCTCCAACAAGATTCAGCACCATCACATGGCTCCAAAATGACACAGACATGGATTCAAAGAAAAATTCCATCCTTCATTAGCAAAGAATTGTGGCCTGCTAGGAGCCTGGACCTTAATCCTTTGGATTTCTCTATTTGGTCCATTTTGGAGGCAAAGGTTTCAGCTTGTCCTCACTCTTCTCTTGATGCTCTGAAGGCAAAACTGAAGAAGGAATGGGACGCAATCCCTCAAGAGCAGATCCGTGCCGCCTGTGATGCATTTGTGGGTAGACTTAAGGCTGTGGTTCGTAACAAGGGTGGTTACATCGAATAAATGGGATAATGTTCGATTTGTATGTTATTTACCTTTGTATTACTACATTCAAAATTGATTTTGCACTTTTCAAATTCCCATTATATTAAAAAAAATCGGTTGCCTTAATTATGAAACACCCTGTATAATATATATATATAATTACACTCCCTGCTTTTGCAGGTTGAGCTCTTTGGCTGGGAAGACAGTGATGCTGCCACACTATGCAAGGCTCATCATTTCATATGATTTGAGCTCTCCTGGCATCACTGGGCTTTGACTCTACTGTGGCTTAAAAACCACAAGTAGAAGATTAGCCACAAGGTTCAAATTGGTGAGCCTGTTCTTTCCCCAGCATAACTTCACTGACGAGACCTGAAAGGTTGAAACAGTACTGTCTGCAGTTAATTATGCTCCTTGCAGGTTGAGCTCTTTGGCTGGGAAGACAGTGATGCTGCCATGCTATGCAAGGCTCATCATTTCATATGATTTGAGCTCTCTTGGCATCACTGGGCTTTGACTCTACTGTGGCTTACAAACCACAAGTAGAAGATTAGCCACAAGGTTCAAATTGGTGAGCCTTGTTCTTTCCCAGCATAACTTCACTGCACTGACGAGACCCGAAAGGTTGAAACAGTACTGTCTGCAGTTATTATATACAGGGTGATTCAGTGAAGTGTGCACAAATACTTTTCTTAGTTTTATGTACATGTATTTCGTCCATTATTAACTTTCAATTATTAACATTTCAGTTTCTTATTATTTAAGAGTTAAAATTTAAAATCTGGTATTATTTGAAGTAAAAATAAACGATGAGTAAAACGATCAATGACGTGATAGAAGAGTAAAATTTAAAATCTGGTATTATTTGAAGTAAAAATAAACGATGAGTAAAACGATCAATGACGTGATAGAAGAGTATTGCAAGAAGAAGCTCCCACCAAGTGAAATTTTCCAGTTGATGAAGGAGGTTGTAAGCCGTAGAGGAGTTTATAAAGCCGTGAAAAGGTTCAAGGACACTGGGACTTGTGCTCCAAGAATCAGGAGTGACCCTGAAAGAACCATAAGGACGAAGAAACTGATCAAAAAGGTCAGAGAGAAGTTGAGGAGAAATCCTGCAAGAAGTGCCAGACAACTTGCTAAAGACTACTCTGTGAGCGTGTCCAGCATGCAAAGGATTCTCAAGGATGATCTCCAGAGCTACCCATACAAGTTCACCAAAAGACATCTCTTGTCAGAGGCCACTAAGAAGAAAAGGCTCGATAGAGCAAAGGTTTTGGTCAAGAAACTTGTCGATGGCACGCAGCCTCAAGTTTTATCGACAGACGAAAAACTTTTCACTATTCAAGCTGTCCATAACCATCAAAATGACAGGATTTGGCTTCCAGACATAAACATGGTCCCAGTTGAGCATCACAGCTCTTTCAGAAGACAAAAACCCGCCTCCGTAATGGTATGGGCAGCGCAACATCAAAAGGGCTAAAAACTCCTCTCATACTCATTGAAGAAGGGGTCAAGATAAACCAGACCGTCTATAGGTGAATGCTGGAGGAGAAAGTCCTTCCCTGGGTCCAAGAAGTAGTCGGAGAACAAGGAGTTACTCTTCAACAGGACGGTGCAACCTCCCACACGGCCAACTCAGTTCAAGCTTGGTGTCGATGCAATTTCAAAGGTTTTTGGGAGAAAGAGCTTTGGCTGCCATCTTCACCAGACTTGAACCCTATGGATTTTGGGTTATGGTCTATTTTAGAGACAAAAGCCTGCCGTACTTCTCATCCAAGTCTGGACTCTCTAAAGCGAAAATTGACATCGGCATGGGACGAAATTGACCCAGAAGTGGTGCGTGCCACATGTGCCCAGGTTCTGCCACGACTTCGGAAAGTAATCAAAAACAAAGGGGGTTATATTGAATAACTTGTGTATTTTCTGAAAGCTTATTAAATTTACTATCTTCACAGCATATAACTTGTTTTATTTGACCTAATTATAAGTCCAAAAGATGAGTTTTTATTTGTGCACACTTTGCTGAATCACCCTGTATATACATCTAAATTTTTTTGCACCAGTACAGGGGAGGCCTGCTGCAAATTATTGCAGTGTTGTCTGCTAATTACAGATCTGTTCAGAGAATTTTCAAATGGTTTAATGGAAGGGAAAAAGAGGGGAGGTGATTTACAATCAAAACTCTCAGCAGATCAGAAAAACGAAATTCTAAATTATTGTGGGTGGATCAAGATTGTCTAATGTGTATATCTTATAAATAAGGTTTATGAACATTTTTTAATCAGGGTTTCCAGCAGCACAATTCATCATGTTCTAGAAGATTTTTCCTGAAAGGAGAAATGATGAAAGGACTTTAAATCTGAGAGAAATATATGCTGCAAAATTTAGGCATGTTGAGTCTACATAAGAACACAAAAACTTTATCTTTTTAGATGAAGTGGGGTTTAGTGTTGTGAGTTGCCCAAGAAGAGAAAAGTTGAGACATGGTACCTCTGCCTATGTTACAGTTTCTGCAGCTAAAAGCCAAAATATTTCAGTTGTAGCTGCAATGAATAAATATGGAATGATATTCCATAAAGTTTATGATAAGGCAATAACAGGGGAGGATTTTAAGCAATGTTTAATTGAAGTGAAAGGAGCAACTGTCTCTGATGAAATTGAAAATCCTATTTATATACTTGATAATGCTTGTATGCATGATTATCATGGATTACAAGAAACTATCAGTCAATTGAGCCTTAATCTTATTTTCCTTTTCTAAATCCTATAGAAAACATTTTTTCTGTGTGGAAAAATTTAGTTATCTGTTGAGAAGCCAAAGAGATTATTACTTCAAAGTTTAATGATATTACAAAGGAGAATTGTGATGGTTTTTACAGAAAAATCCTTGGTTATATTTTGAAATCTGAAAGAAGAGAAATAATTTTAGAATAAATTTACTTATTTTTTGTTTTATTTTTTTTTCTTCCATTTTGATTGGTGCATATCTCATTTTGATTGATGCATATTTCATTTTGATCAGTAAGTATCTCATTTTGATCAGCAAACCCTATATTAAATAATGAATTTACATAGATTTTGAAAACAAATACTACAAAATATTAGTTATATAAAACAATAAGGCTGTATAAATGCCATTAACTACAATTGAAAGCATTGAATAAAGTAAGCTGATACTTAATTACCTAAAAGTAAAATCAACTTGTTGTTGACACACTCTTATGACAATATAAATTCTAATCAATACACTGGTTTAGTTTTTCTTGACCTTACAAAAGCTTTTGATTCAGTAAACCATGACATTCTCCTTCTCAAACTTGAACATTATGGCATACACGGCTCAGCAAATCAACTAATTAAATCATTTTTATCTCGCAAACAATTCGTTTCCATTAAGGGTGCAAAATCTAAGTTGTTACATAATAATTATGGTGTTCCTCAGGGTTCGATTCTTGGCCCTCTTTTATTTCTCTTGTATGTTAATGATATGCCTCAAGCGGTTAACTGTATGCCAATACTCTTTGCTGATGACACATGCTTAATATTTACAGCCCCTAACCTTGCTTCCCTTACTACAATTATAAATAAAGAACTTCAAAATTTATCAATTTGGTTTGATTTTAATAAATTCATGGTTAATCCCTCTAAATCCAACTTCCTAATTATACCTCCCAAACTAAATAAACCTTTTCTACAAACTAATGTTTTTTTAAATAATATTTCTATTCCACAATGCATAAGTATTAGATACTTAGGTTTAACTATTGATATGAATTTAAATTTCGATTTCCACATTTCAAATATAGCATATAAAACATCAAGAACGGTTGGAATTATCTCTAAAATTAGACACTACCTAACAAAAACAGCACTGTTAAAAATCTATTACGCTCAGATACATTCCTATTTATTATATGGCCTTATTATCTGGGGATCTACCTTCCTGGCATATCTTAAAAAATTGATAACTCTTCAAAATAAAGCCGTTAAATTTATATGTGCAGCTAAATTTTGTGATAGTTGCTCACCTTATTACAAATGCCTTAAGATTCTAAAACTTAAAGATCTTTATAAATTAGAAGTTGGTAAATTTATTCATGCCAATTTTTAAAAAATGCTCCCCAATATAATTGGTAATTATTTTATTTTAACCAGCCAGATCTCGAAAAAAAGCACTAGATTAAATGAAAAATCCAAAAAAACTTTGCATTTTCCATTATAAAACTTCATGATTACGAAAATGTATAAAATACCAAGGAGTTAAGATATGAAACAAAATTCCCATTCAAATTCAAAATGCTTCTTACAGTATTTTTAAATATGAATTTAAAAAGTACTTATTAAAACCTTAAATTTAAAATAAAAAAAATCCTATTATTTAAAAAAAAACCCTCTTCTTTGCAACACTTAAATTTTACAAGTAGTTGTACCTGTAGCTTTGCTCTCAAGGGTGGCTGCACTGACTAGAAGACCAAAAGGTCAAATCGTGGTCTCCCTGCAGCTAAATTTTTTTATTCTATTTTAGTGTTTCATTTTTGTTATGTGTATTATTTTTTTCCTGCAAATAAAAGTATGTTGGTTGATTGATTGATTGTTGAAATTATGAAATTATTGCAACAAGAAATTAAAAAAATTCTTGAATCATAAAATCTTAAAAATAAAATATACAAACTAATTTACAAAATGTTTATATTATAAGATGTAATAAAAACAATTCAGAATAGTTTGCTAAAAATTACAAAAATACATTTTTCAATTATTTAACCTGTTTTATTATTTTTTGTTTTGTTTTTTAATTGGTTGAATTTTTAGAAGTTTATATACATCTTTTATTTTTTAAAATTTATCTGAATTTTTTTCTTTTGCTTTTTTATAAATTAACTTAGCTACTTTGTTTTTAAGGTATGCGACCATGCAAAATTGATGTTGTTCATGTAATAAAACATATTGTTTAACCACTGTTTCCTATTTCACAATCACTTTGTCAAGAACAATTTCAAACACATGATACCTTGATTGCAAATAAAATTGAATTGAATTGAATTGAAACCCTGGCAAAGAAAGTTAAATATATCAGAGGTCTCAAAACAAATTAAAGAAGATTTTCTTGAATTTTTTCTACAGTTTGAGGCACTCATTATCTTACAACAAAAATGAAGAATTGTGACAAGACATCAAAATTTAAAGTTTGTTATGATTTGCCTGGTGTGATGGCAGCAATAAGATCTACACTTGTTTTTATTTCTTAATGAATTAAATTGAACTCAGAATAGTACATTTCCAATATTTCAAAAACTCACACCTACCATGAGCCATGGAAAATTTTGAAGATTCACTATGAAGCCTTTGACAAAATTCAGCACCATCACATGTTCCAAATTGACCCAAACCAAAGAAACAATTTTATGACAGTTGATCAAATGACATTTGATCAAACAAAACTTGAGCAAAATAACAGTTGATTGAAATGACAGTTGATCAAAACAACACTCGATAGAAGTTACAATTGTTTGAAATGACATTTGATTGAAACAACAGTTGATCAAAACAACAGTTAATACAAAAAAAAAACAACTTTTGTTTGTTTCTGCAATTAAACAGTCTCTTTGTTACAGTAAATTGGTTTATAAAAAGCAGAAGTCATCAATAAAAAGACAGTTTGTATTTATTTTTTATAATTTTTTGCCAATGTTAATGTCAGGTTCTCAGGGCAAAGCATTTTTAGAGGGGAAACAAGTAAATCTCTTGTCATGGTTATGTTTCATTAGATACAAATGTTGCAATTGTAGTCAGTAGCCTAATTAGAAGGTATTGTTCCATGGCCTCACCCTTAAAGACCCCTTGGAGAAATCAGAGACAGATTCAAAGGGAAGATTTTTTTAGAGATTACTATGTTTTGGGATAAAAAATTGACAAAACCAGACAGATTCAAAGTTGTAAATTTTCTTTTTCATTATTCAATCAAGTGTTGTTTGATCAACTATTATTCAATCATATGTCATTTAATCAACTGTCAGTTCACACAGAGAAACATTCCATCATTTATAAGCAAGAATGGATAACCTTCTAGGATCCCCAATCTCAATTCTTTAAATTTTTTATCTGGTCTATTTTGAAAACAAGGGTTTTAGCTTTTCCTCAGACTTTACTTGATGTTCCCAAAGCAAAACTGCAGAAGAAATGAGATGTAATTTCAAAAAAGAGATATGCACCACCTTTGATGTATGTGTACATAGACTTTGGGATTTACTTTGTAACAAGGGTGGTTAAATCAAATAAATGCAACAATGAATGAATCAAAATCATTTACATAAAATTTTTACAGGGTCCTCAAGCAAAGTGTAGACTGTTATATATTACATTAATCTAAAAAACGAAAAGGGCAATGAAATTTTTTTTGAAGAAAATTAAAGGTAAATGTATAATCTTCAATATTGAATTCAGTTTATTGTTTTGATTCTTCAACATGTCCAGGTAAACGTGCTGATTGACTTTTATGCCATCTTCAAGCATAAAGTAATTTATAAATACTTTAGAAATCTGTCTAAAAATTAGTCTACACTTGGGTGGAAGACCCTGTATAAACTTCTCACAAGTTGGTTTCCTTAATTAAGAAACTTTCTCCACCAGCAAATTACAATGATTAGTGTATGATAAGACCTGCTCAACAGTCATGTCTTCAATAAAATGCTAAAGATGTGACCAACATTTACTAAAGCACTAATTCAGATATTACTTTTGCAAGTGCAAGTTCTCACAGTTACTTACCTGAAAGATATGTTTAGAATAGTTTGCAGTCACAACATTTACCCTTGATTATTGCAAGAAAATGGAGTCCATCTAAATGAGAATACTTAGAATAATACATGGCAAAGCACAGAAGGATAAAGTAAAAAGTGAGCTAATACTAAAGATGATTGGTATTCAATTGTTTGAAGCAATTTTTACAAAGTCAAAAATTAATCTGGTTTGGGCATATCGAAAGGATGAACAAAAAAAAGTGAAAGATCACAAGAAAAGAAGACTTCAAAAACAATTGATGGAGGTTTTTGAGGAAAATGTAAGAAAATAGTTATGAAGAGAATTAGCAAAGAAAAATCAAGAGTGAAGACACATCTGCAAGAAACAACTAACCTGTCAGTTGTTAAAAATTCGAAATATGAGACTGTTGACCACAAGTCATCTCGACTTGTCTCTCAAGAAGTGTCTGACCTTTGGAGGGCCACAACACCAGATGCAGTAAATATCTCTGACAATTTTTCACAGAGAGAATTTGCTGCTGCCCTTCAACACTTACAATTTGCTGTTGCTGCCCTTCAATCGCTTACCCCAAGCAGCTTGGGTTAAGCTCAATCGCCTGCAGACTGGTGTTGGGCGATTCCATTTGTCCATGCACAAATGGGGTCTCACTCCTTCACCGAATTGTGAGTGTGGCGCCTCTGAGCAAACTGCAGACCATGTACTAACAGCATGCCCTATACATCAGGCACCACATGGAGCACGAGGTCTGATGGTTTTGGATGACGAAACTTGATGCTGGCTTAATGACATCACTGCCAGCATCTGATCCAGGCAGTGCAGCAGTCTGGGGTAGTAAAAAGATAACCCTCGGTCCCAGTCCTGTTTGTGTCTGACCTTTGGTGGATACCCTTCAAACGACGACAACGACATTTTGAAAATCATTTCTTCAAAAACTTTATACAACATTAAAGTTTGTTCTATTTAAAAAAACATTCAAATTGAAATTTTTATATTGAAGTTAAAAGCTCATTCAAGTTTTGCTCAAATGTTTATATGTTTAAATGATCCAAACTTGATATAGATTGGTATGTCAACCCAACATTAAAACAGTTGAAATTCTCAGGTGTCATTATCCATTTTGGTTTTAAAATAAGGAATATGACTCTGGCAAATTTAGCCATTTCTTGCACCCATGCCTTCACTCTTGCTTTTTTTGCCTGTTCTTTTCATAATTCTCTTTTTTTTGTGTCTTCTTCAACAACCTCTATCCATTGTTTCTTTTGCCTTTTTTTTCTTACCTTTCACAGTAATTTTTATGGCAATCACTAGAGCTTTTCCTTTGCTCATTTTTTCAACATGCCCAAACCACCTCAACCTTTAATTTTTCAAAAAAATCTCTTAAATGGTTCAACACTAATTATCCTTAGTATCAACTCACTTTTCACTCTATCCTTTAGTGTCTTTTCACATAGCATTTGAGGCATTTTCATTTGGGTAGACTGTATTTTCTCTATATTGTTTACTTTTATTGGCTGGCACTCTGTTCCATAACTCATATATATCACTATTGATATACATTTTATATACAAGTTCTCTCAGATGAATCAACAAACCCTTCTTGCAATTTTGACAAATTTGGATTTCTTTAACCTAAAAAATTACTACTTTGGACTCAAATCATTTAATCAAATTAAGTAATTGCTTGGTTTTGACATTTTTTATTGAATACTAGAAAATAAGCAATTAGTTACAAGAAAGTAGCAAGATATTTTTAGATAAAAGATGTTTCATCAGTATAAAATCTACAGTGATTTTCCAAACTATGTTTGCCAGTTTTTAAATATTTGTGTATCTTTTAAAGTTTAGTGTACTGTTTAACTGTACACAGTTTTTTCTCTTTTTTTGTACACTAGACTTAAAAATATGCAGTCTAGGGTATAGTTTAATAGTTTTCTAACTAAGTTCCCAATTTTTCCTATAACTTGATTAAAATTATGGGTTTTTCTCAAAAATGAATCATAAATGTTTTTATATAATTGTATAGTTAGGGCATGTTTACACACACTGAAACCAATGAGACATAGAAACTAACAAATCAATGCAACATTTCAGTTTTTTTTTATTTTTTTATAATCTTCACACCCAAGTGTTTTTGTCTCATTGGTTTCATTAACAAATAGTCATTGTAGATTTATTTCTAAAAAATCTCTTTTACAAAAGTCATTGCAACTTTTTGATTCAATAAAAAACTAGTAAGACAGGTCTCGCTAAGATAGCTGTTTCATGAAGTTAATGTTTTTAATTTTTTTTGGCAATTTTAAAATATATCAAATTATAAAAAAATCTAATCATTAGTTTTTAGTTAAAAAAGTGTTTCATCATTAAGACAAATATTTCATTAAAAAAATATTAATTAATTTTTTCTCTAAATTGCACTTGCTGCTTCTTTAATGTTGGTGCACTTTTTTTTATTAATTTTTCTTGTAATCTAATGTTATTTTCCACTAGTTTGGATATCTTTAACCAAATTACATTACTACTTTGCATTCAAATAGTTTCAGTCAAACCAGTTTATTGCTTGCTTTAAAAGTTTTTTATTAAATATAAAAATAACAGGGAATTAGACAACTAAAAATAAAATGTAAAGCAAATCATGAGAAAGTATTAGGCTAAGAGTTTTTTTTTTTTTTAATGAAAAAACTGATTAATCACTTCAAAAATAAAGTGCTCTATGTACATTTTAAAGTAATTTCTTTCTTTAACTTAGTCAAAGTTCTAGTTTTTGTTATTAACTAACAATTATTGTCTTTCTATATATTATAGCTCCAGTTCATTTTTGAAGTTATGGTGAGTTCTGGACAAGATCCATAACAACAAAAATTGCTAATTATTTCTTATTTGACTTGGATAACAATTTTCAAAATAATGGCTTTCAATTTTTTAAACAAGTTTTGGTATTGCCATGTTTTTATTAAATGTAATTAAAACATGAATCTCAATACTTTTACTGCTACTGCATTAAACATTAAAAAAAAAAAAAATAAAGAAGACTTGTTTGGGTTCATTCAATTTTGGAGAGCATAAAACTTGGTAAATATGAATAATTAGTGTTTCTTTTATTATCATAAATTGCTCCAAAAAACTTATGAAAAAGCAACTTAATAAAATGGCCCCCAGTCCCCAGCAACCCTTAAATGGGCAGGAAGTCCAAAAAATCTTTGGATCTAAATTTAAATTTGAAAACAAGAAAAAGACTCAGATTGGAATTAGACAATTGCATTGATGGTGGTGGATGATATGCAATTTGGCTTTATATCAAGAAGATGAATGACAGATGCTCTTTTTATAATGAGAAGAATGCAAGAGGAATACAGGAAAAAGGATAAAAAAATTGTATGTGTGTTACATGGATTTAGAGAACACTGATAGAATTCCAAGAAGATTAATTCAATGGCCACTGAGGAGGAAAGGACTAACAGAGATTATGGTGAAGTGGTGATGAGTTGTATGAGGGTTCAAGCACAAAGGCTAAAGCTGGATTATATAACAGTTGGTGTAGATCAATTTTTTTGCAAAACAGACAAATTTGTAATCATCATTAATCTGTACCTGATTGGTTGCAACCCAAGTTACCAACAACTGTCTCAGGTGCCACACAGCAGGGCACCTGTGGAAATTATGCTACTGCAGAACACAGTAAAAGCAAGAGAAAGAGAGGAGGAATACAAGTGAAGAGACAGCAGGAAGTGTGGAAAGGGAAATGCTCACTTGTAAAGGTGGGTACCTTAAATATTGGAACAATGGCAGAATTGATGGAACAAAGGAATGTAGATACTACTGTGCCTACAGAAAACAAAGTGGAAAGATAGTAAAGCAAGGAGCATTGGAGGTGGATGCAAACTATTTTACAACAAAGCTGATGGAAAAAAAAATGGAATAGAGATAGTGGTGAGGGAGGAACTACTCAAAGTGTCCTGGAGGTGAAAAGGGTGTTAGACAGACTAATGGCCATAAAGCTGGAGGTAAAACAGTCCATCCTAGATATAAATTAATACGCGTGTATTAGGGTGGAGTGAAAAAACCTTTTTTGTTATTAACACCACATCACCCATCTAGAAACCTGGCAAATCACCCAAAACTAACTTTTGGAAAGTTTGGCAGGGTTGGCATTTGAACCCAGCCACCTACCAGAGTTCAAAGCTCACAAAAAGGTCAAATTTTGAAAAATTGACATATCTTGAAAACTACGCATGGTAGAAAGTTGGTATTGACCTTAAAAGTTGCAGAATCACTATGTTTATATCTGTCTTAAAAGAACTTTTTTTTGTAAATCCACTGGTTTTGGAGTAAATTTGAAAAAACTACTTTTTTTGTCAAAAAAGTGACATTTTATTGTAGTTTTTGAAGAATGCACTATAGTTTGTAACTAAACAATTGTCTTATTACAACTATAGCCAATTTTTCTCAAGATTGAGCACCATTATATAAGCATCTGTTTCACAAATTTTTTATTTCAAAATGAAATCAAGCAAAAATTTATATGGATCATCAAAAACTTTATGCAATTTTGCATGAAAATGATATGAAAACAACCTGTAAAAAAAACTAGAGCCTACAAAACAGAACAGTATCAATGAACACTATCTTGTATTTGTATTTCTGTGTTATCATAATTACATGTTGAAGGTACTTTAGCAATAATTTGCATAATGCATATCTGCAAAATTAGAGTAAAGATATCCAAATAATAAGATACTGCAATAGAATAAACAATATGCAATCTATTGCAAAAATCGTTGTTGCTGCTGTTACACCAATACACCCAAGAAAAAACATATTGCAAAATTTTTGTTGTTGTTATTGCATTGTTTTTGTTCATACTGCATTTGAAATTTTTAGTTAACTGTTTTTTTTTCCATATTACATTACCAAAAAAAATTTTTTTTGTTACACGGTGTAATTATTTCCATGTCTATTGATCATAACATTGTGATAAAACTCTGCAAAAGTGGAGAAAGTAATAGTGAAATAGCTAAACAGCTCAAAATGAACCACAACAACTGTCTGGAAGATCATCAAAAAGTTTCAGGAGATTGGAACCACCCTAGATCAGGAAGGCCAAGACTGAAAACAGACTGTTCATACCCCTCAACTGATCAAAAACACCAGGGAGAAGCTGCAACGCAACTCTCACCAAAGTTGCAGGAACTTGGCTGCTGCAGCTGGTGTAGGCAAATCCACCATGCACCAACTGTTGAGGGAAGATTTAGAAGTTAAATCCTTTAAGATGCTGCATTGACAAGAACTCTCAGATCATCATGTGGCCATGAGGGCTGAAAAATGCAGGAAACTTTTGCAGGACATTGCAAAAGGCACGCTGCCCAATTTGGTCTTCACTGACGAGAAGAAATTTGACTTCCAGCAAACTGTTAACCAGAAAAACAATAGAGTTTGGGCATCCTTATCCAAGACTGAAGGAAGAATTATCACCAGACGCCAAAATCCACAGTCTGTGATGGTGTGGGCAGCAGTGACTGCAACCAGGAGATCCCTGCTCCTTTTTGTTCCAACAGGAATAAAACTGAACTCTGAGCGATACGTCTCAGACATTTTGGAGGGTTGTCTGCTCCCCTGGGCCAAGCAACACTTCAAAGACAAACCGTGGACCATCCAGCAGGATTTGGCACCCTCCCATGGTTCAAAATTTACCCAATCATGGATTCTGAGGAAAATCCCCTCATTCATACATAAGGAAGATTGGCCAGCGTGAAGCCCAGGTCTAAACCCATTGGACTACTCCATCTGGTCCATCTTGGAGAAAAGAGTGTGCTCCACTCCTCATCAAACCTTTGAGTCCCTGAAGGCCAAACTGATGAAAGAGCGGGACGCTATACCTCAAAAACACTACGTGCTGCGTGCAACTTGTTTCCAGACAGATTGAAAGCCATAGTCAAGAACAAAGGGACTTATATTGAATAAAGTATATATCATTTGAAAGCCTATTCTTTATCCTATTAAGTCATGAGTAACAATGCTTGTTTTAATTTTTTTGTATTTTTGGTTGAGGCCAAAATGTTTGTTGCCTTAATTCATGGACACCCTGTATTTAGACAGAAACTGTGATTTTGTATTTAATTGCTTCAGCAATTTTCTGGAGCGAATTTTTTGTCGAATATATCCATCACACCTCTCAAATGATGTTACTTGTCAAGAATGATCAAGACTGACCATTTGGTGGACCCACTTATTGGGTCCACCAAATGGTCAGTCTTGATGAAATTACTGTGGCCCCAGCCATTAAACATTTAAATAAAGAAAATTTGAACCAATTAAAGAGCAATGTTTTAAAACTAATGCACTTATGTCACAATCAAGCAGGTAAATGACACATGAAATTGGTCAGTGAAGCAGCATCACAAGTAATATTGTTTGAGAGGTGTGTTGGATACATTCGACAAAAAATTCGCTCCAGAAAATTGCTGAAGCAATTAAATACAAAATCACTGTTTCTGTCTAAATAGAAAGCAGCATGAGCTTTTGAGCAGATACTTGAATCATGCATTGATAATCTGTGATACTGTCAGTCCTAATGCTACAGTACCTGGATTTTTTCTTAATTGCCAACACTTTACCAATAACTGAATGTTAATTATGCATCATATCTGTAAGGTACCATTTAGAGTTGTGTGTTAATGAGCACAAGTTGCTTTTGTTTTACAATGTAAATAATCAATTAAGCACAATTACATTGAAAAAAAACATACTTTGGGCTAAATTATGCTGAAGTTTAGGGTGCAACTTGTATTTCAGTTGTGCTTCTAAGCTTTTCATCTTTTTGATTTGCAATTTACTCAAGTGGTAGACTTGCAAATTTTGTATTCTGTTTTAAGCAACTATGTACTGTTTATTCATTGAATCATCATATATGATGTGTAAGCTGCATCTGCCGCTTTTGGTAATGTAATATGGAAAAAAAAACAGTTAACTAAAAATTTCAGATACAGTATGAACAAAAACAATGCAATAACAACAACAAAAATTTTGCAATATGTTTTTTCTTGGGTGTATTGGTGTAACAGCAGCAACAACGATTTTTGCAATAGATTGCATATTGTTTATTCTATTGCAGTATCTTATTATTTGGATATCTTTACTCTAATTTTGCAGATATGCATTATGCAAATTATTGCTAAAGTACCTTCAACATGTAATTATGATAACACAGAAATACAAATACAAGATAGTGTTTATTGATACTGTTCTGTTTTGTAGGCTCTAGTTTTTTTTACAGGTTGTTTTCATATCATTTTCATGCAAAATTGCATAAAGTTTTTGATGATCCATATAAATTTTTGCTTGATTTCATTTTGAAATAAAAAATTTGTGAAACAGATGCTTATATAATGGTGCTCAATCTTGAGAAAAATTGGCTATATTTGTAATAAGACAATTGTTTAGTTACAAACTATAGTGCATTCTTCAAAAACTACAATAAAATGTCACTTTTTTGACAAAAAAAGTAGTTTTTTCAAATTTACTCCAAAACCAGTGGATTTACAAAAAAAAGTTCTTTTAAGACAGATATAAACATAGTGATTCTGCAACTTTTAAGGTCAATACCAACTTTCTACCATGTGTAGTTTTCAAGATATGTCAATTTTTCAAAATTTGACCTTTTTGTGAGCTTTGAACTCTGGTAGGTGGCTGGGTTCAAATGCCAACCCTGCCAAACTTTCCAAAAGTTAGTTTTGGGTGATTTGCCAGGTTTCTAGATGGGTGATGTGGTGTTAATAACGAAAAAGGTTTTTTCACTCCACCCTAGCGCGTATGCCCCACAGGTTAACAACTAACAGAATGGAGGAAAAAAATAATTTTTGGGAAGACCTGGATGGGTTGATAGAAAGTGTACCAAAACAGGAGAGGATAGTTCTAGGTGTGGCCTTAATGGACATATGGGCAAAGGAAGCATAGGGGATGTGGAAATAATGGGGAGGTACGGTGCTGGAACAAGAAATAAGGAAGGATCAATGGTTGTGAATTTTGGAAAAAGGATGAATTTGGCGATTGTCAATACTTATTTCAAGAAGAAAGATGAACACAGGGTGACTTATAAAAGTGGTGGAAAAAGTACCCAAGTAGATCATGTGATGTCCAGAAGGAGAAACTTGAAGGAAATGTGCGATTGTAAGGTAATAGTCAATGAGTGTGTTGCAAAGCAGCACCATATGGTGGTATGCAAAATGGGTCTTATGGTAAAAAAGAAAAAGACAGAGAAAGTAAAGCCAAAGATACAATGGTGGAAAGGACACAAGCTGTCAAAAAGCGTTTAGACAAGAGGTGACCAGGACTCTGGGAGGCAAGGATGGGTTACCTGATGAGTGGGACAAAACAGTGGAAATGCTAAGAACAGCTGAAACTGTACTGGGAGTGACATTTGGGAAACGAAAAGGAGACAGAAGAACATGGCAGTAAAATGGGGAAGTTCAGGAGAGCATAAAAGGAAAGAGGCAAAGAAAGCATGGGACAAAATAAAAAATGAAAATACTAAAAAGATATACAAAAAAAAGAAGAGTAAGGCAAAGAAGGCAGTTGCAATGGAAAAGGGATGTGCATATGATGATTTGTATTCTATATTGGAAACAAAAGAAGGTGAAAAGGAGTTGTACAGATTGGCTAGGCAGATAGAGACACAGCAGGAAAAGATGTGCAGCATGTGAAGGTTATAAAGGATGAAAATAGTAATGTTATGGTAAATTCGGAGGCTGTGTTAAAGAGATGGAAAGAGTACTTTGAGAAACTGATGAACAAGGAAAATGGAAGAGAAACCAAAAGTGGTTAACAAAAAGGTAAATTACTTTAATAGAAAAGAAGTAAAGAATGCACTAAAAAGGATGAAAAAAGGTAAAGCAGTTGGGCCAGACGAGTTACCAGTAGAAGTTTGGAAGTGCATGGCAGAGATGAGGATAAAGTTTTTGACCAGACTGTTCAACAGACTATTAATGAGTGAGAAGAATGGAGAAGTGTGCTTATCCCAATCTATAAAAACGAAAGGGAAACATAGTACTGTGGAAGCTACAGAGGAATAAAGCTGATGAGCCCCACAATGAAGGTATGAGAAAGAATTATTGAAGCCAGGCTAAGGGATAGAGTAAAAATCATTGAACAGCAGTATGGATTTATGCCAGGAAAGGAAACCACTGATGCCATGTTTGCCTTAAGAATGTTGATGGAAAGTACATGAAAGGTCAAAGAGAGCTACATTGTGTATTCATAGACCTAAAGAAAGCTTACGACAGGGTTCTGCAGGAAGAGCTGTGGTACTGTATGAGAAAATCAGGAATAGTGGAAAAGTATGTATGAGGGAAGCAAAACATTGGTGAGGTGTGCAATAGGAACTACAGAAAGTTTCAAAGTTAAAGTTGGACTGCACCAGGGATCAGCATTAAGTTTGTTCCTGTTTGCAGTGACAATGGACAGGCTAACAGATGAAGCAAGGACAGAACCACCATGGACGATGCTGGTGCTGATGATATTGTGATTTGTGAAGAGACCAGGGAATAAGTGGAGCAGAGACTAGAATCCTGGAGGTATGCATTGGAAAGAAGAGGGATGAAAGTAAGTAGGTCAAAGACCGAATATCTGTGCATAAATCAAGAAAATTACAATGAAACAGTGAAGATCGAGAATACAAAAGTGCCAAGAGTAAAGCAATTTAAGTATTTGGGATCAACGGTGCAAGAAAGTGGTAGTAGATCAATGGTGCAAGAAAGTGAGAGAGAGGTAAAGAAGAGAGTGCAGGCAGAGATGGAGAAAAGTATCAGGAGTAATTTGCAAAAGGAGGTTACCAGCTAAAGTAAAAGGAAAAGTGTACAGTTTAATGTTGAGACCAGCAATGGTGCATGGACTTGAGACGGTGGCGGTCACAAAAAAACAAGTGGAAGAGATGGAAGTTGCAGAGATGAAAATTTTGAGGTTTGCTATGAGAGTGACAAGAAAAGACAAGATTAGAAATGCATACATCAGGGGTACAGTTAAGGTAGAATGGTTAGGAATGAAGATGAGGAAGATCCGACTGAGGTGGTATGAACATGTTATGAGGAGAGACAAAGAGTATGTAAGAAGAAAGGCAATGGAAATGGAGTTACCGGAAAAGAGGGAGACCAAAGAGAAGACTTTTAGATGTTGTGAAAGAAGATATGGGGGAAGTTGGTGCAAAGGAGATGGATGTTGAAAACAGAACAGCTTGGAAAAGGATGATATGCTGTGGCTACCCCTGATTGAAGGGAAAGGCTGAAAGAAGAAGTTGGTGTAGATCAAGGATTTGTTTTGTCACCTTTGTTGTTTGCAATTGTGGTAGATGTTGTGACAGAGTAAGCAAGAGAAGGCTTAATCAAAGAGGTTTTATCGCAATGACTTGTTACTGATGAGTGAAATGATGGAGGGTCTGAAGGAAAGATTTCTAAAATGGATAAGTGCATTGGAGAGCAAGGGACAGATAGCAAATTTTGAAAAGACAAAAATGATAGTGTGTGTGAGAGAGAGTGAAGTCATATGAAGTAGAATAGACCAATGTGGAATATGTGGAAAAAGGGTGACTGTAAAGTCAGTCTTATGTAGAAATGTGACCAATGGATTCATGGAAGATGTTTTAAGTTGAAAAAGTAAATCCAAGTGCAGCAAGAGTTTTTGTTTCTAGTAAATGTGATAAAGGGACAAATGGTGTAAGAGAAGTGCGACAGGTGGTAATGTGCAATGAAGTGGAAACTGTGAAGAAGTTTTGCTATCTTGGAGATAGGTTGAATGCCAATGGAGGATGTAAAGCTGCACTGACAGCAAGAAATAAAAATGGAATGGAAGAAATTCTGAGAGTGTGGTGAGATACTGTTTGGAAAAAGATTCTTTTTGCAGAGGAAAGAAAAGATATATAAAAGCTATGTAAGATCAGCTATGTTACATGGAAGTGAAATGTGGTGTTTGAGAGAAAATAAAGTAGCTATTTTGAGAAGACCAAGAAAATCTATGTTGAGGGAGATGTGCACTGTAAAGTTGGTGGACAAAAGGAATACAGTGGGGCTGATGGACATGTTGCAATTGAAGGAAGCAGCAGATAAACTGAAAAGGGCAAAGGTGTGATGTGGTATGGCCATGTTTTGAGATGACCTGAGGAAGATGTTTTGATGAAAGCAATGGATGGAAAATGTAAACAGGGCCAACAAAAGATGAAATGGAGAAAACAAGTCAAAGGAAACATAAGAAGAATTGGTTTGAGAAAGAAGATGTGGCAGATCAATGTAGGTGGGAGAAGGTGTAGGAAGAATTGCAGAAGTAGTGGAATGCATCTGGACACATCCAGTTACTTGGGATTAAACTGAATTAAAACTGGATTGATGATAATGATGATAATACTCATATTATTAAATCTAATAAACTTATTGATTTCAAAGAAATGGTTGTTACAACAATAACAAGCTCAAAATAAAGTTTAAAAAAAGTTGAAAAATCTAGTTATTATTTGAAATGTTTACTCATTTTATGCTTAGTTTATTAAATATTTTCTCAATAGCATAGATTTAAAAGTTTGCAGTGAATTTAGTTTTCAAAAAACATTTTTTTACTGTATATTGCAGTACTTTGCATAAGGCTTTAAAATGTAATACTACAATAGTAAAACCTTCTTCAAAGCTGCTGTATGAATTTCTTTTACAGCATTCAGACATAATAGTGATGCAAAACAACACAAAATCTGAAAATAGTTGAACTATTTTATAAGAATTAAAAACATTTCTTGTTGGAATTGTGGTCAGCAGGAAAGTAGTGTTCATTTTAACACTTAGCACTTGCTGCTAAATTGATGACACGTGTATTAATTTAATTGAATAAAATTTTTTCATTTGACTCAGCCTGTTTTCAGTTTTAATCTGCAGTGTGTATTTTATTATTTAATTTGACAAGCATGCAGCATGTGGTTTTTTCTATTTCAAAAAGCAGCAAGTAATTGGTTGATGATGAATTAGTCATAATTCCTAATGTTTATTAGGTAAAAATAATTTTTAATGTATAAACCTTATAATTCCTGACTCAATAGTTAATAGAGTTTTACAAGTTGATAATGAAATGAGTTATAATTCTAAAACATCCTTAATAAACTTATTTCAAAATATATTGGCTATACTTTTTATTCTGTAATTTAAAAGAGTTTTAAGTTTTTATTTTATTTGACAGTATTATACAGTTTAAAGTTGTGTATTTTAGAAACATTTGAATTTTGAATTGTTTACCACAAAATTATAACACATCTATTGCCATTGTTGCCTTTCAGCTTCCATCAAAGTTTAACATTAAATTATCATTTAGTAGTAGATTACTGAAATTACTGCAAATTGATCCTCATTAAGCTATATTGTATATATCGAAAATCTTCAAATTTATAATTGAAAATAAATTTTATTAATACCCAAGTGTGACAAAAGTAAAGTCAAGGAACAGGACAAACATTTTCTTCAATCAGCAAAGATTCAGCAAGTTCCAGCCAAGTTGATTCAATTTTTGCTGTAATTAACAATGTTGGCAAACCAATGTCAGAATTAATATCTTTTCAGAGTTCTAGCTATAACTTGTAACTTTATAGTTTTGTTACTCACTTTAAACTAATTAATCCAAAATTTGTTTGACAGTGTAAAATAGGAAAATCTTAAGTATATAAAAAATTGTTAAAATTTTGTATTGAAATATCAAACAACTTTCCAAAATTCTTCTTGTGTTAAAAAATTTTCTGCTTGAAGCAAATCAAATTACAAAATTTTACAAAAGCTCAACAAAATTTTAATTATAGCAAATTCAGTTTAAAATTGACATTTTAAAAAAATAACTTCAATATTTTTTGATCTAATTTGATAATGAATCTGATTTTTACTGATATTTACCATTCAATACTCATAGTCTTAACAAAAAGTTTTAAAATTATATAATTTAAACCAATAAAATTCATTTGATTCTAGTCAACAATCAATTAACAAAAATATTAAAATTAGAGTTTACTTTGATAGGTTTTGATGGATGATAATCTTTTTCTTCAGAGATTCCACTTGTTTTTGACTGCATTAAAATAGAGTGTTAATAGGATTATAAACAAACAGGGTATCAAACATATAATAGACTAACAATAATATACATTTATGAATTTATTGCTGATCATAGTTGCATGCATTAAAATTTTTTAAAATATTTTTGACTCTTTTTCTTAAAGATGCTGCTTTGCTTTTACCAAGATTTATTGTAGTAAGTGAGCTTAAAATAATTGACTCAGTAAAAGAAACAGTTTTTGTAAACAACTATAGATAGTATCCAAATTTTTATGAAGCAATTAGATTTTCAAATTAAAACTACTGACTAATTGCATACTGTTATATACAAATGATAAAAATTCATAAGTTTATATTATAAACACTGAATAAATTTTAACCCTTTTATTGTTTTTTTCTATATGTTTCAACATTTCAAATCATAACTCCATTCACATGTAAGTGCCAAACCAACTATAAAAAAAATCATGCATACTTTGTTCAAAACGTTCAAAAACAATTAACTATTCTATTACAACTAATTTTAATGTGTTTTAAAGATCAGATTTGAAAAAGAACTGAGCAAACTATAAAACAACTATGTGTAATTAAAAAAAAACTGTTATAGATTTGATGGATCAATATTTGTTTGCCAAAAGTGAAGAAAATGAGATAGTTTAAGAATATCATGATATGGAACAATAAAATAGCTTTAATAAAAGTATCAAAATTTAAGAGGTAAAGAAAAAAAAGGACTGGCAAAAGAATTTCAAAAATGCAACTGGAGAATTATTTCAAAAGAACTAGTTTGCAAGTGAAGTATATGAGGAAGTAAGAAACAACTTGCAAAACACTAAAAAAATCAAATTAAAATGAGATAGCTAACTAATAGCAATTGGTTTTATATTTGGTTTAATGTTATTTTTGATTACTTTTGTCTACTGAAAAATGAAGCATGAAAAGATCAATTTCAAATTCCAAAAAGCAAAGATATTAAACAATTTATCCATAGTTTATACATTAAAAGAAAGGTCACTCAAGGGACTTTTTTTACTAAAGTTATATGTTTTAACACTAAAGAAAGTTTAGCTATTTAACTGTCAATGGGAAAGTCAATAGAATGTTTGATATTTTCACTATTTTTGAAATTTCACATCTGAATAATTGTTTAAATCGACAAATGTTTGACTCAACAGTTGTTTGAATTGTTCAAAAACAATTTGTATTTTTGAAACAGTTAAATTTTGAATTGTTCACCAGAAAATCAAAAAAACCATCTATTGCCATTGTTGCCATCCAGCTTCAATTGAAGTTTAACTTAAATTATCATTTAGTAAATGATTACCATTAGATTATCATTAGTATTTAAATTATTTTCAAAAACAATTGTTATCTGTACAAATATTTGAAAACAAGAACCAACATTTTACAAACAATAGAGTTAAGGTTAGGTATTTATTAAAAAAATAAAATTAGTGTTTATAAAATAAATATTTTCAGACAACTGCATATAGCATTATTTTTCAAACAATGGTCAATTCTAACAACTGTTGAGTCAACAGTTGTCAATTTAAACAATTGTCTGTAAAGCACTTGCCAGTCACTGTATATTGATCTACTTTTGTCTAGTAGGGTGTTTCATATTTTCACCATTTTTGAAATTTAAAATACCTGAGACCTCAAGTGTGCGGTTTTGGGAAAAAACTCAACTGCAGGGCAATTTGTTTCCTTAAAATTGTAATGCAATAGATCACTATTTTTACTGAATATATATGTAGAAAAAACAAGTGGCTGACACAAACTGGACTTATAAAAAAGCACCCTGGCTTTAAATATTTAAAAAAGCTGTTTTAAGGATATGTGGTCTTAGCCAACAAAAAACTCATCCCTAAGCTTTTTGTTTGATACTCTTCATTCATTCATTCATTAATTCATTTTATTCTCAATCATTATTAAACAGTTTAACACAAAAATTACAAATATTGGAAAGATCAAGAAAAAAAAGAAGATAAACATTGGAATAAAAAAAAAAAATCAATTAGTTTTCAAATAAAGCTGGACAAAGCTTATGATGTGTTGCTTGTAAATGCAACAGCAATGTAGTTTATAATTTTTTGTGCCACTGTAATAGTTGGTATGTAGGCTGCACATCTTAATGATTACAGGAAAAAATTGATCAACATGTGCCAAAATTTATTGGAATTAGCCAAATTCTGAACTCTTGTAATATTTCCACTTGTTTTAGCAAATCTTTGACCCAGTCATGTTTGGTGAATTTGAATTGATCAACACCTTTTAATAAACCCTATGTGTGCCAAAAATTGCAGTAGTTAAAAATTTACCATTTTTTATTTGGCCATTTATCTTTTCATTTATCTGCTTTATAACTCATTTACATCAAATCATGCAAGCCAAATTTATGCTTCCAAAAAGAATTTGTTTGCAACTTGGAAATTTTGCACTGATCACATCTTTTGATGCCTTTCTCATTCAGCTTTATTAAACAATCAATTTAATTTTTTTCCTTCATTCTGATGTTTATCTCCTGAAAAGTGTTAGACCAAAAGCTTACAAATGAGTTTTTTGAAGCTATTTTTAAATTTTTTACCACAAACCACTTGTTTATATATTGCCTTACAAGAAAAGTCAGTTTCCACATTGTGAGTAAACAAAACATAAAGACCAAGCTCAAAGGTCTGATTGACAAATATAATTCAGAAATAATGACTATTGAGATGAAGAGGTAATGAAATTGCAGAAGAGTAACTAAAGAGTCTGTTTAATATTGTTGATGCAAGTCTGCTATTTCTGATGATCTTAAAGTTAAAAATAAATAAGTTCATGAAAGAAAATTTTGGGAAATAAAACTTTTATTTTTGAAAGATTAGAGAAAAGAATAAAAAATATATTTGAATATTAGCCATAGCAAGCTTGAGAGAAAAATGATAACACAGGCATGACATATCAAATGTTGTTGTAAATAGCAAAGCTAATTTCTCTTGGCTTTATCTCTTGCCACATATATTAGTATTTGGATAATGAGAGACTTGACACAAAACAAAATGATTACACTATATTGGCTTCTACCTTATATTTGCTTAAGTGTTTAAGAGTACTGTAATTGTAATTGACATGGTCTTGGTTGAAAACCTACTCACATTATTTTGTTGTCCTTGGGAAAAACACTTTACAGCACTTTCTTCTGCTTGCCAATCTTGTCAAACAGTTCTAAATTTTGAGCCATATCTCTATACGTAAAACAAAACATCAAATGAAAAATTTTAACTAACAGCAATATCTTGGCATCTCCATAAGCAGATTGGGTTAATTGTTTGTACTACAGATAAGCACCTTCATTGCTTTTCTACAAGTCAAGAGAATAAATATAAAGATGAAATGAAAATAAAATTCTCACTATTGAAATACCATCTTTTTCCTAGTAGCCAGTTACATCCTAAAAACCACTTTTTTAAATACTGTTATTTAAATTTAAATACTATTAAAACAATTATGCCCCTTCACAAGACGTAAATAGCAACCACAAATGCTGCAGTACAGGTTGGTATAATTTTCAACTCCTTCTGCACTGCAGTTTTGGAACCACTCTCTAGTTGTGTGCTGCATTGGAAGGTGTAATGGTACTTGAGTTGGCATTTGCACTTCTGGGCATTTTGCATTTGGTTGTAATGCACTGTGTTGTCGGGTGGAAAAAATTCTAATCAAACTCGATACAACCTCTGCTCTAAAATCACAATGTGCTATTGGTCTTTGATTGTATTTCCTGGAAAGTTCTAAAAAACTAAATAACTGTTTTTACCATTGTATCCAACATATTATTGAAAAGTTATATATAATATTTAAATTTGTACCAATGATCGATTTCATAGGCTTTTTTTGATTTGATCTGATTTGTCAACTCCACCCATTGTTTTGTGATACGTATCAATGATTTTTGGTATAGAAACATCAGCTTTTTCTCTGCACCCTTTGACTTTTCTTTTTGTTAACACAAATTCTTCACAGCTTTCAAAATTTGATAGCATATGCACACTGCGGGTATCCATCCACTTCAAGTACTGCAGTTTTTGATCAGTAGTTTGTCTTTTTTTATGTCCCCTTTTTCATCAATTTGTCACTTTTGATATCTTTCCGTAAATGCTTTCAATTGGTCTAATTGTGCCAACACATCTGATGCCGTTGTTATGAAGAGTATGAGCAACATTTACTGACATAAAAAAATTGTCAATTGTAATACAACAGTTACTTTGACACAATGATTTTGTAAGGTTGAAAACCATGTTTTCTCCTAGTTCTTCCTCAACATTTGGTTTCTTTCCAGTATATAGATCAGGTTCATATACATAGCTACTGATTGAACCAGCTCTGACCCACATCTTGAACCCCTATTTTATTGGCTTCTGTTTTAAATACTGCTTCATTATATTTGGGCTCTTGAATTTGATCATTCTTCCATCGATACTTTGATATTCTTCTGCAATCGTTGGTTTAAAAAAGGCATGATTCATGTAATTGAACAAAGAACAAACCTTACATGCTTTATCTTGATGTGGATCAGTACACAGTAATTCTTCTTCTTTGTTATTAAAATACATGTTTTTTTGGATTTCCATGAGTCATGCAATTTGCAACAAAAGGAACATTAAATTGTGAATCAGTGCTCCAATATAGATGAAATGCAGGTAAACAATGATATTCCATGAAAATATTTAGACTGATAAATGCCTTCATTTCTTCATCTTCTACATTATAGGCTCTACCTTCTTGATAAGCATATAAAATACTTTCAGGAATAACTATCTTTTTTAACAAATTATTAAAATCATTGACTTTGAGAAATATATCATAAGGTGAAAGATCATAGCCTTCGCATAATTTTCTCAACAAATGCTGTTTTTGAAATTCAACAGCTTTAGGTTCCTTGATAATTTTGGTCCATGTACAATTTTTAACACTTTCAATGCAGAAATCATTTGTTTCATCCTTTTCACTAAAATTTTGATTGACAAATGCATCTTCACCATCTTTTTCAGTCACATCCTTTATAACTGCTTCTGGATTACCCTATTTATATTTTCTTCTAAAATTTGCACATATTTTACATCCAGTTGCAATTCTTCTTCTCATCACTATTATCTGCTGTCAGTATTTCTACTATCTTATCAGAAGTCAAAAAAAAATCTCACTTTTATTTTTTTTGTTAAAAAATAGACGTTAAATAACCTTTTTAGCTACACAAAAACAGTCAAAACCTGCTGAAATAGCCTTTTCAAATGTTCATAACTTTGCTGCTATGGCAACAAACATGTTACAACTCAGAAAAAACATTATTTAGTAATAGGTTGAAGTGGTATTCAATGCAAAAAAATATTCTTACTGCACTGCAAATACTAATCAATAATAAAATACTGCAAAAAAGTGTTTATCTTTTTTGTGCTCATTGCTGAAATGGACAAATGTGTCCCTTTAACTCTTTGAAGATGGGGGTTTTGTCCACTAGCTGTGCCATTTTTGGAGTTTTTCAAGAATTAAGCAATATTTAATTATAATTTCCTCATTAATTATAAAAAAAAATTGTTTAAATTTTATATCATTGAAAAGATAATTTTTTCCTAAGTACAATGATGAAATGTTTAAAAATTTGTTGAAAAACAAGTTTGCAATAAACAAAATAAGAAACCCCACTTTTCCTTTCAAAAAATCCCTTGTTTCCCAATAATTATGACTAGTGACAAGATAATTCAAATTTTAAAGTTGCTACGTGTTGCTAGAGTTCTATCTACTCTGTCTGGCAAAAAAATTTTGTCTGAATATTTTGCAAAGTGCACGCACTGTGCTCGATTTATCTCTCATAGGAATTTGGCAAAAGGCACATTATTTACCAGAAAAGCCATATTTTGAACTTTATTTTAGTGTGTGTGCTTTCATGCCATTGTTTGAATCTTTGCGTGGCTTTGACTTTGATCTAGAAAAAAAGTTTCTGCTTTTTTTCGTGACAGTTTATAAAGAAGAGATGGCAAGCTCATAGCTTATATTAGCTTGTTCAGCAAAGTAAGGTAGGTTTTTGTAACTCAATAAATTCTTATGTAACAAATTTTGATCGACTGATGTATTTTTGCTGAAGCGTAAAACTACACCGGTGATATGTTTTAGCAAAATATTTTCAATTGGCTGATATACAATTTGCAACTTTAGCAAATAAAAATTTATAAATGAATTTTTTAATGCAAATATTGAAATATTCTTTGTGATAAGCAATAAACAATTTTTACAAACAGAACATCACTGTGGATATGGCACACCAATCCTTTATAATTTTTCATTTTTAATTTCCATATTTGTCCTCCTAACACACGAAAAAGCTTTGCAAACACTATAAATAGAGCAGCTGTCAAGCAAGTATTACGACCTGCTTCCAGAGACTCCAAGATATTGCAGTCCGATTCCAAGCTATTGAAGCATATAATTTATAATTTAGAAAAAAGAGGGACCTGCAATTTAGACAAAACATTTGGTGTTCAAAATTGGTTTTTGAAATAACATATAGAACCAAAAAACCAGTTTTTGAAAAATATATTATTTCTAAAATTTACTTGATTGATAATGTTCGTATATATTCTTTACTTCATAAAACTTTATTAAATCTTAGTCTCATACAAAAAAAACTTTTTATAATTATGACTTGATTAGTAAATTATAATTTATTAAATTGAACAACTTATCTCTATATGGTTCAGAACAGAGCCTTCAGATGTTTTTTTGCTGATTAGAAATTCTGACTTCGGATCAAAGCGCAGCTGTATATAAAGGGATGTGCACATTTGCTTGGGCATTGTGATGTAACAGAGGGTTTTTTAGGAAGTTTAGCCAAAAAAATTTGCCGTGTTTCTTTTTTTGCTCACTTTGAGTCACGTGACATGAGCCCAAATTGGGCTCATGTCTTCAAAGAGTTAACTTTTGATAACTTTTCTCAAAAGTGTATCAAAAATTAATAGAAATTAAAAACAATTAATTTTGGGCTATCGTCTATTTTGTTGGCACACCACATGCAAAATTTGGTTCTTCAACCTCAACTGGAAGTAATGAATTTTTCACAAATAAGATTGACATATAATCTATTTACATGTAAACCTACTACAGGGGCATTGTTCAGAAATCAAATTGATAAAACATTTAGTTATACATCAATAGTCAAACCAGGTTTGTAAACTATTTTGACTTTACTATGGTTAAAATAAAGCATTTTGAGGGATGACAGGAAAAATTAAAAGGTGGGCATATGTGTCCCTTTGACATCAAGGGTTAATACAATTGTATTAATTTAAGTTTTTATGCACTTTTATAAATTTTTTTAATCATTTGCTTCAGGCTTTTACAAGTCATACAAAAATGTGGTAAACAGGCTATAGTTTGCTTACTCCTGGTTTAAACAAATAAAACAATTTTAGATACATTTCTGTTAAAAAGTTGTGGAATTATTGAAGTGCTGTTTGAAAATTTAAGATATAATATTTTTTTTATTTTTCATATTTTAAATTAGTTTTTAAATAGGGTAAAAAACATACTTACAATAAAATCTTTGTCAAAAATTTGAAGTGATACAACTGGGCAATGTTTCATTAAAAGCCCAAGATCACCAAAAAATGTTATATCAATGATAAGAGTTTGATCCCACACAGGATTTAAAGTCTTATTCATTACAGCAGTTCGTTGACAATGATCCAGCATTGAAACAAACACAACAGGATCTAAATCAAAAAATATTTAAATGTAAAAAAAAAATAGCACTTTAAACCACTGCTCTTTAGCTTGTGTTCTTGGGTAACAAAAGACTTCCAATAAAAAATTAGTTTTCACTTATTCTCATAACAATGATGCAATTTGTGAAATCATCAAACCTCTACATGAAGCTTTTTTCACTCTCCTTTTTGGTTAAACTTCTTTTTTTAAAAAAGCAAATTGCCACTGACAAGATTTTATTAGTTTACAGAGTTGTCTAGCAAAGAACTTTGTAAGATTGTATAAATATCTTTTCTTTCATGCCTACATTTTTAATGGTTTTAAATGATGTTATTTTGATATTGTTGCCATTTGGAAGGGCATCCACTCCAGGTCAGATACAAACAGGACTGAGGCTGAGGGTATATTCTTTTACTACCTCAGGCTGCTGTACTGCCCAGATCAGATGCTGGCAGTGATGTTATTGAGGCAGTATCAAGCTTTGTCATCCAGAACTGTCAGACCTCATGCTCCATGTGGTGCCTGATGTATGAGGCACACTGTTAGAACGTGGTCTGCAGTTTGTTCAGTAGCGTTGCACTTCAGTTTGTTCAATGCACAATCACTGCACTTGTAATTCAGTGAAGAAGCGAGACAACAATTTATGAATGGATAAATCACCCAACACCAGTCTGCAGGCAGTTGAGCTTAACCCAAGCTGTTCAGGGCAAGCTCATCTCAACAGGCCTGCCACTGGTTCTGGGTATGAAAACAGGGAGCCTGGAAGTATTGTCACAATACTTCACATTATATTTATGGTTTGTCCACTCAGAAGCATGGATGCCAAGTCATACAAGGTTGTTTAAAAGATTCCATGTAGCTGGCACAAATGGGCACCTAGATGTTAGTCTCTCTTGATGAGCATCTGAGGACCCAAGTAAAAAACCATACAAGATATGATCAGAGTCCAGAGATCCACAGTGAGCCAAGGAAAGTGTTGCTCCCAGTCAGCAAAGCTCAGCTAGATGGATGCCTGAAAGTATTGGTAAGTGGTTTGTTGGAGTGGGATGCAGGCATCCAATGACTATGTGCAAGATGTCATTCAGGACACTGTCTATGAGGCAAATGTGAGTGCTGCACAACCAGACTGGTGCACAGTACTCGGCTGTTGAATAGACCATCTGCTGAGTAATCCATATCTTGATAAAATTTTATTGCAATCAAAAAATTGTTTTGCTTTGTTTGAAGTCAATTTTTCTCAAGTTACTCCTGATTAGTTTTTATTAAAAATAATTTTTAATGCCACTCAAAGTCATCACCAATATCAATGGATTTAACAGTAGTTTATTATTTTATTCCTGATGAGTGCATTTTAATAAAATGTGCATATTCTTGATAAAACCATCTTAGTACTATAGACTATTTTACTATCTCTTACTTTTAACATCAATCCTATCTAACAGCATGTTGGTAGTACGGTTGAGTGGTTAAAATGCTGGGATTGTGATTGACATGGTCTCGGTTCAAAATCTACTCATGCCATTCTGTTGTGTCTTTGGAAAAGACACTCTATAGCACTTCACCCTGCCTGGCAAGCAGTTGTAAATTAAAATCTCCATTAAATTTCGAGCAGACAGCAATATCTTGGCATTTCTGAAAGCAGGTTGGGGTAATTGCTTACCATATATATATAGTACCTCCGGCACTTTCCTGCAAGTCAGGAGGATAAATATAGAGATAAAAATTAATATTAAATAACATAGCTTATTTATTCTTAATAACTCTTAACTTTAACACTGCATCTCTTTGAAACAGTTTCTTCACTTCTGGAATGTATGCTTGTATTGTCCTCACATTCAATGTGCTGACATAGTTTTGCATAATTATCATCTTCTTTTAGGCAGTTGAAAACGTATTTTTTGCACTAACAGATCCTTATTAACAACTGTACTTAGATTAATAATCATGACTATTGAAAAATAAAGTTCTTATTGTTTTCTTTACCACAGTCTGTTCAGTTTATTATTTTTGTTAAGTAATATTGGTACATCACTCAAAATTAAAAATGAAATACAAATAAATCTATATGAATGACAAGATAATTTGCAGAGCATTTTTTTAAGAAATAGCTTAGTAGTTGAGCAACCAGTCACTTGACAAGGAGACAGCAAAAGACCATCAAGTCATCTAAGTCAGCTGCCAACCCATAAAAAAGTTAAAAAGAAAAAAATTATTACTAGAAATGATTTAAGATTTTACTGAAAGATTATTAAATACAGATGAATAAGAATTTGCAGAAAAAATAAATAAATAAATAAAAAAATAAAAAATTAACAGTAAATATGCAAAACAAAAACAAAAACAGAAAGAAAAATAACAGCAGAAAAAGAAATACACAAGAAAAAACAACAGAGACAACAAATTCGTACAGTCAACAACACATAATTAACAACCAACAATTAGATTTTTATATTTTTATTTTTACAAAGCAATAGTCAAGTATCAACTGAATCCAAATATGCTTGTATTCCTTTTTTCTTATTCCTTTTTTTTATCTGTAAAATTGAAGTAAAAATTTTGTTTAAGTTTTTTAAATGTATGTTTTTGATAGTTCTTAATTGCATTTGGAATATCTTGCCACACTTGTGGCCCTGCAAACATGATTGAAGATTTTCCTAAATTTGTCTAAATCGAGTGAATATAGTAATTGGAGTTCTTCAAGATTCTAGTGTTATATTTGTGTATTGTGTTTAAATTTGAGAGTTGATAATTTGTGTTATTAATTTGCCATATATTGTTTTTAAGATTATAAATTATAATGCGCATCTGTAATTTATATGTGTTACATAGTTTTAGAATTTTTCATTGTGTAAATAGGGAACTTGAATTAGTTTGGCAATTACTCCCTGTCATTATCCTAATAATGCATTTTTGTGTATTTATAATAGGTTGAATAATAGTTTTAGCAGCTTTTCCCGAAATAGTTAAGTATTTTAGATTGAAATATATCAAACCATAATAAATGATTTTTAATGTATGAATATTAACATATTTCTTTAGCTTTGAGATCACCCATGAACTTTTACAAAGTTTGGCATTTAGATAGTTGATGTGCTGTGTCCAATTCATTATGTTATCAATTATTATGCCCAAGTATTTAACACTATCTTTTTGGATAGTTTCATTATGGCCAATTTTGATTTTTAACAAGGATTTGTTTATTTTCGTTTTGTAATTATTATGTAGCTTGTTTTTTTGTAGTTTATTGTCAATTTATTTGTTTTCATCCAATCTTTAATTTTTTTAGTTCCACATAAGTTTTATGTTGTAATATGTTTGGATTTTTATCAATACATGTTAGAATTGCATCATCAGCAAATAGGGTCACTTTCAGGTTTAATGCATTTGGCAAATCATTGATATAAATAAGGAATAAAAGAGGCCCTAGATTTGAACCTTGAGGTACTCCATCATATTTTTTTAATATTTTTATTTTTTATCTCTATATTTATGCTCCTGACTTACAGGAAAGCGACAAAGGCGTTATACATAGGGTAAGCAATTACCCTGACCTGCTTCCAGAGATGCCAAGATATTGCTGTCCACTAGTAATTTAATAGAGATATTACAGTAATTTAGAACTGCTTGCCAAGACCACCAAGCAGGGGAAAGTGCTGTAAAGTGTCTTTCCCAAGGACACAACAGAATGTCGCAAGTGGATTTTGAACCAAGACCATGTTGATCATTAGTATGGTATTTTAACTACTCAACCATGCTGCCGACTAGTGTATTATTATGACACTATTGTAGCAAACTCATCACCACAAATCATCTTTCGTGCATGCATTTGCTTCGATATTGCAAAGTTTTCCAATGTAGCATGAGTGGTTTTGGCACAGAGTAAACTTTCAACTCCTTTTATTGAAAAGGGGCACAATTTGAAATGAAAAGATAAATAACACTAAAAACTTTGGAATTAGACAGTAAGCAGAATCTTTGCTTGATGATGTTGCAACGATGAATCTCCAGTTAAATTGCACAACCGCTATATGAATCTCTTTCTCTATATTATTATGTCTCTATCACTGTTTTAATCAGTCTCAGTCTGTCTGCCTGGCTATTTGGCCAGTGAGTATATTTAACATCCAAGTAATGTTACAGATTTACTATTACGACACCTGACCTTTTTTACAGGGAAAATCATGAGGTGATAGATTAAATGGTCAGGCTATATCTTATTTGCGGTGTGTTGATGATGATAACAAAAGGCGGAATAATGATAATAATTATACAAATGGCATTGATGGTGCAATCAGCCAACAATCAGTTAGGGGGGAACAACGAAAATGCAGATCATAAACAAAATACTAAGAAATGCGAAATTATTACATGACGGTTGTCATGGCAGCAGATAAAGAACCAATGTTGGTACTAACGAACTACCAACTAACTGGGTCTTCTTTAAGCAAGAAGCATGGCCTTTCCACATTTTTTCATGAGTGACTGAGATAAACATTTTTGGACCAATCTTCACTGACATCGGAGATCAAGTGGTTGTGTGTGGACGTTGATGGCTATAAAATAGTCAATGTCTACAAACCACTGCTAACACGATTGGGAATCCTGGATCTCCCAGTGTATCCTCACCCCTGTCTTTACCCTGGCAATTTTAATTGTTGTCATGCTGACTGGGATTACAATGACAACAGTCCGGATGGTGAGTGCTTGGCTGGCTGGGCAAGTATTAATTGTCTTGCCTTCTTATATAATGCCAAGGATGCTGCCAGTTTTTATTCCGGCCACTGGAACACTGCCACCAATCTGGATTTAGCTTTCACTAGTGTAGGTCCAAACAGTTGCTTACCAGATAGATGTGTCTTTGAAAAGTTTCCCAGGTCGCAACATCAACCTTCACTTATTACACCACCAAGGTTTGCTATGGCAGTGCCAAGCATGCCTGTTAAGTGATGGAACTTCCGCAAGGCCAAATGGAATCACTAAATTGCTTTGATGAATAAATTCGCAAAGACTTTGTTGCTGCCTGATTCACTTGATGTGGATGCGGCTTACCAGGGCTTCTATAACACCATTAAGAAAGCAGCCAAAAAGACTATCCCATGCAGGTATCGAAATAACTATATTCTGTGTTGGGATGCAGAATGTGAATTCCTCTATAAAACCTTCCTGCAGACTTTTTAGGGAGATGACTCAAGTTTGGCTGCTACAGTTCTGCTTGCCAAGCTTGACAGAAAGCAGAGGGATTGTTGGTCTGAGGCAGTTCAGAGCATTGACTTCTCACACTCTAGTTGAAAAGCATGGAGTATTTTAAACAACCTTACTGGTAGGTCATAACACTCTCCTTGTCACTGTCCCATTTCAGCCGATGCTATTGCATCTCAGCTGGTTAGAAATGGGAAATATGAGGTTGTTGACCACAAGTCTTTTCAACTTGTCTTTCAAGAAGAGTCTGACCTCTGGAGGGCCACAACACCAGACACAGTAAATATCTCTGACAGTTTTTCACAGAGAGAATTTATTGCTGCCCTCCAACATTTAAAACCAGGTAAAGTTCCAGGATCTGATTCCATCTGCCCAGAGCTTATACTCCATGCTGGAGCAGCTTTGAAGTCCTGGTTACATACTTGTGGCTGTGATCCCAAAGCCAATAAGCCCATAGGGCTCCCAAAGAGTTATTGACCGATATCTCTGCTCTGTGTCCCCTACAAGATCCTTGAGAGGCTTATCTATGCCTGCATTGAACCATTAATCAATCCACTGCTCCTTAGAGAGCACACTGGGTTCCAATGCAGAAAATCAACCATAGATCAAGTTGTTCTGCTAACCCAGAACATCAAGGATTCTTTCAAGGCTAAAGGAAGGCCAATGCTGTATTTGTCAATCTGACAGCTGCTAATGACACTGTCTGGCACTGTGCCTTACCTGCAAGCTGCTGAGGTTTCTTCCAGATAACCACATGGTTAGAATGATTATAGAGCTTGTCCAAAATCGAAATTTCACCCTTACTACTGGTGACAGCAAGCAAAGCAGGCTATGCCATCTTAAAAATGGCATTCCTCAGGGATCGGTCTTGGCTTCCCTCCTATTCAACATCTATACATATGATCTTCCTTCCATGATTTCCAGAAAGTTTGCTTATGCTGATGATTTAGATTGCTGCACTCTTCTGGAAACTGGAAGGACTTGGAGGAGACTTTAAGCCGAGACATATCTACTTTTTCATTTCGTCACCATCTAGTGAGATTGTGCAAAAAACTATCCTAGTGTGCTACACTGCTGAGGTGACTTGTGGGCTCGGGATGGGGTGCTGATGCTAAAACACTACGCATAGCCACCTTATCTCTGGTCTACTCAACAGCTGAGTACTTTGTGCCAATCTGGTGTCGCAGTGCTCACACTCACCTCATCAACAGTGTCTTGAACGATGCTTTTTGCATAGTCACTGGATGCCTGTGTCCCATTCCAATGGATCACCTACCTGGACTCTCAGCCATTCAGCCAGCTGAGCTTTGATGAATGGGAGTGACACTCCCCTTGGCTCATTGTGGATCTCTGGACCCCGATCATATCTTGTATGGTCTTTTAAGTGGGTCCTTAGATACGTGCCAAGTGAGACTAAGATCCAGATGCCCGTTTGTGCCAGCTGCAAGGAATCTTTTGGACAACCTTGCCAGACTTGGCATCCATGCATCTGAATGGACAAGTCACAAATGGAAAATGGAGTACTGTGAGGGTGCTTTCAGGCTCTGTGCTTTTGTGCCTGTAACTGGTGCCAGGCTTATTGGGATATGCTTACCCTGAGCATCGTGGGTTAAGCTCAACTGCCTGTGGACTGGTGTTGGGCAATTCCATTCATCCATGCACAAATGGGATCTTGCTCCTTCACTGAATTGCAAGTGTGGTGCCTCTGAGCAAACCACAGACCATGTTGCAAAAGTGTGCCCTGTACATTGAGCACCACATGGAGCATGAGGTCTGACAGTTTTGGATGACGAAACTCGATGCTGACATAATAACACCACTACCAGCATCTGATTCAGGCAGTTTAGCAGCCTGGGGTAGTAAAAGGATAAACCCTTAGCCCCAGTCCTGTTTGTGTCTGGAGTGGATACCTTTCAAATGATGATGAGCAGACAAGGAGACTCTGACATTAACAGAAATAGAAGGTGCTTGTTACAGTTCTGTGCCACAAATAGACAGTGCATAATGAACAACTTTTTTGGCACAAGCAGATTTACAAGTACACTTGATATAGAGTTTCGGTAGAACAGCATTCTATCATTGATTCCTGTATTGTTTCCACAGACTTGTTTTCTTCTGTGGTCAATGTTCATGTTAAAAAGAAGAGCTGAACTATCTACTGACCATCACCTAGTCATCTGCATTTTAAGAGGCTTAAACCATCCAAGAACAAAGATATGATGAAGAGTACAAAGAGCATACAGAATAAAGTGGGAGTACCAGCCAACAAAAATGTGAGACACACTTTTGCAAGCAAAGTTGCTTCCCTGTTTAAAGAACTGACTATACTGAAGATGTTGAGACAAAATTGGTTTTGTTTAAATCAGCGATCATTAAATCTACAGCTGCTAGTTGTGATTGAAAACATGTGTTAGGCTAATGTCGGCATCAATTGTTGGCAGTGTGGTCAAGTGGTTAAAGCACCATACTTATGATCAATATGGTCTCAGTTCAAAACTCACTCTTGCCATTTTGTTGTACCCTTGGGAAAGACACTTTACAGCACTTTCCCCTGCTTGGTGGTGTTGCAAGCAGTTCTAAATTAAAATAATATATCTATCAAACTACAAGCAAAAGCAATATTTTGGCATCTTTGGAAGCAGGTTGGGGTAAATTAGTGCCTCTGTTGCTTTCTTGCAAGTCAGAAGGATAAATATTAAGATAAAATAAAAACAAAATAAATGAATAGGGAGAAAAAAGCTGGTTGGTGGAACCAAGAAGTTAAAGAAGCTATCCATGCAATCAATCCAAAGAAAACTGTGTTTAGAGTTTCGTTAACAAACAAGTCATCTAAAAAGCTTTGATTGCAGTACTCTGCAACAATCAAAGCTGCTCAGATGACTTGTTTTCCTGAATATAGACTGCTGCCACTATTGTCAAACAATCTAAAGAAAAGTCATAGAAAGAATTTGGACAAAGGTTGGATACAGACTACAGATCAGCAAACAAAGTATTTTGGCAAACCATACGTTGTTTGCACAGCAAACAAACACCAGTTGCCACCTTTATTAAAGATACTAATGGTGTGCTTCTAAAGCATCAAAAGGGCATCCTAATTCATTAGAAAGAATACTTTCATCAGCTCTTAAATTCAGTAACAGTTCAATATTTGGAAACATCTGAGGAACAAATTGGTGAAAAAATTTATCTAACTAAAGCAGGGGTAGGGACAGCAATCAAATTTTTGAAAGCTGGTAAAGATAATATTTGACCTGAAATGTTAAAGGCCATGAAAAATTTTGGGGTTAGTTGACTGATTGGTGTATTCCAAATAGCTTGGAAAACTGGCATGGTACCAAAGCTATGGAGAACCAATATGTTGATTCCTATTCACAAAAAAAGAGAAAGAAGTGCATTAACTACAGGGTCATTTCTTTATTAATTCTTCCTGGAAAGGTCTATTCAAAGTGCCTCAAAAAGAGATGCTGTGAAATGGTTGAATCTCAACTTCAAGATGCACAATGTGGATTTTGTCCTGGCAGATCCAACATGGACCACATCTTTGTCCTTCAGCAAGTTTTTAAAAAATCATGCAAATACACCAAAAAGGTATATACATGCTTTGTAGACCTTGAAAAAGCATATGATTGTGTTCCTAGAGACAAGCTGTGGGCAGTACTGCTGGACTATTAGCTGCTATCAAATCATGGTACAAACAGTCAGAAGTCTGGTATTTGTGTTAATGACATGAAAACAAAACCTTTTAGCGTCAGTGTTGAACTACACCAAATCTGTGTTTTTTTCTCCTCTGCTGTTCATTATATGCATGGACAAGATAGACTGAGACAGTTCCTCCAGTAGTGTTGTCACATTTGAGGGTGTTTTGGTTTTAGATTATTTATTGCGAATCTCTCTCCCCACATAAAAACTTGATTGACAAATACTCTTATTTTGTACTTGTAATCCTATAAATAATATACAGAGTGATTCACCGAAGTGTTGACAAATTAAAACTGAATTATCCAACTTACTATAAGGGCAAAAGAAACAAGTTTTTAATAGATAGAATGGAAATTTAATGGGCTTTCACATAAAATTCAAATTATTCAATGTAGCCCCCTTTATTTTTCACAAGGCGCCTAAGACGTGGAAGTACTTGGGCGCACGTGGCATGCACCACTTCTGGGTCAATTTCTTCCCATGATGCCTTCAGTTTTCGTTTAAGGGTTTCGATATTTGGATGGGATGTTGAGCAGGCTTTTTGCTCCAGAATGGACCAAATCCCAAAGTCCATTGGGTTCAAATCGGGTGAAGAAGGGGGCCATACTTCCTTCTCCCAAAACCCTTTAAAATTGGTCTTGCACCAATGCTGGACTGCTTTGGCTGTGTGGGAGGTTGCCCCATCTTGTTGAAGCGTAATTCCTTCCTCTCCCACTGTTTCTTGAACCCAGGGAATGACTTTTTCTTCCAACATCCGACGATAGATAGTTTGGTTAATTTTCACGCCTTCGTCGATAAAGATTAGAGGTGTTTTCAGGCCTGTTGAAGTGACTCCTGCCCAAACCATCACGGAAGAAGGTTTCTGCCTCCTAAATGAACTGCAACGTTCAACTGGCACCATGTCCTTGTTTGGAATCCAAATCCTGTCATTTTGGTGGTTGTGGATAGCTTGGACAGTGAAAAGCTTCTCATCTGTCCAAAGCACTTGAGGTCGCGTGCCAACAACAAGTCTCTTGATCAAAACCTTAGCTCTATCAAGCCTTTTCTTCTTAGTGGCATTTGACAGGAGCTGACTCTTGGTAAATTTGTACGGGTAGACATGGAGATCATCCTTGAGAAGCCTTTGCATGGTGCTCATGCTTACAGAGGTGTCCTTAGCCAGTTTTCTTGCGCTCCTTGAAGGGTTCCGCCTCAACCTCTCCCTGACCTTCTTAATCAGTTCCTTTGTCCTGATGGGTTTTTCAGGAGTACTTCTGATTCTTGGAGCACAACTTCCAGTCTCCCTGAACCTCTTCACAGCCTTGTAAACACCTCCACGACTCACAAATCGCTTCATCAACTGGAAAATTTTCGCAGGTGGAAGTCCTTTCTTGCAATACCCTTCAACGATGTCATTTACTGTCTTTGCCATCTTACTTTTCTAGATTAAATATTCTTATTGATATTGAAAACTTACTCTAGAATATATAATAACAATCTGAAGAGGTAATGCGAAGTTAATAATGGAATAAAGTATTTGTCAACACTTCGGTGAATCACATAAAGTATTTTTCAACACTTCGGTGAATCACCCTGTATATATACGAATAAATTACTGAAAACAGTTACTACGAAACACATACAAAAAAAAAACAAATAAAGGTACTCACAAAAGTTTAGGAATGTGGAGAGCCAAATAACTTTAAGTAGACGATCGCGATTTTGAAGTTCAAAAACAATTAGCTGCACTTCGGCCAAAATTACTTTTACCACTTAGATGACGAATAAATGAGTGTTTTTCCTCTGACGAACGTTATTTATATTTTGAGGGTTTTTTGTTAATTAAAATAAAAAAAAAGAGTTAAAGGATGAGAAATTGATAAGGACAAAAGGACGGATATGTGTCAAGTCATTGTTTCTTAAATTAGAAGGAAAGTTAATAAGGGCGAAAGGAATTCAGATAATGACAAACTATAGTGCACTAAATAGAATATTATACCATTGCGAATTGGTTGCAGTTTGAATCATTGTGTTTTAAATTAAAAGGAACTTTAGTTTTAGATTACTTCAAAATTAGGAAGTGTTCTTCGTTTAAACCAAAACACTCCTCCCCAGTGCGGAACTAACTGAATTAGTGAGCAACGAAAAGAAAAACACAAAATGAGCAAGCAAAACAAAATATTAATAATAACACAATCATTGATTTTCAGGACAATTTAGTTCCTTGAAGGTTGCTATTAAGCAAAGTTTTTGGATTGGTCGCGTCAGCAGGCGCTGTCCTGAGAGTCTTAATTTAGCTTTTCAAACAAGACCATCATCGCCGGGGAAAACTTCGGTGACAATAGCGTGTTCCCACAGTCCTCTCGGTGCGGTTTGACCTTTAGGCCCGGTTCGAGCATGATGACATAGTCGCCAACTTCTAAGTTTTGAAGAGGTCGAAACCATTTTGAACAAAATAACAAATGCGGAGGCATATTACGTAGCCAGGATTCCCAGAATTGGTTGATGAAGACAATACTTCCAGGCTCCCTGTTTTCATACCCAGAACCAGTGGCAGGCCTGTTGAGATGAGCTTACCCTGAACAGCTTGGGTTAAGCTCAACTGCCTGCAGACTGGTGTTGGGTGATTTATCCATTCATAAATTGTTGTCTCGCTTCTTCACTGAATTACAAGTGCAGTGATTGTGCAAAAAAGCTTACGACAGGTTCTGCAGGAAGAGCTGTGGTACTGTATGAGAAAATCAGGAATAGTGGAAAAGTATGTACAACTTGTACAGAATATGTATGAGGAAAGCGAAACAGTGGTGAGGTGTGCAATAATAACTACAGAAAGTTTCAAAGTTACGTTAAGTCCATTCCTGTTTGCAGTGACAATGGACAGGCTAACAGATGAAGCAAGGACAGAACCACCATGGACCATGCTGTTTGCTGATGATATTGTGATTTGCAAAGAGACCAGGGAAGAAGTGGAGCGGAGATTAGAATCCTGAAGGTATGCATTGGAAAGAAGAGGAATGAAAGTAAGTAGGTCAAAGACTGAATATCTGTGTATAAATGGAAGAAATGACAACAAAACAGTGAAAATGGAATATACAAAAGTGCAAATAGTAAAGGAATTTAAGTATTTGGAATCAACGGTGCAAGAAAGTGGTAGTTGTGAGAGAGAGGTATAGAAGAGAGTGCAGGCAGGATGGAACAAATGGAGAAGAGTATTGAGAGTAATCTGCGACAGGAGGTTACCACCTAGAGTAAAAGGAAAAGTGTACAGTTCAGGGGTAAGACCAGCAGTGGTGTATGGACTTTGAGATGAATGCAGTCACAAAGAAACAAGTGGAAGAGATGGAAGTTGCAGAGATGAAAATGTTGAGGTTTGCTATGGGAGTGACGAGAAAAGACAAGATTAGAAATGAGTACATTAGAAGTACAGTTAAGGTAGAATGGTTAGGAATGAAGATGAGGGAGGGCAGGCTCAGGTGGTATGGAGATGTCATGAGGAGAGACCAAGAGTATGTAGGAAGATGATGGAAGTGGAGGTACAGGGAAAGAGGAAAACCAAAGAGACAATTTTTAGATGTAGTGGAAGAAGATATGGGGGAAGTTGGTGCAAAGGAGACAGACATTGAAGACAGGAAGGTTTGGAGAAAGATGATATACTGTGGCTACCTTTGACTGAAGGGAAAGGTCAAAAGGAGAAGAAGAACCAAGAATTTGCAGTTGTGTTTATACAGGGTGTCCATGAATTAAGGCAACAAACATTTTGGCCTCAACCAAAAATACAAAAAAATTAAAACAAGCATTGTTACTTATGATTTAATAGGATAAAGAATAGGCTTTCAAATGATATATACTTTATTCAATATAAGTCCCTTTGTTCTTGACTATGGCTTTCAATCTGTCTGGAAACAAGTTGCACGCGGCACGTAGCATTTCTTGAGGTATAGCGTCCCACTCTTTCATCAGTTTGGCCTTCAGGGACTCCAAGGTTTGATGAGGAGTGGAGCACACTCTTTTCTCCAAGATGGACCAGATGGAGTAGTCCAATGGGTTTAGATCTGGGCTTTGCGCTGGCCAATCTTCCTTACTTATAAATGAGGGGATTTTCCTCAGAATCCATGATTGGGTAAATTTTGAACCATGGGAGGGTGCCAAATCCTGTTGGATGGTCCACGGTTTGTCTTTGAAGTGTTGCTCGGCCCAAGGGAGCAGACAACCCTCCAGAATGTCTGAGATGTATTGCTCAGAGTTCAATTTCATTCCTGTTGGAACAAAAAGGAGCAGGGATCTCCCAGTTGCAGTCACTGCTGCCCACACCATCACAGACTGTGGATTTTGGCATCTGGTGATAATTCTTCCTTCAGTCTTGGATAAGGATGCCCAAACTCTATTGTTTTTCTGGTTAACAGTTTGCTGGAAGTCAAATTTCTTCTCGTCAGTGAAGACCAAATTGAGCAGCGTGCCTTTTGCAATGTCCTGCAAAAGTTTCCTGCATTTTTTAGCCCTCATGGCCACATGACGATCTGAGAGTTCTTGTCAATGCAGCATCTTAAAGGGTTTATAACTTCTAAATCTTCCCTCAACAGTTGGTGCATGGTAGATTTGCCTACACCAGCTGTAGCAGCCAAGTTCCTGCAACTTCGGCAAGAGTTGCGTCGCAGCTTCTTCCTGGTGTTTTTGATCAGTTGAGGGGAACAAACAGTCTGTTTTCAGCCTTGGCCTTCCCGATCTAGGGTAGTTCCAATCTCCTGAAACTTTTTGATGATCTTCCAGACAGTTGAGTGGTTCATTTTGAGCCGTTTAGCTATTTCACTATTACTTTCTCCACTTTTGTGGAGTTTTATCACAATGTTATGATCAATAGACATGGAAACAATTATTTTAGAAAACTTTGCTATATCTGAAATGAAAGAACAGAGTTTTAGCTTTAAAATGGTGTATTAGTTGTTTGAGAAAAACCAAATTTAAATGCACTAATTTAACGGAGAAAGTTGGTTGCCTTAATTCATGGACACCCTGTATTGTTTATTAGATTGCTCAAAAGATAATGACTGTTTCAAATGGTATGTTTTAAAATTGATTTTACAATTGAATTTTTGCATATTTCAGGTAAATACCAAATATAAATTAATTATCTACAAATGCTCTAAAATATTTTTGTATTTATTTTATCTACAATTCATTTCATAAGCAATAAAGCCCATAATTTGGAACAAAAAAAAGATTTGCAATTACCTTTCTTGTATGAGTTCAAGCTCAACAACAATGCTGCTCAAATTACTGCAAGCATCCATAAGGCATGAGAAAAAGACAATAAGTGAAAGAATAGTACTAAGATGGTTCCACAAATTTTGTAATGGAGATGAGAGACTGAAAGATGAAGACAGTATGGGAGAGCCACCCATCTTGCAGAATGAAGATTTGAGACCATTTATCAAGAAGAACTTACAACAAAGTATCAGGAAAATTTCTCTGTGACTTGGTGTCAGCATTTCAACTGTTTCAGACCATATGAAGCTAATCAGCAAAATTAAAAAAGCTTGACAAATAGGTCACACATGAATTCATCTTTTTAAAACATACACTAAAAATGATCATTGTTTTTCAAACAACCTAATGTGAGGTTGGTGCACAAGTATTGCATGCTTTCCTCAATATGTGTATTAGTTCTTTTCTGTGGTCTTTTCTTTGAAATTGCAGCATGAATGCAGTCAAATTAAACCAAATAGACATCACTGTTGATACTGTATTGCCACTTGTTGTTTTTGTTCAGGCTTTTCTCAAAGTGGTAGAGCATAATATGGCGAACATGTATATAATTAGAAACATCTTGACAAACTCAAAATAAGGGATTATATTTTTTTATAAAAAAGATCAACAATTTCCACTTAAAAAAACACATTGGGAAAAAATGAGCAATACTTATGCACCAACCCAATCTCTGTATTATGGTCTGTTTGAGTCTGCATTATCTTGCTTTTAGAGTGCAAAATACTTCAGCCAGGCTTGTTTTTGTGCCTGTAAAGCCACTTATATAACTCCCCTTTTTATGAAATTTCACTGATTACCTGTGTATTTCTGTCTCATATTTAAAATTTTGTTAATTTACAGATCACAAAATTTTTAAAATTTACCATTAATTTTATTTGCCCCAATAGACTGTTTCACCTGCCTGGGCTTGTCAGGGGGCAGTTAAAAATCTTCCTGCCTGCCTGCCCCCTGACAAGACCAGGCAGGCAAAACAGTCTATTGCGGCAAATAAAATTAATGTGAAATTAAAAAAAATTTTGCAATCTGTAAATTAATTATCTAACCGCTCTGACTCGATGCCATTGAGCACTTTCCTGATGAACACCAACCAAAAATTTGGAAAAATTTCTAAAATTTTGTTATATGTATTTCAGATGGTAAATGGTATTTTGCCCTTGTATTTAGATCATTTAATTTGTAAGCATAATCCTTCTTTTTACTCTTTACTTTTTTTTGATGCTAACCTTCTTTTTGTCTCTTGCACCTTTTCCAAATTTAGTGATCATAAATTTAGTGTGTGCAGTCCTTTACTATGGAAAAGTTTACTAATAAATTAAAAATGGTTCAATCACTCTTCTAATTTAAAATGTTACTAGAAACTCACCTTTACACTCTGGCTTTTGTAAATAATTTTGTGGTAATGTTGTAATGTCTCATGATCTTATTTTGCTTCTTTAATTTCCTTTGTTGTGAAGTGCCTTTGACAAAATAAGTTTTTCATAAAAAGTACTACATACTGGGTGGGCTAGTACTTGAGGACAGACTTAAGAACAAAAGATATAATTGCATTAGATTACAAATGAAAAATAAAAAATTTAACTAACTAATAATTAAATTTATTCAATAAAACCACCACCAGCATCAATACATGAGGTTGAAATTGGTTGCAAACTTTGATTAATTGTTTCTTATCAATTTCAGACACTACTCAAATTATGGCAGCTTTTAGAGTCTTTGGTGTTATAAAAATGTTTATTAACCCCCTTCTCTACCATGCTCTTTACATAATAGTCTAGAGTATTGAGGTCTGGAGAGTTTGGAGGCCAAATGTTGGCTGCAATACAATCATACAGATTGTCAGCCATCCATTATTGGGTTGTGGACAAACGATTTAGCAACTGTGAGAAAACATGCAATTTATAGATCTTGTTGATCAGCCTTTATTGCCACAATCACAGCATGTTGTTTCATTTCATTTATTAGCATAGGGGGTGTCATTACTATTTTCTAAAAAATAAATCCATTATAAGTTAATACAAAGCAGATTAATCTATGAATGTGCATGTCCTCAAATACCAGCTCCACCCTGTATATACAGTGTTTCATAATTTTGGTTTTAGTGACCTAGTTAAAGAATAGTACATGTTTTGGTGATTATGAATTCAAAGAATATAACAACTGTTTTGAAAAATAAAGGGTCTGAAACTGTTTTCACAGCACTAAATAGAATCTTTACATAAACAAAAACTTTGAAAATTTCTGATTAAAAAAATTAAGATTTTTACAGTTCCATGTTAAAATCAAGATCTTAAATTTATAAAAAATATATCTTAGGTTGCTTTTTACAAATTTTTTCTGGTCTGAGCTCCTCAATTAAGTCAGAACAATTATAATTAATTAAATTATCAAATAACACTTGAATATTTATATTTTTATATGGTTTGAGATTGCTATACCTGAAAATCGATCTTCATCCATTGGAAGCAAGTCTCTTGCTTGGTAAATGTATGCTCTCAACTGAAGTTGAGTGGTAGTTTTGAAAGTTAAATATATCATTGGAAGAGGGACTTTTTGGGATGAATCTGTCCAATTTTTTAAAGTTATTGTTTCTCCTTTGTACAAATCAATATAGACAGTGGGATTATTTAAGGATTTTAATATCATATATTAAAATATGTTAAAAAAAAGACAAATATGAACAAAGCACAAGTTTTTTTCATTATTTAAGTTGCACAGTCTATTTTACAAGTAAATCTTTTAAGGAAACAAAATACAAAAAAAAAACAAGCAAGATTTAAAAACTACCATAAATATCTATGGTTATATTAAAAAAAGACTTTAATTTAATAGTACAAAAAGCAATCACAAAAAATTAATATATTTGAGGTGTGTTTAATGAAATATATATATTTAAGATTTGTGGTTTTTAACAACGCATTGCTGCACAAAAAAGATTGTGCATTGATGATACACTGATGAGACACATACACTGATGACCAAATGCTAAAAAATAAATGAATTGTACACAGACAACTAAAAAATGTTATATACAGCCATCACACATGTCAAACCCAAACTCATTGCCATACCATGACATTTCCAATGCACAAGCTGTTCCTTTTTGTGCAACAATGCATTGTTAAGATCTGTAAATATAAAATTCTCTTCTTTGAATAGCTTTGCAAACACATTTTGAGCAAGCAACTGTTTTTAATGAGAGCACAAAACCTGAACAATGATGGAGAAAAGAGTTCAGGCTTGACATATGTGATGTACAACCTCCTCAACATTACAATTGAATTATTTTTAAAAAATTTGTAAATGGATAGAATTTTGCTTAAGATTTGCATTAGTGTTATTTGATGAAAAAATTATGATTTAAAACACTGGAATTAAATCTAAACTGTAGAATAATATCATAAAATATAATAAAAGTTAAATCTTACCTGAACTTCCACTTGATAAAGCATCACTTAATTTACGTTTTGTAGGTGTTGCTTCAGCTTCTGATTCCACACCTAGCAATGACTTTACTTTAGGAGAGGCTTCCTTGACTTGAGCGACTGAGTGCGGCAAATGATGTAACATCTCACTTGACTAGATAAAAAAAAAAAAGGATTACATGAATTATATTTTATTTAATAGTTTGTTCACTATTTTTCTAAAAATAAGTGACAATATAACAAAGTTTTCATAAAATAAAATAAAGTATACAAAACATTATTCCAATGAGTCACTTTAAAAAAACTCTGCAGGGTGAATCAATCAAAAAATAAGTGGTTTTTTACCAGAGATTTAAAAAATCTACTGCTGCTGATCGATGCTTTACTAATGATAAATCTTTTTAATCCCTATATTTTTCAAATCCATACTTTTTAGAGAAGCTGATTGTTTACAAAAAATAAAAAAGTAAAAATAAAACTTCAATTGATTAAAAGAAAAATTTTATAAATCAAAATTTAACAAAAAGATGGCTTTAAAAATTGTTAATGTCGCCAGCCAATGGCTAGATTAATTTTACCCCTTCTAATATGACAGTGTATAAAACTAAGCCAGCAAAAACCAAACCAAACCTATGTGGGCCACTTCTTTTATATATTTTTTAAAAAATGTAAATAAATTTTTAGTCATACAAAATTTTTTTTTTTTTATTTGTATATATTTTCCTGACACATTGGCAGCATCAGACACTTATTCGTGATTTTTGCAATTTCTCTAAACTGACTTCAAAGATCCAAAGAGATTGCTGTTGTGTTGGATTTTTTTTTAGTTTTATATTTAGAAACAGGATTGAAATTTAAAGCTGCTGGTAGAGACAGCAAGCAGAGAAAAGTGTCGTAAGTGTATTTTCCAAGCACACAACAGAATGACAAATGTTGTTGTTGTTGTTGCCTCCTTTCTTAAGATTATCTTGGAGTAGCCATTTGTTAACCCCTCAAAGAACCTCTCAAAGAACCTACTTTTGGATTAACCTTGCTATTTTCAAAGACTTTTCCACAGATTAGTGACATTGTTCATACTTGGCTATGGATTGTTTGTATTTGGCTACAGTTAAAGAAGTGATTGGTTTCATATCTGCGTCAAGCATAGTGAGCATTGTGGTATGTAAGTATCAAGGTTTACTGTATGCAAGTAACTTTGCATGAGTGGTGATTTTTGGCTCTGAGCTGTGCCAATTTTGTGCACAAATGTTGTTTTTTATGCATATGATGTACCGGTAGTAATGTTTGTTCTGATAAATGAATGTCTTAGGGTGTGATTTTAGTAACTTTGTTGTTTTTTCTAAAACTGAGATATTGTGAAATGATGGTTGCGTAAATGTGTTTGAGGTTTTCTCTGCATTCCTCAGTTGTTATGTTTGGATCTGAAATGATGATTGTTAGTGTGCTCATTGTTATGAAAGATTGTGGCTTTCATGTTTCTGGGCAAATTTAAATATGCATTAAAATCATTTAAAGGGTGTGTTTGTGTTTGAGTCAGTTGTTTAAGTTGAGTAGCATAAAGTTTGAGATGGGTGTCCATTGGAAGGACTTTGGTTTTGTTGTGTAGATGTTGAGTGTTTGTATCTCATGTACAACCCAGTAACAATTTGCAAAGCTGTGTTTTGAATGGTTTGCAGTTTTTTGGTGTTTGATATGATAGGGCTTCATATGTTCCAAAATGGGGCAAGTGATAACTTTGAATGTGGAGACACTTTATTTCTTTCGTTTACCCCATTTGGTAGAAGTTAGTGTTTTTAGAATGTTAAACATTTGTCTTGCTTTAGTGATGGTGACATTTATATGTTTTAAAAATGTTAGTTTTGATGATGAAATTATATGTTGTGAAAATGTTAGTGATTCCAAGAACTTTTGACTGTTTCAAATGTTTGGTTGTTTAAGTTAAGTGATAGAGTTGTGCCATATTCAGTTGGGTCTGGTGTAAAAAGTGTGGTGGTAGTTTTGTCTGTGTTTATATGAAGATTATTGGTGGTGGCCCATTCATAGATTTTGTGAAGATATTGTTGAATAAATAGTTGGGTCTTATGGTGTTTGGTGTGAGATGCAGTGATTGCAATGTCATTAACATATGTTGTGATTTGTACATCTTTTGGGGGGGAGTGGAATGTCAGAAATGTAAATGTTGAATAAGGTTGGAGAAAGAACTCCACATTGTGGTACTCGAGTGTTGATTTGTTTGAGTTTCAAGAGAATGCCATTGTATTAAGTGCATGCTTGTTGTCCTTTATGTAGTTTGCTATGAACTTAATGATGATATTAGGAATGTTTGTGTAAGTTTATGTATAAATTTGTGTATGTTTACTGTATCAAATGCTTTGCTCATGTCCAAAGCTACAGCTACAGTGTGTTGTGGAGGCCTTGGATTGTTGAAGCCTTTTGTCATTTGGTGGCAGATGTTGTGCAAAGCATTGCGTGTTGAGTTTATGTTTGAATTTATGTTGATGAGAAATGATTGGAATTTTTTGTTATGTATGGTAATAGTGTTTTCTCTAGTGTTTTGGAAATAAGTAATAAAAGTTATTTCATAATAATAAGTAATAATAATGGTTCAGTAGTTTGTGCCAATGTTGCAGTCTTTGTTTGGTTTTGGAATGAGAATAATTGTGGTTATGTTTTCAAAAATGGGGTTTTGTGTCAGTGTTGAAGGCAATGTTGTACATGTGTTATTTGGATTGTGTTTGTTGTTGAAGTGTCTGATGTTTATGCCAATCAGGTATAGTGGTATTGTTGTTTGTGCTGTTTATGATAGCTAATTGCACTTGTGTAGTGGTAAATCTTATTTTCTCAGTGGGAAGGGTCTTGATTGTATGGTCTACAGGGTGGGGAAAATATTCCCGGACTTGTTTTGCATTTTATATTTATCAATCTTCCGTAAGGATTACGGTACTAAAATTACGCTAATCTGTCACTTATATTTTCGTTCTTTATTTCAGAGTAGTTAGATATAGTGTATTTGTTAAAATTTACTGACAATATGAGTAAACGTGATGCTATCATTGAGCTTTATCGCGCGGGAATGCTTATTCCAAAGATAATAAAGCAGCTGAAGATACCAAAGTCAACCGTTTATGATGCTGTAAAGAGATATCAAGATCTGGGCAATACAAAGGATCGTCCCAAAAGTGGGCGGCCTTGCACAGCTCGTACCAAAACCAACATCAAGGCCGTTCGGGAGAGGGTGAGGAGGAATCCAAAGCAATCCATGAGAAAAATGTCACGAGAGATGAATATGGATCCAAAATCCATGAGGACCATCGTCAAAAGTGACCTGAAGCTTTCTCCCCTCAAACTGAAGAAGCGCCAGCAGCTCACAGTCCTTCAAAAAAGAAAAAGGGAAGAAAGAGCTCGACTTCTCTTGAATTTCATAAAATCAGGCACACAAATGGGTAACATTGTCTTTTCAGATGAAAAGATGTTCACCGTGGAGGCTCAATTCAATTCACAAAATGACAGAGTGCTGGCGAAATACTCTGCTAACATTCCTGAAGAAGTTCTGACAGTTTATTGGCATCAGAAGCCAGCATCTGTCATGGTTTGGGCTGGAGTCTCCAAAACTTGGAAATCATCCCTGATTTTTGTGAAAGAGGGAGCAAAAGTGAACACAAATGCGTACATCGATGATATTCTGACCCCTGCCCTTTGTGAAATGAAAAAGCACTTCAAAAATGACAAATTCACTTTTCAGCAGGACGGTGCTCCCTCTCACACATCCAACAGAACTCAAGAATGGTGTCAAGCTAATTTTCCCAATTTTTGGATCAAGGATTTGTGGCCGCCTTCATCGCCTGATCTCAACCCAATGAACTTCAGTGTGTGTTCAACTCAATCTTCAATCTCAACCCATGTTGGAGTCCGAGGCCTGCCGCTCTTCACATGACACGGTAGGAAGTTTGAAAGAGTCTCTGATGAAAGCATGGGCCAAAATACCCCAGAAGTTGCATGCCGCAGTGGAGAGCTTCAGAGGTAGACTTCAGCAAGTAATTGATGCCAAAGGGGGGCATATTGAAAAGTGAATGATGATCATTTTTTTGTTACACCTGAATACATTGTAGAAAGCCTTGAACTTTTATAACTTTTATATGGTCGGCAGCGTGGTCGAGTGGTTAAAGCACCGGACTGATGATCAGCATGGTCTCGGTTCAAAACCCACTTGTGCGATTCTGTTGTGTCCTTGGGAAAGGCACTTTACGGCACTTTCCCCTGCTTGGTGGTCTTGACAAGCAGTTCTAAATTATAGTCATATCTCTACTAAATCACTAGCGGACAGCAATATCTTGGCATCTCCGGAAGCAGGTCGGGGTAATTGCTTACCCTATGTATAGCGCCTCCGTCGCTTTCCTGCAAGTCAGGAGGATAAATATAGAGATAAAAATGAAAAAAAAAAAAAAAAATGAAATCCTTTACTCAGTTTCACAATTATCGCAATTTACTTTGTCCGAGAACATTTTCCCCACCCTGTATGTGCCTATTGATTTTGTTTGTGCTGTATGGAGTGATGTTTGTATGGTTGTTATTTGCTTATTGAAAGCTTTTGCTTTGTCCATGTCAGTGATGGTTGTTTTAGTTCCAAAACGAATGCTTCTGTTCTGTTGTGTAGGTTGTTTTTGTTGGATAGCTTTGCTATGGTGTCCCACAGGGAGTGTGGATTGTGTTTGTGATCAATTTTGTCAAGATGTTGTTTCCAAATTTCTTGTTTTGCGTTCATGTATTTGTTTGTTTATGTGATTGTTAAGAGAATGATTTGTGGGTCTGATCTTTTTTGTTTGCAAATATGGTTATGGTGATGGATAAGTGGGTGTGATTTCCTTTAGTGTTGAAGAGTCTGTTGGCATCCAAAATTGCCTTGGTAATGTGTTTGTTTGCCTAATGAACATTTATGCTGTGGGGTGTGTGAGAGATGAGATTTTCAACATGTTGTTTAAATGATGTCCTATTGGCCTTTTGGTTGTTGGTTATTTTTTTAAAGTGAAAGAGTGTAGTTTTGGTCTTGTGATGTATACTGAGGGTGGTGAGTAAAGTAGTGATTGGACATGAGGGAGTGGATGGTCTGCCAACTGGTGCAATAATGCAAATTTGCTGAAGCAGTGATGATGTTTGGTGAAGCAGGTTTTTGTGTTTAATTGGGTGGTAGAGATGTTGGAGTATTTGTGTTTAGTGTGATGTGACTGGAGTTAAGCAAGATGTCTTCAATCTGTTCTCTTCTATGGTCTTCGGTTGGTGATTACCATAATGATGAGAAGATTTGTTATGGTTGTAAATGTACTGACATGAGGTGTGACAAAAAGAACAGACTGTTGTTTTAAAAATGTTAATACAACATATTTTGATAATTTATGAATTATCCCCTTTAAAATACTACCCCAACAAGTCAATACAATTTTGCATTTGATCCTACCACCCACAAAAGCACTTGGTAAAATCCTCTTCTTTAAGTTTCTTCAGCTCTCTTGTCACTGAGGCTTTGATTTCTTTTAGAGATGAGAAATGAATTCCTTTCATCACAGTTTTTAGGCTGGGAAAAAGCCAAAAGTCACAAGGTACTAAATCTGGGGAATAAGGATGGTGGTCAAGAGCTATTATTTATTTTTTGACCAAGAGCTGCTTTACACTAATTGCTTTGTGTGCAATTGCATTGTCATAGTGGAAAAGCCATGACGTGTCACTCCACAGTTCCTGCCTGCTGCATCAAACTCGGATATGGAGGCAAATGAGAACCTGCTGCTAGAAGTGCTGATTTACTGTTTCACCCTCAGGCACAAATTCATGATGAGCCATACCCTTCTGATCAAAAAAAGTGATCAGCATGACCTTGATTTTTAATTCTAACATGTGTGCCTTCTTGAATCTGGGTGATTCTGGAGTCTTCCACTGTATGCTTTGCCTCTTTGTTTCAGGATCATATTGGAAAACCCAAGTTTCATCTACTGTGATGATCTGTCTAAGAATATCTGGATCATTATTAATTTTCTCCAGTATGACTTCACAAAATTTAACTTGGTTCTGCTTCTGGTCTTCTGACAAAATCTCAGGAACCATTTTGGCACACACCTTTTGCATCCCTAGATCATGCAGCAAGATTGTCTGCACTGATTCTCTGTTTAGGTTTAGTTCATCTGATATCAATCACACTGTCAACCTGTAATCACTTTGCATTAGCTGCTTCACTCTAGTGATGTTTTCATCTGTCGTTGTTGTGGAAGGTCATCCTGTCTTTGGATCATCCTCCACTTCCTCATAGCCTTTCTCAAAATATCATGCCATTAGAAGATTTGTGTCCTAGACATCGCATCTTCACCATAAACCTGTTTAATAAGTTTAAAATACTCTGGGGTCTTCCTCAGTTTTACCAAAAACTTCAAGTTGATTTGTTATTCCATTCTTGAGCTACTAACAGTTTCATAACAACTAACAGCATGGAGTATAAATAAACATGACACAAAGTAACAAAATTGAGACAAAGGCTACCAACACTATGTTACATAAAAGCCTAAAACACAAAAATAGAATGACTTGTTAAAGAAATTGCAACACAATAGAGCTGAGAAGTTGTGTTTCACTATGAGCAAGTGGCTTGCCAATTGGCATTGTGCCAAGAGTGTGGTTGATACAATTTGGTTTCTTTTTTTTCACACCTCATATCTCATCAACAATCTAATTTTAATCTGGTTTAAATTTCCCTAGAGAATGGAAGTGCCTGGATGCATCTCACTATTTCCACAATTCTTCGTACACCTTTTCTCCACCTACACCAATATGCCACATCTTCCTTTCTCAAACCAATCCTTCTCATCTTTCTTTCAACTTGTTTCCTTTGTCTCATCTTTGGTTATCCCTGTTTACATTTTCATCCACTTTATGCACCATTACCTTTATCAAAACATCTCCCTTAGGTTGTCTCAAAACATGATCATACCACTTCACACCATTTGCTGTGGCCAGCTTATTGGCTGCTTTTTTCAATCCCAACATGTCCATCAGCTTCACTGTATTCCTCTTGTCCACCAACTTTACACCTCACATATTCCTCACCATAGATTTTACTGGTCTTTGAAAAATAGCTACTTCATTTTCTCTCAAACACCACAATTCACTTACACATAACTTGGCTGATCTTATTTCTTCCACCCCAATCTTGTTCTTGCAGTCACTTCACCTTTACATCATATCCAAGAATATGATCAACATCTTTAAAATGTAAAAAAAGTTTTAAGGTGTATTCAAGCAATAGATGTGTATAACTTGCCTGAAAAATGTTATCCAGAACAGGCCATAGGAGAATTCCTATAGTAACTCAATCAATCTGCTAATACATAATATTATCAAAGCTAAATACTAAAGATTTGGTTGCACTGTGCAAAAGCAAAGTCATTTTTGTACAGAGCTCAAGCACATAAGTTTTATCAAATAAGACATTAACAAACAAACTACATTTCAAAAGAGCAGAGAAACACTGCTTCAGAGTTAAGAGCACCAATACTGCAAGGTAAAAGAGTTTTGACACAGTTGGTGGAGTATAAATTTAAAACAGGTTGAAGAACAATTAAGAACACTCAATTTTGTTTCTGATGAAAACCTCACTTTTTTCATCCAGATCAGAAGCAATTTGACTTAAGTTTTAATTTTTTTTGTTAGATATGTCAACAAATTCAAGACTTTGCTTTCTACCAGAATGTTCTTATTTATTAAATTTTTCTTTTTCAACACAGGCATTGTTTCTTAATTCAATTTTATAAAACAGGCATTGTTTCTTAATTCAATTTTATAAAACAGGCATTGTTTCTTAATCATTCTATTTGAATAAAAAAATGAGATTGTAGTTGTATTGATTTGGGCTAGCTACAATTAGCTTATAACTTTACTTAACATTTTATAATTTTTACTTACATTGTGATTGTGATGGCGGATAAACTCCAGATGATGCTGAAGTCTGTTCAGCAAGAATTAAAATCTATTAAGGAAGCTCAGACCAGGTATGACAAGGAATTTATGCAAAAACCTTCTGCTGCTGCTGCTGCTGCTGCTGCTGCTTCTGTTTCAGGCTCAGTAGAAATAAATCAAGAAGGACAACTGAACAGTATTCGAAAGGCCATCAAGAACATGGATGATATTCTTAGAAAGCTAGAAAAAGATGTTTGGAAAAACAGCAGACACATTGATGACTTTGAGCAGTACAGCCAGAGGAATTGTCTTATTCTTCATAGATGTAAAATTCTAGCTCAGGAAAGTTATTCAGAATTTGAGTCTCATGTTATTCATAAGCTCAATTCTAAACTTGAGATTTCACCTGCAATAACAGAACATGACATTGACACATGTCATGTTCTTCCTTCCAGGAAAAAGACTTTAAATAACACACCAATCATTATCAAGTTTGTATGAAGATTGGTTTGGAATGCCATATATGGAATGAAGAAAAAACTTAAGGCAAAGAAAAATGATGATGAAAGATTATCTATCACTGAATCTCTAACAAGATGTCGATTGCAACTGCTAAGAAGTGCTAAGCAAACCTTTGGTGTAGATTCTGCTTGGACACTTAATGGTAATGTATATTGTATGCACAGAAATAAAAAATACATAATTGATGATTTTAGTGATATTGATAAATTAGCCACATAATTTTATAAATAGATTAGTTTACTTAAATTGTTTTTTCTTTTCATTCTAAATAACCTAGATCCTAAATCATATTTATATTTAAATATCATATTTTTTATTAATTTATTTAGCTGTAAGTGTAATAGAATTCTAGCTCTGCTTTTAACTTGCTCATTCTGGTTAATATTCTTATTCTATTCTTTATATATGCTAAGTAAATGAAACCATAATTCTATTCATAAACATTCAATCAATTTATCCACTGTACATATTTTAAGACCTAACATTAGTGAACAAGGATAAAGTCAAACAACTGCTTAAATTGTCATTTCTGTTGGAAACACGTAAGAAAAAATCTTAGACAAATACAATGTTCAAATTGTTTTAATTCATTTCATAAATCATGCACTGTTAAAATTGATAAGTCAACAAAAATTCTTAACAGTTTATAAGTGACTGGAAATGTAGAAATTGCATAAATCCTTCCTTTCCATTCAATATCATCCCTGATGAAGAATTCATTAATCTCTTTCAGTCTGAAAAAATAAATAGGCCTACAGATCATTCTTTGATAAATTTCAATGCTAACTCCATGCAAGCTAAAGTAATGCCAGAAATTAATAATTTGGATATTCCTAGCATATATTATGACTCAATCTTGAATGATGAACAATATATTCCTAGTGATAAAATACCCAAACTTCTCTCAAATCAAAATGCTAAAACCTCTTTCACTGCACTTAGCCTAAATGTGCGATCACTATTCATAATTTCTTAAAACTGGAAAGTTTTTTGTATTCAATTAATGTACAGCCAAGTATTTTAGCAATAACAGAAACATGGCTTAAAAAAAATCAAACTGGTCCACATACTAACCTCTGTAATTATACATTTGTTTCAAATTCAAGGTCTCAAAGTAGAGGAGGAGGTGTTGGTTTATATACGTATTAATTGTTTGCTTAACTGTACAATGAGATCAGATTTAACCATAATGCATGAAAAAATTTTTAAATCATTATTTATTGAAATTGAATCCAATAATTCAACAATGATTTGTGGTGTAATATATAGACCACCATCCAAAAACTCTTAAAAGTCATGCATTATTTCTTGAGCACCTCATTAATATTCTCAAATCAATTAAAAACAAACCCTGCTTCCTATTCGGTGATTTCAATTATAATTTACTGAACTGTGATAATCCACACATAGCTAACTATTCAGATATGCTCTTTGAAAATTGCTTTATACCACTTATTAAAAAACCAACTAGGTTCAATGCAAATAGTGGATCACTGATTGATCACATCTGGACCAATGTCAGTTTGGACAAATCTATTTGTGCAGCAATTATAACTCATCCCCTTTCTGATCATCTTCTATTATTCCTGAGTTATGCAAACAACATTGATCATCAATCTGAACCTAAGGTGCAAAGATTCTTTTCAAGTGCCAAAATAACTCTTTTTAACAATGAACTTCAAAAAGTCAATATTGACCCAGAATTAAAAGAAACAGATCTGGATATAAGTTTTCTAGGTACTTTTGAAAGATTATATGGATCTGTTTAACAAATACTTTCCAAAACAGGTTATCAAAGACAGTAGAAAGAATCATAATTGGTTTGATGATGAGCTCAAAAATTATTGTCCAACAAAGAAGCATTATTTAAGAAATACATGCAAACAAAATCACCTGAAACAAAAAGACAGTTTACAAAAGCTTGCAATCTTTATTTTAGAAAGATTCAACAAAAAAAAACAAGAACACATTAAAAATAATCTGGATTCTAATAAAAATGACATAAAAGCTACCTGGAAGACTCTCAATAGCCTTTTAGGGAAGAAAAATATACCTGAGTGTAAATCTCTTTACACAAATACCAACAAAATAACTGATCCATAGCAACTAGCTAACCTATTCAAATGACCATTTTTTTATCTATAGCATATAAATATACTGTACTAGTACACTTCCTAAGTATGAAAATAATTATTCTGAATACCTTGGAAACAAAATTCAAGAAACTATGTATGTTTTGCCTACTTGCCCTATGGAATTAAAAAAATATACTTATAAACAGCAAACCAAAACTAAGTGCAGGTTTTGATGAAATCCCACTTAAATTACTGAAATCTTCTCTTGATAATATTATCATGGCACTTTCACATATATTCAACCTTTTTCTTTCTACTGGTAAAGTAATTAATGATTTCAAAATTGCCAAGGTCATACCCTTGTATAAAAAGGGTGATGCTAGTGACATAAATAACTATAGGCCTATCAGTTTACTTTCAAATATTTCCAAAATTTTAGAAAAAATAATGTACTGCAGAGTAATTAGCTTTTTAAACAGACATAATTCTTTTTTCGAAAATCAATTTGGTTTCAGAAAAAAATGCTCTACTTCCCAAGCTATTTTGCTTCTCATAAATAGCATCACCAATTCATTCAACAAAAACGAAAAAAGCCTTGCTATTTTCCTGGATTTATCAAAAGCATTTGATATAATTAGCATTGAAATACTACTAAAAAACTTGACCACTATAGAATAAGAGGACAAGCATATATCTGGTTCAAGAACTATTTACTCAACAGAAAACAAGTTGTGTGTTCTGGTATTTTATCATCCACAAACAATTCATCAACTATGGGTTTTCCGCAAGGGTCCATTTTAGGCCCACTCCTGTTTCTTATATATGTGAATGATTTTAACGATTGCTTAACTAAAAGCAAAGCCATTATATTTGCTGATGATACAATTGTTTGGACTAGCCATAAAAATATTTCAACTCTATTCCAACTCATGCAATCAGAAATGGAATTAATTGATCGATGGCTAGTTTCTAATAAATTGTCAATAATATTGATGAAAAAACTAAATTTATGCTTTTTAGTACTCCAAACTCAAATGTTGGAGGTAAACATTTTTTGTCAATAAGAAATAGACAAATTGATCAGGTAAATTCTCTAAAATTTCTGGGTGTATTCATTCAAAATAATCTTTCCTGGAGTCAACACATGAAATACTTGATTTCTAAGCTAAGAAGCTGTTATGGTGTAGCATGCAAAATAAAATCACTTGTAAACAAGGATTCACTACTCCCTCTGTATCATTCTCTAATTAAAGTCACCTCCAATATTGCATTTCAAACTGTTGTTTTGGTAATTCAACTCTAATTACAAAGCTTCAGCAAATTTGTAACAAATTCTGGGAATGGTATTTGAATTGCTCTATTGTTCCAACATAAATGGCATTATGAAACAATGCAACATTTTAAAAACAAATCAATTATTTAAATTGAAAACTGCGTCCATTACGTTGGGTGGAAACAAATCTCCTGCTTGTAGTTGTAATTTGCATTCAAATCCATGCAAATACAATACAAGAAACAAACCTCAATACATAACACATCATTGTAAAACAACTGTTGCACAACAATCTTTTTCTTTTGAAATTCTCTCCCAGCCAATTTAAAAAATAGCAACCAGACTTTCAAAAGTTTTAGAAACAATCTTAAAAAATTCCTACTGAATGAATCAATATAAATAAGGATCAATAAAAGATTTTACAAATTAAGTTATACAACTATGACCATGTCTTAATGGCGCTTTGTCTTTTCGACACCATAACTTGACAGTGCATGAAAGTATTGCTTTTATACTCTGTAAACTAGAAATAGTGTATAATTAAATATTCAATAAGATCTAAATTTAATGATTTCTGTGAGCTACTTACTGCAGCAAAGCATTTTTATTTCAGATAAAAATGAATTCAGGAAGTTCAAGCACATGTCTTTCTAAGGAGCAATCATCAACATTGGTTCTCTTATCAATTCCTAATCAGGCCACAATCTTCAAAACAGTTTCAATCTATATCAAGAAAGAGTGTATGCTACACAAGAGAATTGGAATCAATTGATATAACAAATTCAAACCGTTGAATGGACAATCAACCTTATTTTTAACTGATTATTCAAATCAATTTATACAGTTGGCATGTTCTATTCTTTTATAAACTTTATACTTCTTTATTCTCTCTTTGAGGAGTGCATTAGGACAATTGCCACCTATTGTGTACTATGTTTATACCCTTTTGCTATTGTATAAATTACTTGTTTCCATTGCTTTGTGCCAAGTTCTTGATCTTGGGCCATAAGCAATCCACTCGTATCCAGTTCTCTACCTGTTAATATGTGTTTATCAGTTTGCATTAACCATTTACAATTGTCCCTCGTCGCAATGACTGCATGTGTTTATGTACTATTTATGCTCTTGATGAGCCCCATAAGGGCAAAACAGGGCCTTGTCAAGCATTATGTTATATTTGTACATTGCAAAATACAAGGCTTTCTATTGTAGCTGAGTTCAGACAATTAGACGGTAACCAGGCTTTGTCCAATCCAAAATTGTAATATATAGCTTGCTTTTGGTGGTTACGCACAGCTAGAGCACTCTATAATTTTAATTGCTGATGAGTGTATGCGAAACAGTTTAGAGCCTGGCCTGTTGAATTGCTCCATTAATAATGCTTATGCTTATGTAAACCTGCGATATCACCTTGCTGTTTTTATTTTTGCAGCAACTTGCCCTAAGGCGTTCAAATTACGTATCTGTGTAGTATATAAGAAGTGGCTTTTGGCATATCCTCAGTTAGTCAACATTTGGACATCACTTATTCTCCTTCAGGAGGTGGACCTGAAAACACCAACAGCATGATTTTTTATGAATGCGAAATCCACCTTTGAGGAGTGCATTAGGACAATTGCCACCTATTGTGTACTATGTTTATACCCTTTCGCTATTGTATAAATCGCTTGTTTCCATTGCTTTGTGCCAAGTTCTCTATCTTGGGCCATAAGCAATCCACTCGTATCCGGTTCTCTACCCAGTAATATGTGTTTATCAGTTTCCATTAACCGTTTACAATCACCCCTCATTGCAATAACTGCATGCATTTATGTACTATTCATGCTCCTAATGAGCCCCATAAAGGCAAAACAGGGCCTTGTTGAGCATTATGTCATATTCGTACATTGCAAAATACAAGGCTTTCTATTGTAGCTGAGTTTGGACAATTAGACAGTAACCAGGCTTTGTCCAATCCAAAATTGTAGTTTTATATATAAGTACATTTTGTTTTATTTTTGTGCATTTGCAGTGCATCCAGAAAAGGTTTCCAGACCTGGTGAGGTTTCTTTTTAAGAGGTTTTCTTTACTCACCATGCTCAGTTGAGCTAAATTCATAGTTAGCAATATAGGGCAGTTGTGCCTCCCAATGATTTACATAACCGTTCCTGCACTGCACATTTTTTTGTCATTTTTGTCTTTTCAAATATTAATATTTAGTTTGAATTAGGTAACGCGGCCGTGCTTCTTATTTTTTCTCTTTCTCAACCCTTTCTATATTTTCTGCATGTTTAACGTTCATCATTGTGTCGTGTTTCCTTTTAATGCTTCATAGTACTGTACATTGCATATACTTAATAATGCTACTAAGCATAAATAAAATATAATCATCATCATCATCAATTGAATTATTTTGAAGTTTACATAAGTTTAACTGCTCAAATATTTTTTAAATTATTTTACTTGATACTAAAAAAATCTTTAGTTGCATAATTTGACATCTTTAAACTTTTTGAGGTTGGTATGGCAATCAGTTTTGTGTGTCAGGGACACACAAAATAAAATAAACATTTTTCAAATTAATATTTTATTGACTAAAAAACACAATTTAAAGCATTTCATTATCAAAATTAACATAAGCTTTTTTAGTGACAAGTAAAATCTAAAAAATTTATTTTAGTAAAGCATAAAATTTCTATGACTCAGCATGTTATTTATTGACCTATGAAAAAAAAAATTATAAAATAAACTAACATTTTTGTATAAACATTTGGTGGTACAGAATTTGAAGATTGCTTGAAGTAAAAGATTTTTCTTCCCAAAGCTTTTCATCTGACACTCTTCAGGGGAAATCGTCAGAATGAAGTAGAATTGAAACCGAACTAATTTATAAAGGAAGAAAGTAGAGTTCTCATTGGCTGAAAGAGTCAACCAATGAGAGAAAAGATTAAGAAATTTTCAAAGAGTATACGAATTCTTTTTGCTTACACAGAAAGGGATTGAGAGATTTAATGAAAGTCGCTTCAAGAGCAGAAAGGTGAAAGGAAGAGCGACCTTGAGCGAGAATAGAAAAGTTTTCGTTGCTGTAATGGAGGGCACATTGGGCGTTGTCAAGAAGATGTTGACCAATAGCGGATTCGTGAAATTGTTGTGGGCGTATGTTGTTTTTGCAAGAGCAGGAAAGACTTTGGCGGTTGGCCGAGGTACGAGGATTGGTGATGGATTTAGGAACGTGTTGTTTAATTCGCTCTTCTAGCCGTTGAGACATGCGACCAACGTACCGACTATCGCAGTGGCACAAAAACTGGTAAATAACATTGCTGTGATGATGGGAAGGTAGCACGTCTTTCTTAATCGCTGGAAGGAGCTGTCGGGTGTTGAAAATAACACGTGGTTCGACGGAGAAAAAGCAGCGTTTCACAGCAGACGTGATCTGCTTTTCGAACTTCATCGAAACGCTTCCAATCCATGGGATGTGTAGGTAGACAGGGCACTTTTTTACTGTGTGGACCGGGTTAGAATTTATTTGTTGAAGTTTTCGCTTGAAAGCCGAATTGATTACACATTCCGGGTAGCCATTTTCCAAAAGAATTGAACGAATTTTGCCAAGCTCTTGGTCCAGTTTGCTTTTAGAACAAATCATAAAAGCTCTCGTTCACAAAGCATTTTGGATAAAATGGGTGTATTAAATGGCATCTTTTATTATAATACAAAAGATATTTTCTTCAATATAGTATTGTCAATAAGTGTGAGTAACATCATTAGCAAATCTGATAAAAACTTTTGAAATAAATCTATTTTGTGCAACATAATTATACAAAGCATGGGCAAGTAAGAGCACCATCTTTATGGAAACCATGATTGGCATTGCTTTAGTACAACTTTTTTTATTATTTTGTTGTGTCCATAAGGAAAAATACTTTACAGCCTTTCCTTGCTTCTTTTTTTAGCAAGTCCAATCGAAGCAAAAAATTCTTTAATCAAAAAGCAATATTTTAGCATTACAGAAAGCAGGTTGGAATAATTGATGTTGTTCTGCAAGTAAAAAAAAAGACGAATACATGTATAGATAAAATAATAGAAAAACCTTACTGCTAAAGTTGTTTCAAGATTAAACATAGCTGTTGGACCAAATGTTGATTTTGTAATTAGCCTGCGTATCCATTTTCTTCTTCTAATAGTATCAAATGTCTTTGGTAAAGGATGGAAATTTTCTTTTGAAACTGTTGAATATTCCCAACCTTCACCCAACATAATCTTTTTTTTCTAAAACAAAAAATTTTTAATTAAAAAAAATACATTAACACATTCAGTGCAGTATGGCATATCCATGTTACACCCGCATTGTGATAGTTTACTTTCCTTAATTACAACAGTTGTAATCATGACCCAGAGTGTACCTGTAGTGTGTGTTTTAGGGTTTATCAGAGGAAGAGTTTGGTACTAAAAAATTGTATGTTTACCAGTGAATCATACTGCTGTACCTGACAACCTTTCATTCCACACTGCGGTTTTGACCCACTGATGGCTATATGATGTTTATTATTCCAAGATTAGAAGCTAATTAAATGATTTCTTTCTAACTTTTTTCACTTTCTGAGTCTTTTCCAGAAGTAGTTGCCTGAAAATGGAATGTTTAAGGTTTTATTTACATTGAAGACCATCAACTTCAAAATAAACTAGAGAGTCTAGTTCAGGTTCTGATGATAATTTTATTGATCCAAACTACGAATTGACAAAGGGTGAAGATTCATACAGTGATGAAATTGATGCTGGTGAGTGTAGCAGCAATAAAAGTTCGAGTTATGATGAAGAAGCAATCCAAGATCTAAGTATGCCAACTTCATCTTTTCAAGAAGAATACTACTAGATGAGTGTAAACACTAGTGTGTGTTCATTCCTATTTACTGGGAAAAAATAATTATGTGCTAAGGTATCTACATCTTTTGAGAAAAAAGTGTGGCCAATAGATGTTTATGAACAGTTTCTGACAGATGATGTTATTAATATGATGGTGGCAGAGACAAACAGGTTTGCTCTGCAGCAAATAAAACAAGTGTTGTGACCAGAAAATCAAGATTGACAAAGTGGGTATCAACTGACTATGCTGAAATGAAAAGATTTATAGGCATTACTCTATATGTGGGATTGATTCCTTTACCAAAAATTAGTTGTTTATAGTCAAACAGCACTCTTTACAAAGGCTTTTGTTATCTAGCATTATGAATAAGTATAGATTTCAAATTCTGCACAGAATGCTTCACTTTGTTGATAATGAAGTACCACGTACAAGTAGGTGCCAAGAGGCTTGCACCACTTTTTGCAAAGTTGCTATGTCAATTTCGCTCAGTTTATAGGCCTGGTTCTGAATTAGTAATTAATGATAATCAATGGTTCCATTTAGAGGTAGGATTTACTTTAGGCAGTATATACCTGTAAAGTGACACAAGTACCACTTGAAGCTTTTCAAACTTTCTACTCCTGAAGCATACATGCTGTGTATTGAAATGTATTGTGGTAAAAATAACTACAGTCAAGGAATAGATTTTGCAGAGTCTGTGGTGCTTAAGACTGATGAATAATTACTTAGATGATGGTGCAACATTATTTACAGATAACTTCTATACATCTGTCCCACTTACACAGCAGATGCATTCTGCAAAACAACCTATGTGGAACTATTCAAAGCAACTGGAAAGGACTTCAGAAAAAAGTAATATCAGCCAAGTTGAAGAAAGAGAAATGTCAGCTCTTGAAAACGCATTTGGCATCAAAGCTTTCCATTGGAAAGATAAAAGGAATGTTTACATCTTATCTACAGTTCCAAAACATGATGACAAGCTTATTCTAAAAGGTACAGTTTCAAAAGATGGTGTTGAAAGGAAAAAGCCCAAAAGTGTCCTAGCTTACAACAAAGTAAAAAAAGGTGCTGACATTTCAGAGGAGATGTCATCATACTACACAGCATTGAAATAAACAAATAAGTAGTACAAGAAGGTCGCATTTGACCTCATAACTGAAACTTGTATAGTCAACAAGGTTTCTCTTCAACAAGGATTATTCACCAGATAAATAAATACAGTAGAATTTTTCTAATTTTTTATCGTTTAATTTGTCAATTTGCTCAATTCATAACATCTCTTTCTACCCAAAAAGCATTTTGTTCAACTAATACTATTATGTCATTTGCAATTTTTTCTTTGATATTTAAGCAATTAATTTAGGTGGGGGAATTTAAACAAAGGATCTTTATCTGAAAATAGTTGCATCTCATAATATGTTTATCAAATTTATACAGGATGTTCCTATTGGAAGAACTGCTCCCTTTGAAGACATTCTACAAGTTTGTTACAAATTTAAATGCTGTTAGATTCAATTGAAGAGTCTAGATCAGCATTGTTTAACCAATATTGTTAAGAGAGGCAAAATAATTAAGCATCTTATACAAAGGGCCACATTAAAAATTTTTAGCAACAAAAGTTTATTAGAAAGTTTTTTAAGCAATAAATGACAAATACAAAACAAATTTATGGAACAAGTAAATACAGCTCTTCTCACTCTTGCAGAAATTGCCTATTTTTATCTTCTGTCTTTCTTTTTATATTCCCAGACATGATGACAATTTAGCAGAACTTATTCCTTGTACTCTTAAATTTTGCAGTAATTTAGCAAACAAGAGATAGAATTAAACTCTTACATAACTCATTTTATCTTTCAATTTATGGTTTTTGGTGAGTAAAATTCAAGCAAGCTGTTTAACTCTTTTGCACCAGGTATCAGTTCAATAGTGAAATGTGTATTCTGGGGCATTTAAAAAAAAAGCAAAGTGAAAATTTTCCCTATTCTTTTCCTATTTTCCATGAAAATTTTTTTCTTCTTGTGCCACAGTGTGGTAAAATATTTAATTTCTTTAGTCACAAACAGTAGCTAAAGATCTAAACTTTACAAAAAAAAATTAATATAATTATGTGAGACAAATGATCTGCTACAATTATCACATCACTGGAAAACCACAAGGAGAATTATATTTGCCACAAGAGCTACTCAACCATTTATCAGCTAGAGCAAAAGAGTTTCATGAGGTACCAACTAATTTTAAAGCAAAATGTTATATTAATATCTGCATTTATTGAAAAGATGCAAAAGAATAGAATCCATATAGATATATCTTTAAATTGAAGTTTGGGCTGCAAAAATTTAAATTGGGCTGCAGGTTGGACATCACTGGTCTAGATAGAGTAAAGGAAATAAAATAGTTGAATTTGATCGAAAAAAAAGTTTTGTTGTTGTTGTTCAAGTCGGCAGCATGTTTGAGTGGTTAAAGCACCGGGTTTGTGATCAATACGGTCTCAGCTCAAAACCCACTCATGCCATGCTGTTGTGTTCCTGGGAAAGACACTTTATGGCACTTTCCCTGCTTGGTGGTCTTGGCAAGCAGTTCTAAATTACAGTCATATCTCTATTAAATTACAAGTGGACAGCAATATCTTGGCATCTCCGGAAGCAGGTTGGGTTAATTGCCTACCCTATGTATTAGCACCTCTGTTGCTTTCCTGTGAGTCAGGAGGATAAATATAAAGATAAAAATAAATAAAAATATATGTTAATCTTACAAATGTCTAGTGATTGTCCAAGTAATTTCAATAAATTAAAGAGAAGACACAGATCAAGCACATGGCACTAATTTGGCAGACTATTACATTCATTATGTGGTCACAGTATATAAAAATTTTCCCAATTAAAATTTTCATTGAGATTAGCACTTTCTGCGGAAAGAATTGTTGCCACTAGCTAAATTCAAAAATTGTTGCCACTAGCTAAATTACATAATAAGTACAGCACAGTGATGCTGAGTTACTACATTTGATAAAGTATACAGGCTGCTGTAGTAGAGTTTGTACCTGTTTGGATGACTTGTCACTTTGCCTAAATCGTCACTGTTTTCTAATGCCCTTGAGGTGACAAATAAGACAAATTTTACTGCACATTGAATTTTTGAGAATCATTGATTCTTTTGCTGTTAATAGAAGTTATAACAGAAAATGTTAAATTTGGTAAAAAAGGGAAAGTAAACATTTGGTGGTACAGAATTTGAAGATTGCTTGAAGTAAAAGATTTTTCTTCCCAAAGCTTTTCATCTGACACTCTTCAGGGGAAATCATCAGAATGAAGCAGAATTGAAACCGAACTAATTTATAAAGGAAGAAAGTAGAGTTCTCATTGGCTGAAAGAGTCAACCAATGAGAGAAAAGATTAAGAAAAGGGAAAGTCTATTAGTGGTGATTTGGACCATTACCTGACTGAAGCAAAAGATCCAAAAGACATACATGGAAATGCTGTGTTGATTGTTATGATTTGATATCTGTCAACCAAGGGTCAAACGTTGCTGCAATTAAAGCCAGAAAGGTGTCTATATACTGTGAGTCCTATGATGGAGTTCCATTTTTATGTTTGTCATGCTTCAAAAAAAGCACTCAAATTAATTTAGTATTTATTTGACTTTGATCACTTTTTTGTCACTCATGTTTTAATGATGTAATTAAATCAGATTTAGTTCAATGAAGTATTGGAACCTTACTATTTTATATTCTTTACTTTTTCTTCATTATAATTTACCCATTTATAGGAATAATTTATAATTGCAATTGATTTTCCGACCAAATAAATGCATGCATTTATATTTTTGGTTCTGACCCACTGGTGGGTCATACTGCAATAAATGTGTTAAAAAAATGTGCCAACAACAAAAAAGGTAGTATGATGACAGGCCAACTAAATTTTCTAATGTTGAAACATGGAATTACAACCTAGTTTTTAATATTTTCTTGAAAGTACCTCTTCATTTCTTAAAAATGCAGGATCAATATTTTTTCTGGTGCGAAGTAACCTTTGTCTTCTCATAGTATGAAATGGTTTTTTATTGGCACTCCAAAGAACTCCAAATTTTCCAATATCAACTGAAACACTATACTGCCAACCTACAAATATTAATAACTTTAAACAAAAGTATATTTTAAGTTTATTAAAGTTTATTATGTTGTATATTAGCATCATTGTTACTTTCTGTTTTTAGTACAATTACTATTGTACCCATTAAAATACTTTTTTATATAGGGTCCTTTCTTAAAGGCACAACAACATAAATAAATGTTGTTGTAGATAGCAAGGGTACTAGCCCCTCTTGACCTTATCACATACCATATATAAGAAAAATTAGTATTTCAATATTGAGAGACTTGATACAAAGCAAAATTTTAAAATTATTTTGCATTGGCCTCCACTTTTTGTTTACTTGAGTGTTTAGGAGTACCATCATTGTGATCAACATGGTTTTGGTTCAAAACCTATTTGCACCATTCTGCTGAGTTCTTGGGAATGACATTTTAAGCATTATACATTCTATTATTCTATTTAATCATATCATTCTGTTTGAATAAGGTGTAAAACTAGAATAAGATTTGAATAAGTTTTTGGTGTATACGTAATTTAATTGTTAGATTACAAAAGCCACATAGAAAATTTCATTAAAAACTCAACAGACTTATTGGTCCATCAGGAGGTGATTGTTATTTATATACAAGGAGCATTCAAAAAATACATGGAATTCTCCTGTGACAAGAGTGCCAGCAAGAAAAAACATATTTTAGCATGCCAGCCATAAAAAACCTGTACTTTGTGATCGAATAATTGCTATCACTCATTTTGTGCTTGTAAACAAAGTTGTCAAGAGATAGTGTAAGGATTTCGAGGTAAGAACCAACATCAAACTTTTGGTAAAGCTTGTTTGGAAAGGAACAGAGATCATTCACGCTCTGCAGACCATTTATAAAGATGATGCTCTGAAGAAAGATGGTGATCAGTAAAACAAAACTTTAAAATTTTAACTACAATTTTATATCTATTGAAAATTATTATTTTCATTCATCAAATTCTACACCAAACAGTGAAAGTATTGGCATATATTTCCAAACATGGTTAAATTATAAAATTTGTCCTGACTTATGCTTAAAGGAAGACTTAATTGAAGATAATTGGGTTGAAATTAAACAAAATAATTGTACTAAAGCATATGAGGTGGGAGAGATTTACTTCCATCATCATTCATCAATATCTAACTTTCAATTTAGATTAGAATGTGAGATAAATAAGTTAAATACAGAAGGATTAAAGTATTTTATACTGGGTGGTTTTAACATAAATTTGCCAAGTGATGCTTCTCCTATTATTCAGTATAAAGAATCTCTTGAATCACTTGGTATAATCAATCTCACAAATTGTCCTACATGGTACATGAATATGCAAGTTCCATCAATATTATATATATATAATATATTGCAATAATTGCTCTAAAAACATTAATTCTGGCTCAATGTCTTATGATATAAGTGATCATAATCCAGTATTTGTGGTGATACCCAAAAACAAGGTATCACCGGCAAGTAGACCACCACAAGAAATACTGAAGCAAGATTTTTCAAATTTTTCTGAGGTTGATTTTTTAAATTCTTTAACAAAGAGCTTAGACAAAAGCAACCTAGGTAATAAACTTTTGGACCCAGATAACAAGTTTTTTAAATTTTTGAATATATTTCTAAAATGTCTCAAAACCCATGTCCCAAAACAAAAACTTTCTAGAACAAAAATCAGATTTTATCTTAAACCTTGGCTAACAAAAAGTATTCAAAAAAGTACAAAATAGAAAAATAGACTTTACCAGATTTTTTGTAAACATTCACATTCAGATATTCATTGCAAAAAATACAAACAATACAATAACATACTAGCACAAGTAAAACAACAATCAAAACAAAATTATTTTTAGCATCATTTGGAGTTTAACAAAAACAATAGCAGAAATACATGGAAGATGATAAACAGCATAATACAAAAACCTGTCAGTGGTACTACCATGGTTACAAACATTAAATGTTCAGAATCAAATAAAGACTTATTTTTATCTAAAGACATATCTTTATGTTTGAACAACTACTTTACAACAATAGTATCTAAAGTGGCAAATTCTTTTCCAATAAACAAATTCTCCAAAACCATTAAATACTGTTTCTACTTGCTCTTCATTATTTATCAAATCAGTAATTGATGAAGACATCATAAAAGAAATTAATTTATTAGGCAAAAGTAAATGTGATGATACATATAATATACATGTAAAAAATTCTTAAACTAAGTAAATTCATAATAGCAACTACATAATGTTATTTAATCACCTACTGCAGCAATTCCCAAACTGTGCACCACGATGCCCTGGGGCGCCGCAAGACTTTGTCAGGGGCACTGCAAAAGTATGCGAAAGTTGTTGTACTTACTGCTTTTCTCACAATAATTGCAGTGTGAAGGTTGTTAGCAGCAACTTCCCTTCAGAGAACGATTCTGATTGAGGACCTTATTTAAACAGCCTGATTTTGGGAGGGAAATAGGGAAATCAGAGATGAAATCGAAGTGAAGACCTTTTTTTTTTTTAGAGAACACCCTGATTTTGAGAGAAAAATAAGGAAATCGGATATAAAATTGAAGTGAAGACCTTTTTTTTTTTTTTTAGAGAACACCCTGATTTTCAAAGAAAAATAAGGAAATCGGATATAAAATCAAAGTGAAGACCTTTTTTTTTTTTTAGATAACACCCTGATTGTCAAAGAAAAATAAGGAAATCGGATATAAAATCAAAGTGAAGACCTTTTTTTTTTTAGAGAACACCCTGATTTTTGGAGAAAAAAAGGTTGTTCAAAGAAGTAATAGAACTGAATACCTTTTTTTCATTAAAGCGCCATGAAAAAAAAAAGTTTGGGAACCACTGACCTACTGTATTAATAAAGGTGTGTTTCTAAATACATTAAAAATTGCCAGAGTATTACCAATTTGTAAAGGGGGCAATATAGACATCGCTTCAAATTATAAGCCAATATCCATCTTACCCAGTTTTCAAAAAATTTTGAAAAAATTCTTATACATAATTAATTGATTTTATTAGTAAGTACAAAATCACATCAGAATATCAATATGATTTTCAGGAAAACAAAAGCATTAGTGATGCACCTATTCAACTAGAAAATTATTTGTGTTATCAGCAGGCCAACAATAAAATTACTTGTGGAATTTTTCTTGATTTAAAAAAAAGCTTATGGTACAGTAGACCACACTGTTTTAAAACAAAAATTGATTGCAATGGGTATTAGGGGGGGTACCTTTTGATTTAATTTCTTCATATCTATCAAACAGATATTAATTTACATGTACAAACTCAACCAAATCAGATAAAAATTCATTATGGTGTTCCACAAGGTACTGTCCTTGGCCCTATTTTGTTTCTTTTATACATAAATAATCTCCAAATGCTTCAAACTTAAAAACTCTTTTTTTTGCTGATGATACAGCATTTTTGTTTCAGGTGATGACTCCACTTTAATAGAAAAATTAATAAATATAGAACTTAAGAAAATTGAAAATTGGTTGCTTAAAACAAGCTTACTTTAAACACCCAAAAATCAAGCACTATAATGTTTAGTGAAAAGAAAACTGTAAGTAACATGACAAACATTCATATAACTAACAGTTAAATTTGCCAAAAAGACAAAGTTAAATACTTGGGAGTGGTAATTGACTACTCATTTATCTAAATCTGTGGGTATCATTTAAAAAAATACTTTTCCATTAACAACTTAAAGATCATGTACCATGGAGTTATAAAAAGCAGATTACAATATGGTAATCAATCTATGGGGAAATGCAACTCATTCAGCATCAGAGAACCTTACACTTGATATCACCAAAGAGTGAAATTGATAATTTATAATTAATTATTTTTGATTACTTCAATAATTGCACATGTAAAAGCTCAGCATAATGTACATTGCAATGTTACTGCTGACTTCAATAAATCAATATTTGAAGACTTTGTTCACTCAGTTTGCTATCTATGTACCATATATACCAATGTATTAACCAATCCCATGTATAAGCTGCACCTTCTTTTGGATGTTTAAAATCTCCCTTTCAATAGTGACCCATATCCAAAAGAAGGTCTTATATATGGGTCTTATATATTAAAGTCTTATATACAAGTCACTATTCAATTATTAAGTATTCATCATCACTATTCATTATTAAAGTCTTATATACAAGTTTGCTTATGCTGATGATCTAGCATTGTTCCTTCTGGAAACTGGAAGGACTTGGAGGAGACTTTAAGCCGAGACATATCTACACTTTCAGCATATCTCCAGACTTGGAGGTTGAAGCTCAGTCACACTAAGACGGTGACGGCAGCCTTTCACTTAAATAACCGAGAGGCCAAATGTGAGCTAAAAATCTACAACAATGGTAGACTTTTACCGCTCTTTCCAACTCTTACTTATCTTGGGGTAAAACTGGACAGATCGATCACATTTCATCACCATTTAGTGGCATTGTGCAAAAAACTATCCTCACACATCACACTGTTGAGCCGACTCGTGGGCTCATAATGGGGTGCTGGTGCTAAAACATTAGGCATAGCCACCTTGTCTCTAGTCTACTCAACAGCTGAGTACTGTGCGCCAGTCTGGTGTCACAATGCTCACACTCGCCTCATTGACAGTGTCTTGAATGATGCCTTGTGCATAGTTACTGGATGCCTGCATCCCACTCCAACGGACCACCTACCTGTACTCTCAGGCATCCAGCCAGCTGAGCTTCACTGACTGGGAGCGACACTCTCCTTGGCTCATTGTGGATCTCTGGACCCCGATCATATCTTGTATGGTCTTTTAAGTAGGTCCTCAGATACTCACCAAGTGAGACTCATGAGATCCAGACGCCCATTTGTACCAGCTGCGCAGAATCTTTTGAACAACCTTGCCAGACTTGGCATCTGTGCCTCTGAATGGACAAATCACAAATGGAAAACAAAGTACTGTGAAAATGATTCCAGGCTCTGTGCTTTTGTGCCCAAGACCAGTGCCAGGCCTGTTGGGATGGGCTGATGTGCCAGGCCAGAGCAGCTTGGGTTAGGCTCAACTGCCTGCGGACTGGTGTTGGGCGATTCCATTTGTACATGCACAAATGGGGTCTTGCTTCTTCACCGAATTGCAAGTGTGGTGCCTCCAAGCAAACCGCAGACCATGTACTAACAGCGTGCCCTATACATCGGGCATCACATGAAGCATGAGGTATGACAGTTTTGGATGACGAAACTCGATGCTAGCTTAATAACACCACTGCCAGCATTTGATTCAGGCAGTGCAGCAGACTGGGATAGTAAAAGGATAAACCCTCGGCCCCAGTCCTGTTTGTGTCTGATCTGGAGTGGATGCCCTTCAAACGATGACGACAACGACAAGGTTTAACATTTTTGACAGTTTTGAAAATGTTTTTCACTAAGATTCTTTTACTTTAACATTTAAGTTTTACATTTTATATATATTTTTGTCAAGCAAGTACATTTTTTCTATGATATATGTATATTAAGTTTAGTTAATCATTGCATTTTACAATTTTTATCCTTAAAATTTGTAGATTTAACTGAAGATGACTTGATGTTGAAATCTATTTTAAATTAAATTAAATTAATAAAAGTAAATTTTTAACAAGTTGTGGACTGATTCTTATGTTCCATGCTGGAAAACCATGCTGGATAACATAAGCCAATATGCTGGAAAAAGTTCACAACTGACAATAAAATGGTCTTAATAAATTAAATAAAAAATTGGGGGCTGCTAAGTTGTGTGTCAAGTTCTTAAATGATGCCTTAATTTTCTTCAAGTACATTGGTTGTTGCCTTTGTTTTTGGACAGATTCTCAGGTAGCTTTCTAATAGGTAATTAATCCTAAAATTAATTTTGATTTAGATAAAATTTTGTATTAATGTATTAATGAGGGACATTAAAAAAATACATGGAATTCTCCTGTGACAAGAGTGCCAGCAAGAAAAAACGTATTTTAGTGTGCTAGCCATATAAAGCATGTTCTTTGTGATCGAATAATTGCTATCACTCATTTTGTGCTTGCAAACAAAGTTGTCAAGAGATAGTTTATTTAAGGTAGTTTTTTAACCCATGGAGTGTAAGGATTTTGAGGTAAGAACCAACATCAAACTTTTGGTAAAGCTTGTTTGGAAAGGAACAGAGATCATTCACGCTCTGCAGACCGTTTATAAAGATGATGCTCTGAAGAAAACTTGTGTTTACAAGTGCATTGAAAGATTTTGAGATGGTAGAGAAGCTGTTGAAGATGATGAGGGTTGTGGAAGATCAACAACCTCAAAAAACAATGAAAAAATTGATTTTGTTAGAAACCTAGTCAAAGAAGATGGACAATTGACAGTTTATCAGATAGCTGAGACTGTGGGCATATCAGTTGGTTCAGCTCATTTGATTCTGCATGACGATTTATGCCTCAGCAAGCTTTCGGTGCAATGGGTGCCAAAAGTGCTGTGCCCAAATCAGCTCAAGCTCAGAAGTGAATTGTCAACAGCAATTTTGCTCAAAATTGAAGCAGATAAAGACCGTTTTTTTGATCGAATTATCACAGGAGATGAAACATGGGTCTACCAGTATGATCATAAAACAAAAGAGCAGTCTAAACAGTGGCTCCCACATGGATCATCTGGCCCAATCAAATTCAATTCTGAGAGGTCTGTCAAGAAGGTAATGGCAACTGTTTTCTGGGACTCTGAAGGAGTTGTGCTAGTAGACTTTTTAGAAGGTAAAAAAAACTGTTACAGGTGCCTATTACATAGTTATTTGGAATTGAGAAATTGAGAGCAAAATTAGCTGAAAAGCATCCAGGAAAACTCCATAGTAAAATTCTTTTCCATCATGACAATGCCCCAGCACATTCTTCTCAGATTGTAAGAGATGTTTTGAGAGAATTTTGGTGGAAATTGCTGCCACATTCACCTTATAGCCCAGACCTTGCCCCATCTGACTTTTATTTATTTCCAAAACTCAAAGAACACTTGAAAGGCGTTTATTTTAATGACACTAATGAGGCAAAGCAAGCAGCAAAAACATGGCTCACAAAATGGTCAGCTGATTACTTCAAAAATGGGATAAAAGGATGGAAGCACCACCTGGAGAAGTGCATTGACCTTGATGGAGACTACGTTGAAAAGTAGATTAATTGTACCAATAAATTATAAAAAAAATATAAAATTCTGCGTATTTTTTAAATGCCCCTCGTAAGTGTGTTGTATTAGTAATATGAATTATGTTTGGATTCTTCAACCTTGCAAATGTTGGGCCTAGAGATGATATGTTGAAGTGGTTTGTACATAAAAAATTTGTTTTATGTGATTGTAAAGTGACCACCACTGAAAAATCATTTAAGTCCTGTTATGTTAACTTTTTAGGATCTTCAATCTTTTATTAAAATTACAGTGATTGTAAATCTTGGGGATGGCTTTTTGCATGTTTATGCTTGTGGTGTATAGGGAGAGAGAGAGAGTGAGAGATTTTTTATTTGCATCAAATTTTTAAATATGTGAGGTGTGATAAAAAGGGAAACCAAACTGTATCAATCACGCTCTTGGCACAATGCCAATTGGCAAGCCACTTGCTGACCATGAGACACAACTTCTTAGCCCTATTGTGTTGCAATTTATTTAATAAAGTCATTTCATTTTTGTGTTTCAGGCTTTTATGTAACATAGTGTTGGAAGCTTTTGTCATAATTTTGTTTTTTTGTGTCATGTTTGTTTATACTCTGTGCTTTTGGTTGTTATGAAACTGTTAGTAGCTCAAGAATGGAATAACAAATCAACTTGAAGTTTTTGGTAAAACTGAGGAAGACCCCAGAGTATTTTAAACTTATTAAACAGGTTTATGGTGAAGATGCGATGTCTAGGACACAAATCTTCTAATGGCATGATATTTTGAGAAAGGCTATGAGGAAGTGGAGGATGATCCAAAGACAGGATGACCTTCCACAACAACGACAGATGAAAACATCACTAGAGTGAAGCAGCTAATGCAAAGTGATTACAGGTTGACAGTGTGATTGATATCAGATGAACTAAACCTAAACAGAGAATCAGTGCAGACAATCTTGCTGCATGATCTAGGGATGCAAAAGGTGTGTGCCAAAATGGTTTCCAAGATTTTGTCAGAAGACCAGAAGCAGAACCAAGTTAAATTTTGTGAAGTCATACTGGAGAAAATTAATAATGATCCAGATATTCTTAGACAGATCATCACAGTAGATGAAACTTGGGTTTTCCAATATGATCCTGAAACAAAGAGGCAAAGCATACAGTGGAAGACTCCAGAATCACCCAGATTCAAGAAGGCACACATGTTAGAATTAAAAATCAAGGTCATGCTGATCACTTTTTTTGATCAGAAGGGTATGGCTCATCATGAATTTGTGCCTGAGGGTGAAACAGTAAATCAGCACTTCTAGCAGCAGGTTCTCATTTGCCTCCATATCCGAGTTTGATGCAGCAGGCAGGAACTGTGGAGTGACACGTCATGGCTTTTCCACTATGACAATGCAATTGCACACAAAGCAATTAGTGTAAAGCAGCTCTTGGTCAAAAAATAAATAATAGCTCTTGACCACCATCCTTATTCCCCAGATTTAGTACCTTGTGACTTTTGGCTTTTTCCCAGCCTAAAAACTGTGATGAAAGGAATTCATTTCTCGTCTCTAAAAGAAATCAAAGCCTCAGTGATAAGGGAGCTGAAGAAACTTAAAGAGGATTTTACCAAGTGCTTTTGTGGGTGGTAGGATCAAATGCAAAATTGTATTGACTTGTTGGGGTAGTATTTTAAAGGGGATAATTCATAAATTATCAAAACAGACTTACTCAGGGCCCAGGCTGTGAGAAAGCACCTACCATCTGGGCCACCTTTAAACTGCTCATGCAAATTAAATTAAATACACTATATGATGAAAAACATCATGAAAACAGCTGACTTCATGTTCATAAAAGTAAATGTAAGATAAATGAAGAATCAAAAGTTGATATAGAATAATTTATAGTAATATCAAATGTAAAATCAAAATAGGAATAATTTAACAATAAAATAAATAGTGCAAGGTGGTGATAAAGTGATGATAACAAAAACCAACTGTATAGCAGTCAAAAATAGATTTATTGTTATATGAAAAATCAGTGTGGTTTTTGTGGCAGTGTATAGATAATGCTGCCTTTTCAGAATCCAATGTGTTGTTATTCCAAATATGGCAGTGTGTATTGCAACATACAGAAAAATGTTTTTTATTTTGACTAATATAAATTTCGGAGCATGTATGACAACAAGCAGCATAAATACTGAAATTAGTGCAATAAAATAAATAATAGTTTCAGATATTGTTGATTAAGTATTTAAGTATAATGAATAGAGAATCAAAAACATTTACTCTATGCTCAGATATAAATAACAACAATGTTTATAAATATTTTAATAAAATTTGCAAACACAATGATAGTTTGATAACTGAATTACATAAACAAGGTGTTATCAATCATATTCTACTTCAGCATATCATTGGTGTTAAGCAGTATGGCCATAAGTATATGCATATTTCTGGTTCTATAGCTAAACATTTTTCCTGTTTGACTCCTGAATACATTAGTTAAAACAAACAAGTTATCTCTTTAACAACTTGTTTCTTTTCCTACTACTCACTTTTCAGTTTAAATACTCCAATCAGTGGGGTATATTACAACTTTACACATCACTGCTTTTCTGAAAAACATTTTAAACCATATCAGTAAACAATTTGGTTGGTTTGAGTTTAATGAACATTGTCAAGATAGCAAATTTATTTACTATTTAATCAAGATATTTACTAGTGCTTACTTTTTGAAAAGAGAAATTTTCTTTGTGTAACTATTTAATTAAAAATGAATTACATATTGTTGCTGCAGATGTTAAAGTTTGTACCCCAAATATACCTCATCATTTGGCACCAAACAAGATTCAACAAGGTTCAATAAACAAAAACTCTTACTCTTCTCACTACCTTTAATTCTTTATTTATTGATATTTTTTTACAGTTAATAGACCATTGCTGGAAGAATGTTGTATTACAATTTGAAACTAACTTGGTGACAATTACTCCATTTCAATTGCCAACATCTCTCTCTTCACTTCATACTGTTACCCATAGCTGAAACTATCAAACAATTTTTTTTTATCAAATTGTGATTACTCAAACATTTTATAGATGACATAATATGGTTATCTATTAGGTTGAGGAATATGTTTGTAACATTTTTATCAAAGATTTTTATTTAAACAAAAATGAAAAGTTATGGCTATAAATTAATAAATTATGTATTCTCTGTTGCTCTTTATGACCTCCTCCCACCTCTTGACCAATTTGTTGATGCTGTTCCACCAAAAATCCCTGGGTCTGGTATCAAAGAATTTGTTGAGCCAGTTTTTAAGGTTTTCTTCATTGTCAAAGGTAACAACCCTCATATGGTTCGATAAAGAGCAGAAAAGATAGTAATCTGTGCATGCAAGGTTTGGAGAATACAGCAGATGCTGAAGGACCTCCCATTCGAGCTTTTGGAGTGTGGCTTTGATGACTTGTGCAACATGAGGCCTGGCATTGTTGTGAAGAAGTATCATTTGGCCTTGTTGATGGGGTCTTTTCAGTCAAATAACCTCATTTACATGATGTAGCTGGGCTATGTAGAGCTCCTTGTTGCCCATGGCATTCCTTTCGATTTTCCAGTGTACCAAACACAGATCATGGTCTTCCTTGGATGGAGGTAGGCTTAGGCTTTGGCGTACCTCCAGGAGCCACCCATTCCTTTCTTTGCTTCATATTAATATATAGGCACTATTTTTCATCTCTTGTGACAATTTGGTACAAAAAGTGCTGTTTGTGACCGCGTGTTGCTCGATGGTGAGCAAGATGTTGAGAAGCAATTTGAAGGCGATTTTCTTTGTTGCTTTCACTAAGCTCATGAGGCACCTAGACTCCCAATTTTTCAGCAAATCCCATTGAATGAAGATGATTGAGAATCGTTTTTTGATCACAGTTTAATTTTTCGACCAATTCATGACTTGTTTGGCAACTTTCTTTCTTCAAAAGTGCTTTGAGATGATCTTTGTCAAATTCAGAAGGTTTTCAGCTGCAAGGCATGTTGTCAATGTCAAAATTGCCATTTTTGAACTTTGCAAACCATTTTCTTGCCATACATTGGCCAATGACATCTTCCCCATATACCATGCAAATGTCCCAGGCTGCTTTAGCAGCTTTTTGGCCTTGATGAAAAGCAAAAAACAGCAGGTGTCAAAAATGTTGCTTTTTACCCCCTGAATATTCCATATGTAAGCCTCACAAATAATAAAATCTCAAAATACTCAAAAAGACAATCAGCATAGTTTTTTACAGTAGAAAGAGCTCTATTGAATAAATATATACATTTTGCCAAAAAGTAAAAAATCATTGTAAAATAAAATATAAAAACACTACAAACATAATCCTCAACCCAATATTAGCAATACTACTATGCAAAAGGCACTTAAAAATCTTTTTTCAATCTGCTTGTCTTAATATTAATTTTCATCATATCTGCACCAAATCCCAAACTTTAGACCATCTAGACTTTTAAAAATGTTGATCATGTAATTGATAATAATTGTACCTGTGGTTTTTTTACTAAAGTCTTTATCAAACTCACAGCTTTCCTACTTTCCTTGGAATCTTTCTTACATGGGTCTTTACATCACCCACCACATATTTTCAAATCAGAAGTGTTTTCAGAGGCAATTTTATTAGATGACTAAATGAAATTCAAACAGATTATATTGGAAAACTTAAAAGATTTGAAATTAAATGTTTATTATCAATTTTAATTTAAAAAATGGTTGATGATATGATAAATACAGCCAAAACTTGGTTAAATTGTTTTAAACCTCATTACACCAAAACCAAAGACAAAAATTCTCAATTCCATAAAACTGTTTGAGCTACTTCTTTTACCAATTGCATTTATATCATTGACAAAGAAAAACATCTCAATTCGTTATCCACTATTATTTGTAAACGACCAGCAACACTTTTAAAATTTTTTTAACTACAAAAAAATATTCTTAAACTTGCAGCTAACCAACTATAAAAATAGATCTTCTTTTGTTTGTGGTCATTGCACTCTTTTTGGTAATCATAGAACACATAAAAACATGGTCTGCAACATGGTTTGCAACACAATGTGTTTAATCTTTCTTTGATAAATGGTGATTTCATTTCGAGCTTTAAAACAGCAAAAGTTGTACCAATTCATAAAAAGGGTAATGTAACTAATGTAATGTCTAAAATACTTGAAAAATTAGTGTATAATCGAGTAATCTCATTTCTAAAAAAAAAGTACAAGTACTTGGTATATTTTTTGACTTATCTAAAGCATTTGACACCATAGATCATAAAATTTTATTGACTAAATTGTGGCATTATGGAATTAGAGGAGTAGCAAATAAGTGGTTTGATAGTTATCTTAACAACAGAAAGCAATTGGTTGAGGTAAATGGCATTTGCTCTGATACAAAAATGATAGAATTCGGTTCAATATTGGGTCCTTTACTCTTCTCTATTTATGTAAATAACTTTAAAAGAAGTTTAACCTCTGGTAATTGTATCATGTATGCAGATGACACTAATGTGTTCTTAAGAAATAAATGCTATGAAGAACTTTACAAAATTGCAAACCAAGAGTTAATAAATATTGATAATTGGCTTTCAGCAAATTGGTTAATTTTGAATACAGATAAAACACATTATATGATATTTTGCACAGCTAAAACAAAGCCTCCTTCAAATAACTTAATCCTCGCAATCAGAAATAATTGTGTTTCTCAGGAATTAAAAACAGGGTTTTTGGGAATAATTTTTCAAGAACATTTAAGCTGGAAACCATATATGGAGTTTATGCTAAAAGAAACTCTGTATCACTTATGGTACTATTAAGAAAATTTTAAAATACTTTGACAAAAACATACTATTACTACTTTACAACTTTTTGAGTCACATACGATATGGCATTGGAACTAGGTACAGTATGATGGTAACAAAACCACGGTTCAAAAAATTCAACAAATTGTGAATAAGTTTATTAGAATGATTTTTGGATTACATCATAGAGCAAATGTCACAAACATAATTAAAGACAATGGTATAATAACAATTGATCAAATAAATAAACTAGAACTATGTAGTTTTATGTACAAATACACAAAAAACTTGTTACCACCATGCTTTTTTAATTTATTTCAACACAACACCATAGGCAATGACTCACAAATAAACACAAGAAGTCAATCTAAATTTTTTCCATCATTTTGTAGATTGAATGTGACCAAACAATCATTAAAGTATAGGTGTCCACTCCTTTGGAATAATGTCCCACATAGATTAAGGGAGTCTGGGTCTTATAAAAATTTTTGTAAAGAATTTTTAAACTATCTTATAGAAAAATAAGCTTTCAAAAAAAACGAATTTAACAAACTTTTAGAAAAACTTTTGGTGGTTGCTGTTCTTTTTTTCAGGAAACTTTAAATAGTTTGATGAAGAAACTAAGTACAAGCTCAAGACATTCCACAAGAAAATTAAGTTAATAAATCAATGACAAAATTTGCTGATCGTGATAAAAATTCAATAAATTTTTTATATGATGCACACCATTCTTTTTATGTTTTTGTACTTTTTGGCTATTGTTTTTTTGCCAGCCACATACATTTGAAATGGTCCTTTTGACCCATGGCAGGATTTCTTTTGGTGGGTTTCTTTGCCTGCCTGATTGCTTTTGGGTCCTGACCCTTTTGGTCACAGAGTTTGTTGTTTCTCCCACCCATGATTATGCAACATTCTCTTTATATGGCTTGGATGTATACATTTTATTGTGATAAAGTATCTTTACTACCTTTTGTGTTTTGATATTATTTTTTTTTAAAAAAAATTTAAGTTAATTGTTTTATTTTTTCTCTTTTTCTTTTAAAAAAAAATTAACGTACAGAAGCTACTTCATTTTAAAAGTATGGCAACCATATATCATATATCGCTTAGCCGCTGTTTTCTATTTTGCAATCATTTTTTTAATAAGAACTTCAAAACATAATACCTTGATTGCAAATAAAATTGAATTGAATTGAATTGAATTGAATTTTATTAAAACAAAAAACGGTAAAATTATTTAACTTAAACAAAATCTCAATTGCAATAATTTCGTTATTTATGTCACTTGTTGTAATATATGCTCTGAAATTTGAATAGATGTTTGGTGGTACAAAATTTGAAGATGGCATGAAATAAAAGATTTTTCTTCCCAAAGCTCTTCATCTGACACTTTTCAGGGGAAATCATCAGAATAAAGCAGAAATAAAACTCAACTGGATTATAAAGAGGAAAGCAGAGTTATCATTGGCTGAAAGAAGTTAGCCAATGAGAGAAAATATTAAGAAATTTTGAAAGAGTAGACGAATTCTTTTTGTTTATACAAAAGGATTAAGAGATTTAATGAAAATTGTTTCAAGAGCAGAAAGGTGAAAAAAAGAGCAATCTTGAGCGAGAATAGAAAATTCTAACAACAAAAAATTTTTCTTGATATGTGTAATAAACTGTGTGATAATTCTTCTTGATATGTCTAATATCATAAAATTCTGCAAGCAACCATTTTGAGTGAATCATCAGAGAACCTTTGAGCTGAGCCAAATCAAAATCTATTTTGCCTAATATGACGGCTAACAAAATCTTTTAGGCATAATAATGATTTCAGATCAAGTCATCAACAATATCAGATGACATTAAGGAAACTCTGAATTAGTTATGGCTTCAAATCTTGCCACTTTCCTTCTAAGCAGTGCTCTTGATTTATTTTCCAATTAGTCCAAAAAAGGCATCTGCTGATATTGTCAGACCATCACAGCAGTAAATAAAAGCTACAAAAGGTAATTCATTTAAATGGAATCAACAAACAGACCACTGCAAAAATTTTCAAAAAGTTCTAAGCTTCTTTTAAAACCATAAAATGGGCCAAGTCATGACAGCAGTGCCAACAAAATTAACTTTCGACTTCAATAATTTACTCTTGATGTATTGAAAAACAGCATTGAGAATTGTTTTTTCTTAGCCATAATTGGGAGTTACATGGGTCAAATAAATGGCTTTTGATTCACTTATTATCACATAGTGTTTTTTAATAACCATTTTTCTTTTAAATTTATTTGTCAATTGCTCTTACAAAATAGTTTTTACTCTTACAGTAAATATAACTTTTACCGTGAAGCTACAGAGCTAAATGTTTTTGCTAAGTTGCTTTGTTTAAATTTGTTTTATTATCAAATATAGTAAAGTATTGGTTTTAATACAAGGAATCAAAGACAGTAATCCAGCTTTATGATTTAATTTAATTTACAGCTGAATCAGCTTTTCATTACAAATGTACAGCTGGCTCAACTAAATACACTGCAAAGATGAAGTTTTTGAAGCTATGCTTACTAAAAGCCTGGCCAATTTATTCAATATATGCAGGTTGTTTCAAAAACACTGTTAAAACTTTGTTACATGAATAATTCCTCAAATATTCAATCTTCAGTTAATCCTTTAATTACAGATTAAAGCTAAAAGTACATATACACTCTTTAGTCAACTTCTAAATTTTTCCAATATATTAGTAAAATGACGACTATTGTAAAACGAAAATTTGTGATTGAACAGCACCTGAGGAAAAAGACAAGAAGTGATTGAAAATTGGAAATATACTCAAGATTGGAAAATACTTAAATCTAAACCCAACGTTCATCAAAAAAACATTGGATAGGTATGTGGAGACTAAAGATGTTCAGGGCTGTCATGACCAGGCCAACCAAGATCTCAAAGGACCAAAAACCTGACCAAAGCAATCAGAGAAAAACTTCATAGGAATCCTAGGCAATCGATCAGACAAATGGCAAAAGAGCACAATACATTAGTGGCATCAATGCATAGAATGTGCAAAAAAGATCAAGGGACATATTCTTACAAGCTGCAGAAGTGTCAAATGTTATCTGAAGTCACAAAGCAGAAGAGAGTCCAAAGAGCCAAGGGACTGTTGAAGAGACACAGGGACAGCACATTAAAAAATCTCATCTTTAGTGACGAAAAGATTTTTACAGTTAAAGCAGCATTCAACCATCAAAATGACAGAGTTTTGTCAAAAATCCTGCTAGCCATACCTGAAAGCATAAAAAAAGTTTGCAGATCCCAAAAACCTGCTTATCTTCAGAGGGGAGGTCCCTTTGATTTTTATTGACAGTGATGTCAAAATCAACAAGGAGGTGTACATAAGAAAAATTTTGGAAGGTGCTTTAATACCATGGACTAACTCTCTGTACCTCAATGGAGATTGGACCTTTCAGCAAGATGGTGCAACAGCCAACCATTATTTTAAAGAAATGTCCAAGATTCAATCAGAAGAGAATAAAGATAATTACAAATGAGAGATAAACCTACCCAAAAATGCTAGGTGAGCAATCAGTGGAAACACAAGAAATGAATGATTATGTCATAAATTAAACAATGTTTTAAGCTTGAAAGGTTTTTAAAAAAGGAAAGACAAGATGTAAACTTTGGATAATGTTTGAGAGCAATAAATGGCAAATTTTTATTTAGCTAGAAGGATTGAAAGAGAGTGTGGAAAGAACATTTGGAAAAGATGATGAATAAAGAGAATGCATAGGACCAAAGGACTGAGATTGGTATACTGGAAGGTTCAGAGAAAAAGGTTTCCTTAGAGAAAATAACATGTGCAATGAAGAAAATGAAATCAGGAAAAACATCTGGACTTTCAGAGGTGAGCATGGAAAGGATAAATGCAATTGGGAAAGTTGGAATTGATGTGATGATGAAACTTTGTCAGTGAGTATTTGGCAGAAAAGAAATGCCAGTGAAGTGGAGTGTCAGTCATACAAAGAAGAATAGACCAATGTGAAATATGTGGCAAAAGGGTAACAGTAAACTCAGTGTTATGTACAAAATGTGATTAATGGATTTATCAAAGGTGTTCTAAGTTAAAGAAAGTAACTTTAAGCAGCAAGAGTTTTTGTTTGTAGTAAATGGGATAAAGCAACAAATGGTATGGGAGAAATGCAACAGGAGGTAATGTGTGATGAAGTGAAAACTGTGAAGGGATTTTACTATCTTGGCAATACGTTGAATGCCAGTGGAGGATGTGAAGCTGCAGTGACTGCAAGAACAAGAGTAGAATGGAAGAAATTTAGAGAGGTGGAGAAATATTGTGCAGAAAAAGATTCTCTTTACAGATGAAAGAAAAGATATATAAAACTATGTAAGATCAGCCATATTATATGAAAGTAAAATTTGGTGTTTGAAAGAAAATATAGTAGCTATTTGGAAAAGACCAGAAAAATCTATGGTGAGAGCAATGTGTGGTGTAAAGTTGGTGGACAACAAAAAATACAGTGGAGTTGATGGAGATATTGGGATTGAAGAAAGCAACAGATAAGCTGGCAATGCAAATGGTATGAGGTGTTATGGTCATGTTTCAAGATGACCTGAGGGAGATGTTTTGTTAATAGCAATGGTGCATAAAGTGGATGAAAACATAAGCAGGGTCAACCAAAGATGAAATGGAGAGAACAAGTTGAAGAAAACATGAGAAGGATTGGTTTAAGGAAAAAAGATGTGGCAGATCAGTGTAGGTGGAGAGAATGTGTAGGAAGAGTTGCAGAAGTAGTAAGATGCATCTGGCCACCTCCATTTACAGGGATATTTAAGCAAATTAAAATTGGATTATTGTTGTTGTAAAGTTACAACAGAAACCACTCAAAATGACTATTATGCTCACCTTTTTCAGCTCACAGCAGTTGTTAGCACACTAAGCTATCCCATGAACAGAATATAGTATTTTTTGCAAGTGTCATTGATAAATAGTTAACTGATTAATGTCTAATAATGGGGAAGTATCATTAAAAAAAATTTTTTTCAACTAACTTAAAAAATATAAATCAAATTCTGCACCAACAAGAAATGCTGAATGTCATGATAGAAGAAAAAAGTAAAATATTTCAGTTTTGAGAAAAATATGAAACATTTTCAGGGTAACTATTTTTAACATGTTAAGTGCCAGACGCGTATCGCGCACACATGCATGCTGGTGCCAAGCACTTTTTCCCGTTACATCATCTCATGCTTAATCGCTATCTCGAAGGAGTACAGCAATGCTTCTCAACCTTTTTTTGTGGCGAACCAACCTTTTTTATTGACGTTATTGCAAGCATAAAAAGTGAATTAAACAAAAGATTATTTAACATAGGTACAACCTAAGGTTGCCATATCTAAATAGGCGGAATTCTGGACAGACATAGGCGCACCAACAAAAAAATTTTTAAAGGGGCGGACAAAATAAATTTGTTTCCAAATTTAGGACAAAGACCAAAAAAAAGGTCTTCACTTTGAATCAATCTCCAATTTCCCTATTTTTTTCCCAAAATCATGGTGGTCAGTTCAGCGGCTCGAAAGAGTATGAAAATTCCCAGTAGGAATCTTTTTTATGAATGAGAAACGTGCACACACATAGCTGTACCAGCCCAAAAAATTTTGGGGGGGCAATGAAGCTTTGCCCAAATTTTGTGACATTTGCCCAAATCATGATTTTATAGTACATTTCGGATATGACAAAAAAATTGTCTGAGATTCTCAGACGAAAAACCAATTTTGTCCTAAAATCATGGTGATCTCTAAAAAAAAAAAAAAGGTCTTCACCCAAATTTGGGTTATTATTTTTTGCAGTTCCTCATCGTCACCTCTCTAAATTTCTTGACTTTGCCCAAATTTTTTGTATCGCTGCCCGAAAAATTATGGTTTTGCCCAAATATTTTCTTCTCACTGCCCGAAAAATCTTAATTTTTCCCAAATCTTCGAAACTTGGGGGGCAATTGCCCCCCTGCCCCCCCCAGCAGGTACGGCTATGTGCACACATACATGCTAACACACGCACACATTCCTGCGCAACGAAGCAAAATGAATGTCCAGGCGAACATGACGAAAATATCGTCCTTGGCACTGAAACGATGAGTGAGTGCCTTATGACGTATACATCCATCATAAGGCACTCTGCGCATAACGCTTCGTGACATATATATCCGTCATAAGGCACTTAACTTGTTAAAAGATTAAAAACTATTATTAAATTCGCCATAAATTTTTTCTGCTTATTTACATTACAATTAGTCAATAAAGTAATCCAACCATACCATCTGCATCACAACCACGTCGATAGTCAATAGCCCAATCATCCTCCCAATTCCACCCTTTTGGACATACCACAGAATCCAGGTCTTTTATTTCTTCTCCATTTGTAAGAATCATTTTAAAAGATGTCCAATTTTTTCTTGGGGCTCGTTTTTCATAGATAAAGCATTCCTTTCAATTCAACAAAAAAACACATTTTATTTATACTAGAAATAGTGATCAGGATATTTTTACAGACTTCTAAAAAAGATTCTTCAGTAGTTTCGTTTGATCTTGAAAACTGCTTACTAACAGTCCAATCTCCATCCCATTCCCATCCAACAGGAGCAAGAAATATACTTTTTGGAAGATCAATCTACAAAATAAAGTACATTGCAAAAATATTGTAAAAATAACATTTGCAATAATATAAACAAAACCTCTCCAGAAATATCTTTAAATCCACCTGAAGCCCAACCGCGAAGAGGATTTTTTACTTCCATTTCATACTAGAACAAAAATTTTATTAACATTACCATCAATAAGGAAAAATTTTTTAACTAAAATTTTTATGTAAATTATTTTGAAAGTTTGCCCTAAGCTAAAGTTACAAAAAACACAAAAAATTTTTTTTAAATTAAACACTAAAACAAATTAGCTATTCATGAGTACAGTATCAGTAATCGCATATATAATCTCTTTTTTTGACCAAAAAATTGAACTATACTCCCAAAGGTAGAAATACTAGCCAAATGATAGTATATTAAATAAATACAGTATAATAAAAATCATACTGTTCAAATGTTCAAAATTATCAATAATGGAAAGCCACAACAATATAAAGTTTTATTTACTAAGTCTAGAGAAATTCATAACCAATCGACTAGACAAGCAAAAAATGAAAGTAATTATATCTCACAAATCCAAACTAATTCTGGAAAAAAATCAATTCAATATGCAGGAGCAATATTGTGGAACAAAATACCTAATTCCATTAAATCTCTTTCTTTTACTTCTTTCAAAAAAAAATATAAAAAACTAATATGGAAATACTAATAGAGTACTAAAGTGTTATATCTTGTATGTTGGATAAAAGATCAAAAATTTAATCTCATTGTAGTTGGAATATGCACAAAATGTCTCATAATTTTAGAATAAATAATATTACTTTAGAATTATTGTATCAGTTGTATGCTTTCTTTTTCTGCTTGTATTTGTTTACATTTTGTTTTGTTTTTTGTTTTTTTTCTTTTATTATTTCTTTTATAATCAGCACCAGTATTTCATATCCAGTATTTCTTGCCTTTTTCAAATTAACTTCATGTTACTACATGAAAAAATGGAGGCACCTCGACTTTGATAACCATATGGTTCTTTTGATGCCTCCATGGTGTAACTTGAATGCACAATTCTCAATCAGTTAGATTTTGTTCTAATTAAAAAGTTTGTTAGTTGTTAATATGTCATGCTATGGTTATGTCAAATAAAAATTTTGTCTTGATACTATATTAAACATTAAATAAACTAATGCTAAAAAAATATATTTATTGACATAAAAAATCTTTGCAATAATTGCTTCATTTTTTAACCAAAATTTGTTTTTAAATTGCATTCTTTTTAAAAGTAAAATATCAAAACTTTTAAAAACACAAGCAGCCAGTAGTATGGCTCAGAAGTATGAGTAAAACAGTATGTTGACAATAAAGATATTTAATATGGTTTTAGTTCAACTCCTAACAAACACATGACTCTTTCTTATGTTCTTAGCAAAGGTATCTTGCAACACTTTAGCAAGCAGTTTTAAATTAAGTATTACACATATATATATATATATCTATATGTATAAATAACCAAATTGTCTCAAAATGCTGGTACAGTGCTCGATAACCTGGTTAGAGCAATTTATTTAAATTAAAAACACTACAACAAAAAAGTTGAAACCACTACAGTCTGTTTCATCGTATAGAATTGTCAGGTGGTTATTTATTTTGACATAAATTTTGCTTCTTTATAATAAATTTGATATTTGAAAAACAACTATAGCTCAACTTTATGCAGTTTTTGTTATAGACCTCATGGTATTCATTGCTGGGTGCAAAAGGCTTGTTGAAAAAGGGAAAAAAATCTTTTTTCCAAGTTGAAATTTTTTTTCCTATTCTTAAAAAATTATTTTTCTATGTTGAAAAAATTTTTTATCCTCCTATAAAGCAAGCTACATAAAAGACTTTCTCTTTGAAAATAAAAATTATTTAATGATTTGTTAAAACCATAGTTTCTCTTGTTGTTTTATGTTTTTCACCGGCATTCGATCACTTTTTTTAAACTGTATTTTCATTCATGGGTTTTGTTTTTTCAGATTTTTAATTGCTCCTGTCAAGCTCAGGCAGGTGAAATAGTTGGTTGAAACCGTAAATTTAATTTTGTAGTCAGAAATTTGCTTAATCAATTTTACTTCTCTGATTTGACATCGTTGAGCACTTTTTTTGATAAACACCAACCAAAAATTTTGCAGAACTTCAATACATATACTGTATATATATATATATTATATTTATACAAATAATGTATATATATATAACCGAATTGTCTCAAAATGCTGGTACAGTGCTTGATAATCAGGTTAAAGCAATTTATTTAAATTAAAAACACTACAACAAAAAAGTTGAAACCACGACAGTCTGTTTCATTGTATAGAATCGTCAGGTGGTCACTAGAAAATCAAAATGCAGTTAGTTTTATGCGGTTACTTAGTTAGTTTTATAAAAGGCAATTGCTGCCAAAGCTCTATTATTTACAAAGCCACCTTAAAATCTGGCAACATTGCAAAGCACTATTATGGTTGTAGTGAAACGGAATTCAAAACCCATTTCTACAACCATAATCAAAGCTTCAAGTTTCAACAGAAATGCAATGCAACCGAACTGTCAAAAGCTTTCTGGCAGCTCAAAGACACAGGACAAAACCCTTGCATTGAATGGAGTATTGCGACCCGCACCACACCATACCATTGGGTGCTAGATGGTGCAACCTCTGCTTAGCAGAAAAACTTTTCATCCTCCGAGTGGACCCTACCACAATGCTGAATAAAAGATTGGAACTAAATGGAAAATGCCGTCATAAAAACAAATTTAAATTAAAAAACTTTTCATAATTATTCGCAAATTTACCTATCTCAATATTAGAATTATTTTACGTTTGAATCAGACCACTTCTATCAAACCAACAACACCCTACAAACAATCAAAGCTTACTGGAAAACATCACTACAAGAACAAATTCAAATTAATTAAATTACCTTTTTTGTCCGTTATTTCAATCTGCTATCATTTGCACTTTACTTCACTTACTTAACTTTTTCACCTCATACGATCTCTCCCATAAGCTTTTTATTACTTTGTAGATTTTTCCTCCCTCCTCTTATACTTTTTACAATATGCCTAACTCTCCATCCCTCACCTTTATATGGATACAAACTTCTATACAAGCATTTTCTATATTTTTGAGTTATTTTTCTTGTATGACGTCACAGGAGCTGCATTATTTGCATTATTAACTACGTCTAATTTATTTCAACCGTATTATTTTTACCACAAATAACTATATATTTTTGATTTTACCATTTGACAATTTAATAGGATGAAACAGACTGTTGTGGTTTTAACTTATAAAGTGTAGTGTTAAATAAATATAATATATATTAATAAAAGCATTAAAATAGATTAAAAATTAACAATTAAAATCCATGACAGCCTGTTTCATCCGAAAAATCGTCAGATGGAAACTAGAAAATTAAAAATGCAATTAGTTTTAGTAAAAATAATACGTAGTAAAATTGGTTAAGCAAATAATACAATTCCTGTGATGTCATAGAAGAAAAAATATAAGAATTGCAAGTATGGAGGTTTGCATTCATTTAAAAATGAGGGAAGGCAAGTTTGGTGTGTTGAAAAAGGTATAAAAGTAAGAAACTCTTATAAAGCAATATAAGTAAAAGGGGGAGAACTGTAAGGTTTGAGGTAAAAAGGAAAAGTGAGTGAAAGATAGTGCAAACAATAGTGAGAGGTACACATGGATTAAGAAGGACAAGAGAGTACACAAAAGAGAAGGGTGATTCAAGTGCACAAAATCAGGTGGGTCATATATTTAATATAAAGTGAATTTATTTTAGCGGTGGCATATATCTTGTTAGTTTGTAATTAAAAATCTTATTCAAAAAGAAAAGTAAATGAAAAATTTCATTTGAATAAGATTTCCAACTGCCCTCTGATGGGCTCGGACAGGCAAAACAGTCTGCGGTGGTAAATAAAATAATGTGAAGGTACGGTCTAAAATTTGATAAAACTGCTATGACCCAGCGTCACAGAGAACTTCTCTCTGAAGAGCACCAGCCAAAAAACTATGTTCGTGTGTATATATATATATATATATGTGAAAGTGATTAAAAATTAAAAAATTGAAAATTTGAAATCCACCATAGTCTGCTTTGCCAAAGACAGCTCATCAGATGGAATTTGTGAAATGAAAAAACATAGAATGTAAAAATATGTAAAAGGTGGAAATATTTTTATATTGACTGTCACTCAATTTATCCACTAAAATAAATAATTCTCTAAGAAAACATCAACAGTAACACATGCAAGTTGGCTACGTATGCACTGGGTATAAACAACTTGGTCTGATTTAAAACAACAAGGAAACACATAACACTGCATAAAAATGTCATACAATAGAAATCGTAAAGAAACAAACGTGTAGGAGTAAGGTTTGGCAGGCAACACAGAAAAGAAGCAGGAAGAGTAAGTCAAAAAGATTCAAGTGAAATTGCATAATTTAAATTTGTTCATATGACGACATTTTCTGTTGAGTTCCGTTCTTTTGTTGAGGGTTGAGCTTGGATCTGCCTGTAAGATTGTAAGTTTTTCTTTGAGGCATAGATTGCAAGACTTTGCCCCCAGATGATATGGGGCCGTATGGGCCACGATACTCCATTTTATCTGGGGTTTTTTTTCTTGCGTCCTTGGCCTGCCAAAAAGCTTTGAAGAGTTTGGTAGCATTACTCTTTCTCTGGAATTTGAAGCTTTGGTTATGGTTATTGAAACTGATTTTGAATTCCGTTTCACAACAACCATAATAATTGTTGGCAGTGTTGCCGGATAGCAAGCATGCTTTATAAACAATAGAACTTTTGTGGCATTTTCCCTCCAACGGACAATTGACTTTGTTTCTGTAATTGCATGGTGGTGTGGTGCTATTAGCAGTAGTCTTGTTGGACAGCACGATTTTATTATGCCTCGATATAATTGCCGCCATGTTTGGCATACAGCTATAACTCACTTTGATGTTGCATCTGTTGCAGATCTTGTGCAGTCAGTGATGGGGAGTGTAGTATTTAGCAAGCAGTCGTAAGAATTCCTTGCCGATATTAGTTTTGACATGCTCGCTAAATGGTGGGTTAAACCACGTGATGTTACGTTTTCTCTTCTTTTTCTTGGAAACAAGGTTATCTGCATACTCCAGTTTACCAGTGTGTCCACTTCTATGCATAGCCTCTTTGTACTCCGGGACTGCATTGGAAAATTCCTTGCTGTCGCATGAGAGTTGCGATAGGCAAGTAGCAAGCATTAGTGGCAGTTGCTTCTTAATGACTGATGGATGGTTAGATAAACGGTGTATATACAGAGGTTGGTCATTGGTTTTACAGAAGGGCCAGTATCTTCCCAACCTCAGGTCTAAGGTAACATCGAGGAAATTAGTTTGGACGAGGTTGGTTTCTGCTGTTATTTTTAAGCCGTGGTGTATGTTCAGTACAGCAGTATATTAACCGATTTTAATTGTTAATTTTTAATATATTTTAGTGCTTTTATTAATAAATACTGCTCTAACTATTTGGTTATTGAGCTCTGTACTGGTGAAGTAAAGCAAACAGATATATATATATATATATATAATTAGCAAAAGTGATTGGACAAAGCCCGGTTACTGCCATAGCTGTCAGAACAAATGAGATGCGAAAGCCATGTCTATTGTAAATTAAGTACAATAAAGCATTTAAGTCACGACAAGGCCCTGTTTCACTCTTATGGATCTCATCAGGTAATTGATATGACAATAAAGTACAAGTGCAGTATTTACATACATGGGACGCAAAAAGGTAAGTTACATACACAATAATACATTAGTAAAACCAGATAGAGAACCAGATACAATCATGCAGCAATGGCTCTAGATATAGAACTGAACACATTGCAATTATTGGCGTCTATAGATTCGAACATAAATGCAGCATTGAAATCCTCAGCAAGTTCATCGAAATGTTCAGTACAGCAGTAATATTTATACACTATAAACTGGAAATCTAGGGAAAAGCAATGTCATGTGTATGTATTAACCGAAAAGCATGGCAGGCTGGGCTTCAGCTGTTTCACATAAGCTCATCAGCAATCGAAATAGAAAGTGCTCTAGCCTGCAGGAGTGAATCAATCTTTCCCGCAGAGTGCTCAATGAAAAAAATCTGAGCAATTTAATACAAAATTTATTTAATCACTGTTTAAAAACCACAACAGTTTGTTTCATCCTTAGAATCATCAGGTGGTTACTAGAAAATTAAAAATATGAGTATAGTTATTAGTGGTAAAAAAATGCATATGGAATAAATGATACCTAGTTAAATTAAGCAAACAACATGAATCCTATGATGTCATACAAGAAAAAACAACTCAAAATATAGTAAATGCAAATATAGAGGCTTGCATTCATTTGAAGGTGAGGGAAGGTGAGTTGGGTGTGTGGTAAAAGATAGAAAAGGAAAGAAAATAATCTAGAAAGCAATAAAAGGAGTAACAAGAAAAATCACATAAGATGAAAAAGTAAAGTGAGTAAAAAATGGTGTGAACGATAACAGAAATATAAACGGATTTAATGATGGACAAGAAAGCACACTTGCACAAGAAAGCACACCTGATTATTTGGCATTTCAGAATGTTTTGGAAAGCTCCTTGGCATTTTTTTTCTTTATATTTTTAAATGATTGTATATGGTTATAAAATTGTGATTTGAAATTTGTTTCGCTGCAACCTATGTAGCTTTCTGTTGTATTTCCATGAGATATGTCTGCTTGATAAATGACAAATTGTTGTCAGCAAGATCCTTTTAGTGGACAAATATCTTTATTTTTACAGTTGCATGGTTTTGATTGTTGAGAGCTTTCTCTTTCCAGTAGCTTCTTGTTGTGCCTGATTATAATTGTTTTCATGTTAGGCATGCAGCTATAGCTAATTTTTATGCTATTTTGATTTAGAATTTTATGAAGCTTGTGTTGTGGTAGAAGTGTTAGTTTATTAATTTTAAAAACTCTTTTCTGATATTGTTGGAAACATAGTTGTTAAAAGGCGGGTTGAACCATATGATTTTACGTTTTCTTGCTTTCTTTTTTGGTTGATTTTGACTAAATATTAAATTATCTTTGTAGCCACTTTGTTTAATTGCGTTTTTATATGGTTGAATAGTTTTTTTTGAAATTATTCAAATCACAAGAAAGTTCCAATATTCTGTTGGATATCATGCCTGGTAGTGCTTTTTTTATGGAAGGTGGGTGGTTTGAATTAATATTTATGTATAATTGTTGATCATTGGATTTGATCATTCAAACCGTATTTCGTTTCGCAGCATCAATAGTACGATTTGCGAGGATCATTGCTACCCATTGATATGCTAGCTTTATAAACAATAGCTTTCTAGTGACAATTGCCATTTAGATGACATTCTGCCTTATGTCAGCAGTTGCAAGAAGCATGCACATTGTTGTTTTTTGATGCCAAGATGGTCTTTTTGTGCCTTGAGAGAATCGCTGCCATGTTCGGCATACAACTGTAGCTGATCTTCACAGTGTTTTTGTTGCAGATTTTGTGGAGGCAATGGCGGGAGGGAAAGTGCTTTTCAAGTAAATTAAGAAAAGTTCTTCCAATATTAGTTCCAATATTATTTCCAATTCTTCCAATATTTCCAATATTATCATTGAAGATCAAACCACCCTCCCTCTATCAAAAAGCAACTACCATCAATGCTGGCTGAACGATTATCACAACTCTCCTGCAACCAGCACATGTTCAACAATGCAACTGTTGTTTATCAAGAGGCGAAGCAGAAAAGCTGATACCACAATGAATTAAAGTACCAGCATTCAAGCAGTCCTACCATACTGGCCAAAACAAAAAAAAGAAAACGGAAAATTTTATGGTTCAACCCTCCTTTCAGTAAACATGTTAAAACTAATATTGGAAAAACTTTTCTTAATTTACTCAAAAAGCACTTTCCCTCCCGCCATCGCCTCCACAAAATCTGCAACAAAAACACCGTGAAGATCAGCTACAGTTGTATGCCGAACATGGCAGCAATTCTATCAAGGCACAACAAGACCACCTTGGCATCAAAAAACACCAATGTGCATCTTCCTTGCAACTGCCGTCGTAAGGTGGAATGTCCTCTAAACGGCAATTGTCACAAGAAAGCTATTATTTATAAAGCTAGTATATTAACAGGTAACAACAATCTTCCCAAATCATACTATGGATGCTGCGAAATGAAATTTAAATCCCCTTTTTACAACCATCACCAGACTTTCAAAAACAAGCAAAAAAGATATACCACCAAGCTATCGAAAGCCTTCTGAGAAGCCACAGACAATGGGAGAGAACCTCATGTTAAATGAAGCATTTCAGCCAGATCTAGTACCTATCAACCTGGTGCTGCCAGGTGTAATCTCTGCCTCGATAAAAAGCTAGCCATTCTCCTGGCAGACCCACCTAGCACACTTAACAAAAGAATGGAACTCACTGGCAAGTGTCGCCATAAAAACAAATTTAAACTAAAAAACTTCACGTAATCTTCAGCAGGCATCAAACTCGGTTTTTTTATCATTTGCAACTTTTTTGTTTTTGATTAGTTACTATTTCTGTAAATTTATACTGCATCACTTGTCAATGACTAAAAATCCTCTTACGTTTTCACAGTTGCACTTGTTATTATTTTATTTGTATATGGAATAGCTGTTTATAGTTTTTTAAGTTGTACGAAATTTGTATAATTTCCGGTTTTTATTCTATTTTTATTTTTATTTTATTAGTATTTATTCCAGGTTATGTTTTTGCTTTTAATTTCAGATAATTGCCTGATGAGCCGTTTTCACAGTAAAACAGACTGTTGCGAATTTTAATAAATAAATTTTATCTGCAGTGTTTATACTTAATTTGATATTTTATACTTAATTTGACATACAGTATATATATATATTATATTTATTTAACACTACACTTTATAAGTTAAAACCACAACAGCCTGTTTCATCTTATTGAATCGTCAGGTGGTCACTTATTCAAATAGAATGCACTGTACCAGCAAAGTGAAACATTACTGGATTATATATATGGTGCAACCTCTGCTTAGCAGAAAAACTTTTCATCCTCTGAGCAGATCCTACCACCTTGCCAAATAAAAGATCAGAACTAAATGGGAAATGCCATCATAAAAACAAATTTAAATTGAAAAACCTTTTGTGATTATTCACGGCTTCACCTAGTTTAATATTAGAATTATTTTGTGTTTGAATTAAATCAACTATTATCAAACCAACAACACTCTACAAACAACCAAACCTTACTGGTAATCCTTGCCACAAAAATAAGTTCGAATTAATTAAGTTACCTTTCTTGTTCGTTATTTTAATCTGCTCACTATCATTCGCACTGTCCTTCACTTACTTAACTATTTCACCTCCTGCAATCTCTCCCATAGCCTTTTCATTGCTTTGTAGATTTTTTGCTTCCTCCTTTTAAATTTTTACAACATGCCTAACTCAACTTTCCTCACCTTTAAGTGAGTGCAAGCCTCTATACTTGCATTTTATATTTTTAAGTTGTTATTTCTGTATGACATTACAGGAGGTGTATTGTTTGCATAATTGACTATGTGTTATCTATTTCAGGCATATTATTTGTGCTACAAATGACTATATATTTTTGTTTTCTAGTAACCACCTGACGATTCAATAAGATGAAACAGACTGTTGTGGTTTCAACTAATAAAGTGTAGTGTTTAATAAATATAATACAGTATATTATATTTATATATATATTTATTTAAATACTACACTTTATTAGTCAAAACCACAAGAGTCTATTACATCTTATTGAATCATCTGGTGGTTGCTAGAAAATTTAAAATATGTAGTTATTTGTGGTAAAAAATAATACACTTGAAATAAATAACATGTAATTAATTATGTAAATAATACAGCTCCTGTGACGTCATACAAGAAAAATAACTCAAAAATATAAAAAATGCAAGTATAGAGATTTGCTATCATTTAAAGGTAAGGGAAGGCAAGTTAGGGGTATTGTAAAAAATTTAAAAGGAGGACGGGAAAATTTACAAAGCAATGAAAAGGTTGCAGGAGAAATTGTATGAGGTGAAAAAGTCAAGTAAGTAAACAGTGTGAATGATAGTGAGCAGATTAAAATAAAGGACAAGAAAAGTAATTTAATTAATTTGAATTTGTCTTTGTGGTGATGTTTTCCGGTAAATTTCAATTGTTTGTAGAGTGTTGTTGGTTGATAGTAGTGGTCTAATTCAAATACAAAATAATTCTAATATTAAAATAGGTGAAGCCAAGAATAATTACAAAAGGTTCTTTAATCGAAATTTGTTTTTATGACGGCATTTTCCATTTAGTTCTGATCTTTTATTCAGCATGGTGGTGGGGTCTGCTCAGAGGATGAAAAGTTTTTCTGTTAATCAGAGATTGCACCATCTAGCTCTTAGATAGTGGTTTGGGCCGCAATACTCCATTCAATAACAGGGTTCTTTCTTGCATCTTTAGCTTGCCAAAAGGCTTTAGACAGGTTGGTGGCTTTACACTTTTGCCGATATTTAAAGCTCTGATTATGGTTGTAGAAGCGAGTTTTAAATTTGGTTTCACTACAACCATTATAATTCTTGGCAATGCCATCTGATGTTAGGGTGGTTTTATAAAACGATGGAGTTTTCATGGCATAATCCCTTCATCGGGCAGCTGGTTTTAGCCCTGCAGTCACAAAATGGCACAGTGTTGGCAGGCTTGGTTTTTTGAGCAAGGAGTGCTTTGTTGTGCCTAGATATAATAGCTGTCATGTTGGGCATGTAACCATAGCTCACTTTGACATTGTTTTTATTGTATATCTTGTACAAGTGATGATGGGGAGGAAAGTGTTTCACAAGCAAGTGAAGGAAAACTTTTCCAATGTTAGTCTTTACCTGCTTGCTGAAAGGTGGGTTAAATCACACTATGTTTCGCATTTTAGATTTCCTCTTATGGGTGTAGGGTGGGCTGTTGTACTTCAATTCACCCGACTGTCTGCTTCTTTGCATAGCCTCTTTACACTACAGGATATTTCTGACGAATTTCTCACAAGAACAATAAAAGGTGATTAGCAAGCATCTATGCGAGTTGTTTCTTTATAGTGGACAGGTGGACAGGTGGTTTGAATGATGGTGGACATATATGGGTTGCTAATTAGGCTTGCAGTAGGGCCAATATTTCCCTGACTTCAAGTTGAAGGTAACATTGAGAAAATTAGTTTGGACAAGGTTGGTTTCAGTTGTGATGTTTAAGCCATGTCGGTGGAATAGCTTGATAATCTTTTTCTTTATGTGCTCCAAAGTAGAACCTGAAGTGTTTTCTAGAATGGCCAAACCGTCGTCCATATAAAGACCAATGTTCTTGACACCCACAAGCTGGGATAATTGGTGAAGGATAAACAGGCCAACCAACTTGCATACTTCCACTCCATCATAGGAACCCATAGTAACATCAAAAAGTGAGCCATTTTTTTTTGATTTAGGCACTGTCCCTACTGAAAAGGAGAGATTTTCCACAACTATGGATGATTCTGCTGTTGTCCTTGGTGATTTCTACAAATTGCTTGGCAAAAGTAATGGTGTCCTCAAGCAGTTTCTCTGAGATGGAAGGGTAGAAATCATTTGATGTCATTGATTATGATGATTTTGCAGTGTAACCTTACTGCAAATGATTTTACTTTGCATGATTTTGAAGTGTAATCTTCCCATAAAAACTATCATTAAGCTGAATTGGAATTCTCTCTCGTCATAAGTATATGGCACAATGAGAAATTATTGGCTTTGCGATTACAAGATTGTGAGTTTGCTTCATGCTCAAGGACTTTTGTACCAAAGATGGTCGAGTGACCTTGGTTCAAAACCCACTTGCACCATTCTGTTGTGTTCTTGGGAAAGACACTTTACATTTTCCCCTGCTTGGTGGTCTTGGCAAGCAGATTTAAAATATATCCATATCTTTATTACATTACAAGAGGACAGCAATATCTTGGCATTTCCAGAAGCAGGTTGGGTAATTGCTTACACTATGTATTAGCACCTCTGCCCTTTTCTGTGAGTCAGGAGATTAAATATAGAAAATAAATAAATAATAAAATATTACAGTATGATTCTTTATGCTGCACTGGAACTAGCTGCATTGGTAATGACATTCACTCAAGTGCTTTTGATCTGATGCTTTTCGGCAAAATTCTATATAAAATGATGAATTTTTTTTTATTTTTTTATCATAAAATTGTCATATTTTATTCTTTTTTTTTTTAGAATCAGCATTTTTATTATTTATAAGGTGAAAAATAACTTAATTTTTAAATCTGTTTTTATTCATTACACTACTTACAAAATTTTATTTGAAAAATTTGCATTTGAGTGTATTTTTTTTAACTCATAAAACCTATTAGGTCATATATGTCCTGTTTGAAAAATATTGAATAAAAAATTTTTTAAAACTTAAAAAGTAATAAACATACACTATGAAATAGAACTTTGCAGTAAAAAAATTCGTATTTTAACCAAAATTTATTGCTTTAAAAACACTGTTTCAGCAAAATTAAAATATTTTGAAAAATTTCTATCATGTGATATATAACACAGCATGCCCCATAAAATATGTTTTTGTAAAAATTAATGGATTTTAAACTTTTTTTATGAAAAATATTTTTAAGTTAAGAAATTTATAGATGTTTGTTAAAACAGGACACGTATGTTCTATTTTAACAAACATCTATAAATTTAACAAATGTCTATAAATAGACATCTATAAGCATAAATATATACATGTAAATATATATATAACCAAATTGTCTTAAAATGCTGGTACAGTGCTCGATAACCAGGTTAGAGCAAATTTATTTAAATTAAAAACACTACAATAAAAAAGTTGAAACCACAACAGCCTGTTTCATCCTATAGAATTGTCAGGTGGTTACTTATTCAGATAGAATTGTAATCACCATCTATTTGAATAAGTAACCACCTAATGATTCTATAGGATGAAACAAGCTGTCATGGTTTCAACTTTTTTATTGTAGTGTTTTAATTTAAATAAATATATATATATCTGTTTGCTTTACTTCGCCGGTACAGAGCTCAATAACCAAATAGCTAGAGCAGTATTTATTAATGAAAGTACCAAAATAGATTAAAAAATAACAATTTAAAATCCACAACAGTCTGTTTCATCCTAAGAATCGTCAGGTGGAAACTAGAAAATTAAAAATGCAGTTAGTTTTAGTAAAAATAATACATAGTTAAATTAGTCAAGCAAATAATACATATTTGCACTTTTCTTTGTTGTGGAAGTTATTAAACCATGAGATCACAGCTGTATTGTTATCCCATTGTTGTAGACCTGTTGATAGACGAATTGAAATATTGATCTATCCAGAATGTGTTTGCTAAATTTCCCAAGGTTTGATTTGGTTGGGTTTATGAGCCTGCATAGGGTTGGTGGTAAAGTTTAGCTTATGGTCTTTTAAAGTTATAAATGCTGGTTTTTCTGATAATTGTTCAATGCGGTTGTCTAATTTAAGATTTTTCGCTAGTTGCTTTGCTTTCAAATTGATTTGTCTTACAATGTTTCCATTGGACTTCTGGTATTTGGTTGTAATGCTATCCTGTAGTAATTTCTCGTAGCTGTTTACTTCAATCTTATAAAGGTTCATCATTTTGTCAGCAGGGATGAACAGATCTGGTGATGAATTGATGGTTTTTACATCACAGGCCAATTTATTTTGGAAAGGATTTGAAACTTTACAGGGTGTCAAGAAAGTTCCCGATCGATTTTTTAATTTAATGTAATTCAAAAACTTCAATGAATTATGATAAGTTCTGTACGTCATTTTTCCACTTAATCCTCCTTTTCAATGTTTCAGATACACTTTTCAAATTTTTTTGGCTAAAATAATAATAAAATGAGTAAAAGAGCTGCAATCATTCAACTTCATCGTGCGGGACATTCAAATTCTAAAATTATGAAGTTGCTAAAAGCACCAAAATCGACTGTTCGCGATACAATCTTGCGCTTCCAAGAACTTGGAACCATGGAGGATCGGGATAGGAGTGGATGACCTCGATCCACTTGCACTCCAGCAAAGATCAAGGCCCTCAGGAAGAGAATTCGGAGGAACCCCAAACAATCCTTGAGGAAAACGGCTAAAGACATGAATATCAGCCATGAGTCTGTCAGAACAATTGTTGAACAGGATCTCAAAATGTCCCCGTACAAAATCAGGACAAGACAACTCCTAACTGACCTCCAGAAGCAAAAAAGAAAGGAGAGGGCCAAAATTCTGCTGAACCGTCTGAAGGGAGGCACGGAGAAAGGCGAAATCGTTTTTTCAGATGAAAAACTCTTCTCGGTGGAGGCGAAGTTCAACACCCAGAATGACAGGATTCTCGGAAAGTCGCCCAAGGACCTCCCTGATCATCTTCGATTCGTTTCACGCCGACAGAAACCCTCGTCTGTGATGGTATGGGGTGCAATCTCCAAATCTTGGAAATCTCCCCTCATTTTTGTTAAAGAGGGGGTCAAAGTGAATACAGATTCGTATGTCAATGATATTTTAACCCCTGCCCTCGCATCGATGAAGGAAAAGTTCAAAAATAAGTCCTTCACCTTCCAACAAGACGGCGCGCCTTCTCACACATCAAAGAAGACGCAGAAGTGGTGCAAAGAGCACTTTCCTTCATTCTGGACCAAAGATTTGTGGCCACCGTCTTCGCCCGATCTCAATCCTATGGATTTCTGTGTGTAGGGTATTCTGGAAAAAGAAGCCTGTTCTTCACCCCATAACAATCTGGAGGATCTTCGAGCTTCCCTGAAACGAGCATGGGAGAAAATTCCTCAAGATGCCCTTCGTGCTGCTTGTCAGAATTTCCGACAGAGGCTCCAACGTGTTATTGATACAGATGGGGGTCATTTTGAATAAACCAGATTTTTTTATGTTCATGGAGCTTTGTTCTATCACCACAATAAACCTTTTGTTGATTTAACCTTCTGTCATTAGCCCTATATAATTTTGTTTAGGATCAGAAACTTTCTTGACACCCTGTACAGAATGAAACTGATCGGGCTATGCGATAGAGGTTGGCTTCAAAATCTATAAGATCATTAATTTGAGGCAGGGTTCTTTCTGATTTAAAACTGTAGTTGTTATTGTCTTCATTTTGTGCATGCTCATCATGGTGGTCAAAATAGTAGGCCTTCCATCGAAGTCATCTAATGAAACTGTTTAGCTTTTCCAGTAAGCACTTGAGGTAGTGTTGGTTTGAAGGAATTGGATTAAAAAAAACCTTCAAAAAACCTTCAAAAAAAAACCTTCAAAAAACCTTCAAACCAACACTACCTCAAGTGCTTACTGGAAAAGCTAAACAGTTTCATTAGATGACTTCGATGGAAGGCCTACTATTTTGACCACCATGATGAGCATGCACAAAATGAAGACAATAACAACTACAGTTTTAAATCAGAAAGAACCCTGCCTCAAATTAATGATCTTATAGATTTTGAAGCCAACCTCTATCGCATGGCCCGATCAGTTTCGTTCTGTAAAGTTTCAAATCCTTTCCAAAATAAATTGGCCTGTGATGTAAAAACCATCAATTCATCACCAGATCTGTTCATCCCTGCTGACAAAACAACGAACCTTTATAAGATTGAAGTAAACAACTACGAGAAATTACTACAGGATAGCATTACAACCAAATACCAGAAGTCCAATGGAAACATTGTAAGACAAATCAATTTGAAAGCAAAGCAACTAGCGAAAAATCTTAAATTAGACAACCGCATTGAACAATTATCAGAAAAACCAGCATTTATAACTTTAAAAGACCATAAGCTAAACTTTACCACCAACCCCAAATGCAGGCTCATAAACCCAACCAAATCAAACCTTGGGAAAGTTAGCAAACACATTCTGGATAGGATCAATATTTCAATTCATCAGTCAACAGGTCTACAACAATGGGATAACAATACAGCTGTGATCTCATGGTTTAATAACTTTCCCAACAAAGAAAAATGCAAATTCCTGTCTTTTTTTTATATTCCTGTTATAGATTTTTACCCTTCTATCTCAGAAGAACTGCTCTCAGATGCCATAGATTTTGCAAGACAGTTTGTAGGAATCAATGACGATGAAGTGAGTGTGGGTATGGGTTATCCACTATCTCCAAGGTATGCCAAAATTTGACAACAGTTGTTTTGATAACTTGATAATTGTTGTCAAACAAAATTTGATAACTGTTATCAAATTTTGGCATACCTTGGAGATAGTGGATAACGTGCAGCCATACCCATTTTACTGCTGCTTTATTAATTCACCTTATCTCCTTGTGATTGTGTTTTATTTTACTGTATTTTTTTGCACCACCTGACAACCCTTGCGGTGAAACAAACTGTTGAGGTTTTGACTGATTTTTTGTAATTTTTGTAATTTTTTGTAATGTTTCAATCCAAACCGCTCTGACCTGCTTGCCGAGCACCACATTATTCATTATTTTTATTTGAATAAGATTTTTAATTACAAAGTAAGAAACGATGTATACCGCCACTAAAACAAATTCACTTTAAATTAAATAAATGACCTACCTAATTTTGTACACTTAAATCACCCTTCTCTTTTGTCTTAATCTGCTTGTACCTTTCACTATCGTTTGCACTGTCTTTCATTCACTTTACCTTTCTACTTTATAAAACTGCAGTGTTCCCCCTTTTACTTTTATTGCTTTATAAAATTTTTTCCTTTTACACCTATTTCAACACACCAAACTCACTTTCCCTTATTTCTAAGTGAATGCAAGCCTCCATACTTGCATTTCTTATATTTTTTCTTCTATGATGTCACAGGAGTTGTACTGTTTGCTAGACTAATTTAACTACGTATTATTTTTACTAAAACTAACTGCATTTTTGATTTTCTAGTAACCACCTGATGATTCTACAAGATGAAACAGGCTGTCGTGGTTTCAACCTTTTTGTTTTAGTGTTTTTAATTTAAATAAATTGCTCTAACCTGGTTATCAAGCACTATACCAGCATTTTGAGACAATTCAAATATATATAAACTAAATAAATTTATATTTTTGGAAGTGTTATCTTATTACTTTATGTAGATACCCCTGATGATCCATGGGTGAAACAGTCTGTTGGGTTTTAGTTATGTTTTAATTTTCATGATTTTGCCAGTTTTTAATTTCAAGCTCTAACTTTATTATTGAGCACTTTTAAAGCACTGGTTTTGCAACATTGTTATATACATATATAAACTAAAATATCAATAGAAAGCATTTAACTGAAGTAAAAAATTGATAAGTTTAATTCTTCAATCATTTTTCTGCAAGCCAAAACAATAAAGATAAATTCAATAATGATAGCAAAATTTTTGTCATTAACAATGAGCACATGTTGAACCCAGACTAAAGTAATTTTCAATTGTTTCCAAAAATTATTAAACTTTTTATATATTTAATAAAATAACATAAAACTAAAATATGAGACAAGAAAAGTACATAAAAAAGTTTGCAGGTAATCATCAAGATACTCTGCATGCACTTTGATAAGCTTCCTTCAAAAATATCTTTTGCAATCTTTTTTAATTTTTACAAATCAAGTAAAAAATACTGACCACATTAATTAATAAACAAAATACAGTTTTTGCTCTTATGCCAATTGTTGCTTAAAAAGTATCTTAATGTCTTTTTTTTGGCACTTTAATAAACAGATTCATAATATCATTTGATAAAATTATTTATAATTACCTCTATACTTATTTTTCAACTGGCAGGTAAGAATGGGAGGCAACCATTAAGCAACTATCCCAATCTTTCAGGGATGCTAAAATATTGGTGTCTAAGAGAGATTTTTTAAAATCTGGTTTTAAGTTTTTACATCAAGATATGACTGATATTAAGAGATGTTTGCTAAGACCATCAAGCAAACTTCCTTATGAATTACTACCTTAATGTGGTGGGAAAGTTTGCATGTCTCAGTGATTTGTAAAGCTGTATTGGCCAATGATTTTAGTTCTCCTTTTAGGTACATTCCCATTCAAAACCTTTGCAGATAGAGACCAGAAAAAATGTAGTTTACAAAATGGAAACTTTAAAGCTGGGCAGCTGTGGCAAGCAAGCAGTCTAGGAGGAAATATATAAAAACCCTCTTGCAGTAAGGTTACATTGCAAAATCATTTCTATGATGATTCACAAGAATCTTTTTTATGATACTTCAAGCATTCCAAAGATTAAAAAATTCTGCATTCAGGCACTTGGCAGAGGCATCTGTACTTTCCTAAGTCAGCCTTGTCAAGGTTAGGACACTGGTGGTTAATCTTCAACCAATACAAATTGACTGGTTTCTGGTTCCTGTCTGATCTCTATTGGGTGAAGCTCTACCTTTGTTTGGTGAAAAAAGACTCATCTCCAACTTCTTGGAAAAATCAATTTATTTTACTGAAAAACTGGATGATCATATTGCTGCTTAATTGCTGCGACATTCACCCAAACCCTGGATGACAAACATATAAATACTTTTATGAAATTTCTCTCAAACCTATTAGGTAGGTAAACATCAAATATCCATTTTATATGACTACACAAAGCACTGGGTGCATATGCTACCAAATCACAACAAAAGTCTACAACAGCTCATGGTACTGCACACTTCACAGCACTTTTAAACATTAAACACAAATTGACACAATGTCAACAAAAAACTTTCTCGAAGTCCTGCAACTTAATACAAATGGCATCTGCAACAAAACAGATAAAATGCAACTAATCCATAAAATACACAAGCAGACATCACAACAATACAAGAGACAAAATTTATTCAATTTCACAAAACACCACAATTCCTTATTTCACACCAATCAGACACTCACAAGCAAGAAAAAGGTTTCCTAAATTACCTTAAAAACAACATCAGTTTTTCAAAACTTACTACATTAAACACTTTCCTGTTAAACTACAATTTATCAAAATTTACCTTTTTACATCACAGCTCTTACATATTAGGTTGTCAAGAAAGTTTTTGCAGTTTTTGACCATTAAATTTTTTCATAAATGAGTTTTTTGTTTTTTTCAATCTCTCTCAGGTGGTAGGAAATCATCGTATATGTTATGTCTAATTCAGAGGCAAGCTCTTGAATAGTTATGCATGTATTAGCTTCAACTAAGGCTCTTAATTGATTGTTGTCAACATCCGATGGCCAACCACTATGTTCATGACTTTTATCACCAGTATGAAATTTCTTAGACCACCATTGTGCTGTGCATTCAGTAGTAGTTCCTATGCCAAATGCTTGGTTTATGTCACAAGCTGTTTCTGCAGCTTTATGACCTAATTTAAACTGAAAAAGGAAAGTGGTACAAATTTGGTTTTTTTCATTTTTTATTCAATGTTCTGAAAAAAACGTAATTAAAATAATTAAAATTATAACCATTAGATAGTGCAAAAACATTCAAAATGATATATACAGTACAAAAATATAACAAAAACTTGTTTAATAATAGATAGTTTGAAACCAAAATTTGAAATACCACAAAAACTTTCTTGACAACCTAATATCAAAAACATGTACATTCCAAAAAACATATTATCCAGCTTAACAAACAGAAAATGATTGATCATATGAGGTGTGCAAAAAAAAATTGGACTGTATAAACCATGCTTTCAGCACAATTTCAATTGGCAAGCCACTTGCTCACTGTGAACACAACTTCTTAGCTCTATTGTGTTGCAATTTATTTAAAAAAGTCATTCTGTTTTTGTGTTTCAGGCTTTTATGTAACATAGTGTTGGTAGCCTTCAGCAAAGCTGTTAAGGGTAAAATATACAAGAGTGTTGTTAGACCAGCCATGCTTTATGGAATGGAAACGGTGGCAGTGACTGAACGGCAAATGGGAAAAATGGAAGTTGCAGAGTTGAAAATGGTGAGATGGGCACTGGGAGTGACAAGAAAGGACAAGATAAGAAATGAATATGTGAGAGGGACTGCAAAAATTGCAAAGCTGGGAGAAAAACTTCGGAATGTGAGGCTACGTTGGTATGGACATGTAAAAAGGAGAGAAGAAGACTACGTGGGGAAAAGGATGATGGAGATGGCGGTGCCAGGCAGAAGGAAAAGAGGAAGGCCAAGGAGAAGGTGGATGGATTTGGTGAGAGAAGACATGGAAAGGGTTGGAGCTAGGGAAGGAGATGAAGTAGACCGAGTGAAATGGAGATTACTATCGCGCTGTGGCGACCCCGAGTAGGGAGAAGCCGAAAGAAGAAGAAGAAGAAGTGTTGGTAGCCTTTGTCACAATTTTGTTACATTGTGTTGTGTTTCTTTGTACTCCATGCTCTTGGTTGTTATGATACTATTAGTAGCTCAAGAATAGAACAAAGAATCAACCTGAAGTTTTTGGTGTAACTGAGGAAGACCCCAGAGTGTTTTAAACTTATTAAATAAGTTTATGGTGAAGATGTGATGTCGAGGACACAAGTCTTTGAATGGCATAAACATTTTGAGAAAGCCACAAGGAAGTGGAGGATGATCCAAAGACAGGATGATCTTCCACAACAAGGACATGATGGAGAAAATTAAAAATGATCCAGATATTTTTAGGCCAGGGGTGGGCAAATTTTAAGCTCATGGGCCGCATTTAAAAGTTGAATTTGTTTGCAGGCTGCACTATAGTGATCTCTAAAAAAGTTTTTATTTTGATTCTGACTTGGATTTTTAAATTTTTTAGCTCAAAAAGAAGTGATCTCTTGAAAATAAAAATTTTTACTGTGATTCTGCATATGATTTCTGAGTTTTCAAGTCTAAAATAAAGTGACCTGTAAAAAAAGGCCTTCACTTTGATTTGGCCTCAGATTTCTTGGTTTTCTAAAAATCAGTGATTGCTAAAAGCAATGAACAAAAATTTGGTTGAAGACAAAAAAAAAATCTTAAAGTCTTTTATCAGAAATCTATTACTCTTTTTCCAGTAAAGTTACATTGATGATTTTATTTAACTGATTAAATTGTGATGCATACATTTATGTAAAAAATTGGTCAACTTTTAATTTAATACAGTAAAAGTTAAAAATTTAAAACCAACTGTATCATTATAAAAAATCAATTTCAACCTATAAAGACCATCATCAGTTTCTTATTCAAATAGAATCTTTTTGAATAATCTATTTGAATTCATTCTATTTGAATAAAAAACTGATAATGGCCTCTATAGGTCAAAGTTGATTTTTCCTAATGATAAAGTTGGTTTTAAATTTTTAGTTTTTATTTTCTATATTAAATTGAAAGTTGACCGATTTTGTGAATAAATTTATGCATTGCAAGACAAAAAACAATAACTTTATTAAAGTATTTGTTTAAAACCTTTGCGGGCAGCACAAAAGGTTGTTGCATGTGGCCCACAGGCCATAGTTTGCCCAACCCTGTCTTAGGCAAATCATCACAGTAGATGAAACTTGGGTTTTCCAATATGATCCTGAAACAAAGAGGCAAAGCATACAGTGGAAGACTCCAGAATCACCCAGACCCAAGAAGGCATGCATGTCAAAATTAAAAATTAAGATCATGCTGATCACTTTTTTTGATCAGAAAGTTACGGTTCATCATGAATTTGTGCCTGAGGGTGAAACAGTGAATCAGCACTTCTAGCAGCAGCTTCTCATTTGCCTCATTATCCGAGTTTGATGCAGTATGCAGGAACTGTGGAGTGACAAGTCATGGCTTCTCCACTATGACAATGCAATTACACAAAAGGCAATCAGTGTGAAGCAGCTCTTGGTCAAAAAATAAATAATAGCTCTTGACCACCATCCTTATTCCCCAGATTTAGTGCCTTGTGACTTTTTGCTTTTTTCCAGGCTGAAAGCAGTGATGAAAAGAACTCATTTCTTGTCTCTAGAAGAAATTAAGGCCTCAGTGACAAGGGAGCTGAGGAAACTTAAAGAGGATTTTACCAAGTGCTTTTGTGGGTGGTAGGATCAAATGCAAAATTGTATTGACTTGTTAGGGTAGTATTTTAAAGGGGATAATTCATAAATTATCAAAATATGTTGTATTAACATTTTTAAAACAACAGTCTGTTCTTTTTGTCACACCTCATGTCAGTACATTTACAACCATAACAAATCTTCTCATCATTATGGTAATCACCAACCGAAGACCATAGAAGAGAACAGATTGAAGACATCCTGCTTAACTCCAGTCACATCACACTAAACACAAACACTCCAACATCTCTACCACCCAATCAAACACAAAAACCTGCTTCACCAAACATCATCACTGCTTCAGCAAATTTGCATTATTGCACCAGTTGGCAGACCATCCACTCCCTCATGTCCAATCACTACTTTACTCACCACACTCAATATACATCACAAGACCAAAACTACACTCTTTCTTTTTAAAACAATAACCAACTACCAAAAGGCCAATAGGACATCATTTAAACAACATGTTGAAAATTTCATCTCTTGCACACCCCACAGCATAAATGTTCATTAGGCAAACAAACACATTACCAAGGCAATTTTGGATGCCAACAGACTCTTCAACACTAAAGGAAATCACACCCACTTATCCATCACCATAACCATATTTGCAAACAAAAAAGATCAGACCCACAAATTATTACTCTTAACAATCACATAAACAAACAAATACATGAACACAAAACAAGAAATTTGGAAACAACATCTTGACAAAATTGATCACAAACACAATCCACACTCCCTGTGGGACACCATAGCAAAGCTATCCAACAAAAAACACCCACCCAACAGAACAGAAGCATTCGTTTTGGAACTAAAACAACCATCACTGACATAGACAAAGCAAAAGCTTTCAATAAACAAATAACAACCATACAAACACCACTCCATACAGCACAAACAAAATCAATAGGCACATAGACCATACAATCAAGACCCTTCCCACTGAGAAAATATGATTTACCACTACACAAGTGCAATTAGCTGTCATAAACAGTACAAACAACAATACCACTATACCCAAAGTAGTAGTATTTATTTATCGCGTTCAAAAATTGGCAATTAATCAACGGAATGAAAATACACTAACAAAAAAAGCGACAAGGTGAAGCGAAAGACCATTATTAGTAGCCTGATGGCCACTCGGTTGCCGAGTCTGCTTCACCTCAAAAATGTTGACACCCAATTGGCATAAACATCAGATACCTCAACAACAAACACAATCCAAATAACACATGTACAACATTGCCTTCAACACTGACACAAAACCCCATTTTTGAAAACATGCCACAATTATTCTCATTCCAAAAGCAAACAAAGACTGAAACATTGGCACAAACTACTGAACCATTATTATTACTTATTATTATGAAATAACTTTTATTACTTATTTCCAAAACACTAGAGAAAACACTATTACCATACATAACAAAAAAATTTCAATCATTTCTTATCAACATAAATTCAAACATAAACACTCAACACACAATGCTTTGCACAACATCTGTTACCAAATCACAATTAAGGCTTCAACAATCCAAGGCCTCCACAACACACTGTAGCTGTAGCTTTGGACATGAGCAAGGCATTTGATACAGTAAACATACACAAACTTATATACAAACAAACATTCTTAACAACATTATCAAGTTTAAAGCAAACATAAAAAGGACAAGCATGCACTTAATACAATGACACACTCTTCAAACTCAATCAAATCAACACTATACCATTTCCAATTCAAAATGAGACTAAGCAAATTCAAAGTTAGACCAAGCAAATTCAAAGTGAGACCAAGCAAATTCAAAGTGGACTAAGCAAATTCAAAGTGGACTAAGCAAATTCAAAATGAGACTAAGCAAATTCAAAATGGGACTAAGCAAATTTAAAATGAGACAAAAATAAAGGTTGGTGTTTCGTTCTTAAAAAATCACCCAAATCGTTTATTTTGAAAATCAAATGTTACGTAATAATGGAATTGGTACTGTAAGATTGGCTAGCCGTGTAAAATCATAGTTTTCGAACGTAAGTCGCTGGTTGTTTACGTGATTGCTGAAGAAGTGGATTGTATACTATTTGTAATAAAGAATACATTGTAATAGTCTTGGCTGTGGTGTGGCTCAACTGTATTTTGAGGTTACTGGTTTCTAGGGCTGAGCCAGTAATACGATTAAGAAGTTCATCTTTAGTAAACAACTAGGACTGCGTTATTGGCAAGACCTTTTTTACAGGCGCCGAAAAGTTAAACCATCGGAATTAAACTCTGCAAATTCAAAAGCTTTTTTTTTTTATCAATCAGAACAGTTGGATTTACAAATATTTTTGATGTTAAAATTTGACAACGTGGCTAATGATGAATAAAAGTGAGAGAGCGAGAAAGAGAGCAAAGATCGTTGCAGTTTACCTTGCAGATGGAGATTGGAGGCATACAGCAGCAGATGAGAACATAAAGCGTTCAACCGCTTATAGGTGGGTGGAACAAGGCGAACAGGGTATAGAGGATAAAAGAGGTGGAAAGTGTTACTCAAAAGTGAAAGATATTCACCGTGAGCACATGGTTTCAATGATTGAGTCTAATTGCCAGATTACATTGGGAGAAATCGTGGCATCCCTAGCTGAAAAGTTTGATCTCCATGTCTGCACTCAAACCGTTTCCAATCATCTGGATAGCATGGTATATACTTTGAAAAGTGTACGGTTTGAGCCAGAAAGGGCAAATCACCCAGATAACAAAATAAAAAGAAAGCAGTTTGTCGAAAAACTTTTAAATTATCAGGGTCAAAATATACCCATTGTGTTTATGGATGAGACTAATCTCAATATCCACATATCGAGATCAGAAGGCAGGTCTGTAAAAGGGAGCAGATGCACTACAGTCGCTGCAGGTTCTAAGGGAGCGAATGTTCATTGTATTGGTGCCATAAGCAATCTGGGTTTAATTCACTACGAATTAAAAAGGGGTTCTTTCAAGAAAGAAAACGCTCTGGTGTGGATGAGAACGTGTTTAAGAATAGCGATGGAGAAACATGGTGGACCAATAGTACTTGTAATTGATAATGCTCCATGCCATTCAAATATAGAAGCTGAATTGTTGAAAGAAGATCTAGCTGATTGCAAGGTTTTAAGACTTGGCCCATACAGCCCTATGTTTAATCCAATCGAAAATATTTGGTCTGTCATGAAAAGCCAAGTCAAACGTAACCTCGCTTCCGAACTCAATGCTATTTTAAGTTCAACAAACAGGGAAGTAACAATAAAGGAACAGAGAATACAGGTACTGGAAAGATTAATGTTATCTGCAGTTGACTTAGTTACACCAGCACTATGTGATAGTTCTATAGCAAGCATCCAGTCCAAAGTAATAGGTGCAATCAATCTTGAAGATGTGGGTTTCTAAAAAACATTAACGCTTATATGTTTATTTTATTTTTTGACTCATTCTGAATTTGCTTAGTCCACTTTGAATTTGCTTAGTCCACTTTGAATTTGCTTAGTCTCACTTTGAATTTGCATAGTCTCACTTTGAATTTGCATAGTCTCACTTTGAATTTGCTTAGTCTCACTTTGAATTTGCTTAGTCTCACTTTGAATTTGCTTAGTCTCATTTTGAATTGGAAATGGTATAGAGTACAACAAGAAGGTGTTCTGTCTCCAACATTATTCAACATTTACATTTCTGTCATTCCACTCTCCTCAAAAGATGTACAAATCACAACATATGCTGATGACTTATCAATTACTGCATCTCACACCAAACACTGTAAGGCCCAACAATTCATTCAACGCTATCTTAACAAAATCTATGAATGGATCATCACTAATACCTTCACATAAACTCAGACAAAACTACCATGACACTTTTTACAATGGACCCAACTGAATATGGCACAACTCTATCATTTAGCTTACAAGGCTTGAAAACATTAATAACAACAGACAGTGTCACTGTTTCATAAGTGCTGAGGACTTAGGTGCTTAGGACCTCATAAGTGCTGTGTCGACCCATACTTGTTTAAGGCTAAATAAATAGCTTAAACAAAATCTAATCTTTGTGTTATCTATACTCAATACAAGTCTATCATTTGAATTAAACAACCAAACATTAGCAACAACAACAAAACATGCAAAAATTTTTAGAATCTTACTTGATCCAAAACTGACATTTTTACAACATTTAAACATCACTATCACTGAAGCAAAACAAACACTTAACACTTTAAAAGCACTCACTTCTACCAAATGATGTAAACAAAATTAATCATCTGGACGTTCAAAGCTATCATTTGCCCCATTTTGAAATATGCAAACACCATTTGGAGCCCCATCATATCAAACACCAACATCAAGAAACTGCAAACCATTCAGAACACAGCTTTGCAAATTGCTACTGGCTGCATACAAGATACAAACACTCAACACCTAGTGTACATGATGAAACCAAGGTCCTTCCAATGTAAACCCATCTCAAACATCATGCTATTTAACTTAAACAACTGACTCAAACACAAACATACCCTTTCACATGATCTTAATGCATACTCAGATCTACCCAGAAACATTAAAAGCCATAATTTTTCACAACAATGAGCACACTAACATCACCATCAAAGAATTTCTCAGATTTAAAAAAAACCTCAAAACACATTCACACTATCATCACCTCACAATATCTCAGTTCTAGAAAAGACAACAAAGTTACTAATACCATATGACACTGATTCATCAGAACAAACATTAACTGGGATGTGAAACTCCACTTTTTTTCATACAACTTTGTGCACACTGTAAGGCAAATTGCAATTCAATTCAATTCAATCAAACTCCAACTTGCATTCATTTGCTGATTTACAGATACAGTTACAACAGTATGAATTTAAGTTTATTTTTTAGTTTTTATTCAATTTACGTTAAATTAATTTTTTAATTTTTTTAATTGACCATGGTTTTTTGATAACTAGTTTTATTTTGTAATTAATTATATGATATATAACATAAATTTTTACTAATTTTTTATAACAATTAGTCCACTTTAACATAATTAACTTAACATTAAGATTTTTTAATTTAAATATTTTAATTTATCTTAACTTTTCAATTTAAAAATATTTTTTAAAAGGTTATTTAACATTATTTTAATTATTTGAATTTTTATTTAAAATAACTATAAGTTTTTTTTAATTTAATGACCCATTTTTTAATTTAAATGTGTAATGTGTCAAGTTGTGCTTAAAGCAATCTTGCAGCTTTTTTTTTTATCCCGTTATAATTTTTTTAATACATTTTTTTAACATCAATAAAACATTTGTTTAAAGTTTTTTAATTTTTAGGTTATAGCTTAGATGTTATGTTCTAAAAAAAGTTCAAAAATGAAAAAAAATATCCATTGTAAAAAAATTATATTTTGTCTTTATATAGCCTTATGTTTAATAATAATCAAAATAGCTTTTTGTAAATTTTTTTAAACTCAAAAGCTTACTTTTTGCTTTAGGCAATAAGTTTATTGTATTGTACATAATCTATTGATGGTAGGTGCTTTCATGCATCCTGGGCCATGAGTAAGTCTGCTTATTGATTTTAAAAATGACAGACTGAAACCGAACCTACCAAACCAAAAGGGTATCCACCCATTCCGATGTTCAGTGTGGATTTGCTAATCAGCAAACATCCTTTTCAGGACGGAACAATGCTAGGATAAAACTGCCCTTTTTAGGGCACATTGCCAACAAGTTCCGAAGACCCACTATTCTTCAGCTGAACATCAAAGGCCTCACTGCAAGCAAGATAAACGTTCTTCATCACCTCGCTATGCAGTCTGAGGCACTCATCATCCTACTGCAGGAGACCCAATGCATTGATGCAGAGAAGTTGGTACTTCTGAACTACCAACTAGCTGGGTCTTCTTTAAGCAAGAAGCATGGCCTTGCCACGTTTGTCCATGAGTGACTGAGATACACGCTTTTGGACCAATCTCCATCAACATCAGAGATTGAGTGGTTGTGTGTGGACGTTGATGGCTATAAAATAGTCAACATCTACAAACCACCGCCAACGCGATTGCAAACCCTGGATCTCCCAGTGTTTCTTCACCCCTGTCTTTATGCTGGCGATTTTAACTGTCATCATGCTAACTGGAGTTACGATGACAACAGTCTGGACAGTGAGTGCTTGGCTGGCTGGGCAAGTATTAATTGTCTTGCCCTTCTATATAATGCCAAGGATGCTGCCAGTTTTTATTCTGGCTGCTGGAACACTGCCACCAATCCGGATCTAGCTTTCACTAGCGTAGGTCCAAACAGTTGCTTACCAGATAGACGTGTCCTTGAGAAGTTCTTCAGGTCACAACATCGACCTTTGCTTATTACACCACCAAGGTTTGCTATGGCAGTGCCAAGCATGCCTGTTAAGCGATGGAACTTCTGCAAGGCCAAATGGAGTCACTACATTGCTTTGACGAATAAATTCGCAAAGACTTTGTTGCTGCCTGATTCACTTGATGTGGATGTGGCTTACCAGGACTTCTGTAACACCATTAAGAAAGCAGCCAAAACAACTATCCCACTCAGGTATCGTGTTGGCATACAGAGTGTAAATCCCTTTATAAAACCTTTCTGCAGTCTCCTCAGGGAGACGACTCAAGTTTGGCTGCTACAGCTCTGCTTGCCAAGCTTGACAGAAAGTGGAGGGATTGATGGTCCAAGCCAGTTCGGAGCATTGACTTCTCACACTCTAGTCAAAAAGCGTGGAGTATTTTGAACAACCTTACTGGTAGGTCACGTCACTCTCCTTGTCACTGTCCTGTTTCAGCCGATGCTATTGCATCTCAGTTGGTTAAAAATGGGAAATACGAGGCTGTTGATCACAAGTCATCTTGACTTGTCTTTCAAGAAGTGTCTGACCTTTGGAGGGCCACAACACCAGACGCAGTAAATATCTCTGACAGTTTTTCACAGAGAGAATTTGCTGCTGCCCTCCAACATTTAAAACCAGGTAAAGCTCCAGGACCTGATTCCATCTGCTCTGAGCTTATACTCCATGCTGGAGCTGCTTTGAAGTCCTGGTTATGGACTTCCTTTTTTCCTGTTTGTGCCGACTCAAAAATCCCAAGATCTGGAGAAGAGCACTTGTGGTTGCGATCCCAAAACCAGGAAAGCTTGTGGGGGACCTAAAGAGTTATCAACTGATATCTCTGCTCTGTGTCCCCTACAAGATCCTCAAGAGGCTTATCTATGCCCATGTTGAACCATTAATTGATCCACTGTTTCCTAAACAGCAGGCTGGGTTCCGACACAGGAAGTCAACTGTAGATCAAGTTGTTTTGCTAACCCAGAACATTGAGGATTCTTTCGAGGCTAAAAAGAAGGCCTGTGCCCTATTTGTGAATCTGACAGCTGCTAATGACACTGTCTGGCACCATGACCTTACCTGCAAGCTGCTGAGACTACTTCTGGATAAGCACATGGTCAAAATGATCATGGAGCTTGTCTGAAATTGAAGTTTTACCCTTACTACAGGTCACAGCAAGCAAAGCAGGCTACACCATCTTAAAAACGGCATTCCTCAGGGATCAGTCTTGGCTCCCCTCCTATTCAACATCTATATGTACAATCTTCCTTCCATGATTTCCAGAAAGTTTGCTTATGGAAACTGGAAGGACTTGGAGGGAATTTTAAGCCAAGACATGTCCACACTGTCAGCGTATCTCCAGACTTGTAGGTTGAAGCTTAGTGACACTAAGATGGTGACAGCAGCCTTTCACTTAAATAACTGAGAGGCCAAGTGTGAGCTAAAGGTCTACAACAATGGTAGACTTTTATTGTTCTGTCCAATCCCTACTTATCTTGGGGTAAAACTGGACAGATCGCTCATGTTTCATCACCATTTAGTGGCATTACGCAAAAAACTATCTTTGCACGTCACACTGCTGAGGCGACTCATGGGCTTGGGATAAGGTGCTGGTGCTAAAACACTATGCATAGCAACCTTGTCTCTAGTCTACTCAACAGCTGAGTACTGTGCACCAGTCTGGTGTCACAGTGCTCACACTCGCCTCATTGACAGTGTCTTGAATGACACCTTGTGCATAGTTACTGAATGCCTGCGTCCCACTCCAACGGACCACCTACCTGTACTCTCAGGCATCCAATCAGCTGAGCTTCACCGAATGGGAGCGACACTCTCCTTGGCTTACCGTGGATCTCTGGACTCCGATCATATCTTGTATGGTCTTTTAAGTGGGTCCTCAGATACTTGCCAAGTGAGACTAAGATCCAGATGCCTGTTTGTGCCAGGTGCGCAGAATCTCTTGGACAACCTTGCCAGACTTGGCATCCATGCCTTTGAATGGACAAATCACAAATGGAAAATGTAGTATTTTGAAAATACTTCCAGGCTCCATGCTTTTGTGCCCGAGACTGGTGCCAGGCCTGTTGGGATGGGCTTACTCCAAGCAGCTTGGGTTAAGCTCAACCGCCTGCAGACTGGTGTTGGGCAATTCCATTGATCCATGCATAAATGGGGTCTTGCTCCTTCATCGAATTGTGAGTGTGGCGCCTCTGAGCAAACCACAGACCATGTACTAACAGCATGCCCTATACACAGGGCTGCCATCGATATGAACCCCAAAATAAGGACGACAGGAAAACATAAGATAACAAACAACGGAAAGTAATAAACAAAATCTATTTATGCTAGTGTGACGTATATCTAATCATACTTCAGTACTTTGCACTAAAAACGATTTGCTCCATCAGTTCTTTATTCTTATAAATTATCTGGTGCACCTCACCACAGCTCACTTCTAAGTTTACTTTAACTTGTAGAATGGATTTGACTGTCTTTTCAGAGAGGCTGTTTCTCTCTTTGGTCCACTGTGCTGAAACAAGGGAGAATAAACGCTCCATAAATGCATTGCTAACAGGTATAGAGAAAACAATACTTATCAGCTTGTAGAGAAGCGGAAAATTGTCATTCCTGGCAAAAATATTCATCCACTTCTTCTCAGCTTTTTCTTTTTGGAAAACATCAAGTGGAATTTTCTTCAGAAGAACATTGAGAGCCAAGACTTCACCGAACAGTTTATCCATCATTGCCGTTTGGGGATCAAGTTGCTTAGCCAAGTCCACAACTTCTTCGTACCTAACTTTTTGTTCTCTTAGCAAGGTCAGTTGGTTTGCGTCGGATGATTCTCAATGTTAAACCACCTATCAACATATTCTAAACTGATAGTATAGAATTCTTGGAAGCTCGATTTGAGAATTTTAGCGCGCTCGTCATCAATACATCTTAATAGTTCAGCCATTGTTGCTCCAAAAAAATTTGAATTCTGTCGCTGCAATATTTTACACTTGAATGATTCAACCATTTCAAACAATGCAGTTGCTTATTGCAAAAATAGGATTGGTTTCTTAAACAACAAGAGAGCACTGTTGAATAACGTTACGACGACCAGAGACTCGCCCGATTTAAAGAAATCCATCAAGATTCGTGGTGGATGTTTGAGCGACAGAAAATGAGCTTTGAGTGGATCCCAGAGATCGATCATCTGCTCAAGGACAGAATCTAGTGTAGTCCATCTGGTCGGAGTATGAGTGGGCAAAGTTGAGTAGTTAGTATTAAGTTTTTTGCAAAACTGTTTGAGGCTCACTGCTCTACTGGTTTGACTTTTGAAATGGCTGCCAATTTTTATTACGATTGTCTCTATATCAACTGTCAAGCGATCTGATCCCTTCTCTGCTGCATTGGGCAAAATATGTGCAGGGCACCCCACTGGAATAAGTTGAGTCGCTCGCTTGCTGAGTCGATAGAATACGTTATTTTTTTCCATTCAGCTGCGAACCGCCGAAGTTTACGGATGCGTTGCCGGCACAAAAAGATGTCAGTTGTTTTACATCTAGGTCGTTCTCCTGCAAAGATGTGTGTATAAAGTCTATAATTTGTTGTGAGGTCTCACTTGGCATTGATCGCAAATTAAGAAGAAGTACTTGCACACCAACTTTGGCGTTGAAGAATCTGATGACCAGAGGAAATAGTTTTAACTGATTGTGATTTGAAGCATCTACTGAGACTGAGAAAGGCTGTGTTTTTAGTTCAGACAATAATATTTTTTGATCATAAGGACCTAAAACTCCAGTGATGATGCTTTTTGCTTTTGTTCTGTCCGAGGCAAACTTTTTTGGAAGACTGTTTTGAATAAATGTGACGTACAGTCGTTGGAGAGGAATGACTCCTGATGCTTCACAGTATGGAAAGCCCAGGTACCTTCTGCAGCAGCTGTTTTGTAGTCCAGGGTAGTTGGTGCAGATTGACTCTTGAAAAAGGCTTTTACAGATTGGTTTGACTTAGTTTGTCGAGCAGAGTTCTTGCGCTTTTGAGTTGCATTGTGTGCAGAAAGAGCTGCTTTATCTATGGCTTCCAAATTAATAAACACTGGCCCTTTAAGCTTCTTTTGACGTTGTTGAATTCTTTCTCATACTCATCACGATAAGAGTTTTTGCGTTTACTCATTTTATCTCTTGTGAAGTTCCAGATCTAAACAAATGTTATATTCGTGCTTAGTCCAAAAGCACTGATTCTCAACTAGTATGAGGTGGAATTTATAAGGTGGAATAAGGATGTTATGGCAGCCCTGCCTATACATCAGGCACCACATGGAGCACGAGGTCTGATGGTTTTGGATGACGAAACTCGATGCTGGCTTAATGACATCACTGCCAGCATCTGATCCAGGCAGTGCAGCAGTCTGGGGTAGTAAAAGGATAAATTCTCGGCCCCAGTCCTGTTTGTGTCTGACCTGGAGTGGATACCCTTCAAACGACAACAACAATGACGAATCTATTGATTGTTCAGTCACAGGCCATTTCCAGACAAAGTACTTCACTACAACTAGTGAAAAAACTTTGGTTTGGGTTTAATAGATATGTTAAATTTTAGTTATTTTGATATAAATTTTCCTTTATTTTCTATATATTTACCTAATACTTTTTTATTTTTATGATGAATTCAAATTTTAAATAAATTACACAGATATAATTACTGATTAGTACAAGTAAATTTTTTTAATCATTATTTGATTAGCTTTTACTGTGGGGTATACTTGCTGTGTTCTGAAATGCAAAACTGGTTATTGTAACAACAAAAAAAAGAATCTGAATGATCAATCCCCTTGTTTAGATTGTCTTCAGACCAACTTTCATGCCAAAAATGGATTAAAATTATTTTACAAAAAACTTACAGATTAGTGATTCATGCAGAATTTGTGCCAAACATTTTTTGTCACTTGTTCAAACTGTCACTTCTAATTCTCTAAAAATAAGAATACAGTCAAACCTTGCTTTACAAACGTCTCACAATTTAAACAATTTGGTTTTCGAACAGAAATTTTGAGTTAAAATTGACCTGGTATTAAAAAAAATTTGGTTCTTGAACAACTTTTTTTTTGTTCACCAGCATACAAGTTACAGTACATTCATTGTTACGTTGTTTTATTGCTACTTGTGCTTAATGTTACGTTTATAACATTCATTGTTACGCTGTGCATTTACAATTTTATTGTACAAAACATTCTTTTCTCTTCATTAGCCCTAAGTCATGGATACAATGAAAGTGAGAAATGATATTGGTCAAGGAAAAAAAAAATACATGTATTATTAAATATACATTGTTATGTAAATTTTTATGCCATGTAAAGTTATTTAAATGTAAGTTACTTGTTATGTTTCATTTTATTTACTCTTGAAAGAAATAGTTTTATTTTATGATATAAAAGGTATATTGTAAACTGGTAAATAAGTTATTATTTTGGTGCATGAAATGAATTAATCTTTTTTACATTATTTATAATGGAAAAATATGATTCGGTTTTTGAACAATTCGGTTTTCGAACAGCTTTCCAGAATGAATTGTGTTCATAAACTGAAGTTTTCCTGCAAGTGGAAATAAACTTGTTGAGTTAAAAAGAGTTTGCTTCAAGTTAATTGCAATTCCTTTAATTTTTCCAACCTTCCTAAATATAAATAAACCATTGCTTAAATGTTTTAATCCAAGCACTGCTTTGCATTGATGTAAAAGAACTTTTTGCCACAGGAACAAAAAACAGTGTATTGAACAAAAGTCATTTTAAGAGCTGGAATTTTTAAAAATTAAAATTGATAATGCAGTACTCCTTTCAGATTATTCTAAATTCCTCAAAGATGATACTGTGAATTTCATTGCTTTTCAAAAAATTCTACTGATGTCAACTCTGCTGCAAAACTTAATGCATCAATTATTATCACCGAAAACTTGATAAATGATTTTGTAGATTCTGTGCATCTTGCAAAGAAAATGTATGAGCATTTATTAAACTCTTCTTCAGTGAGTGGTCAAACAAAAGTTTGTAACATTCTTGCTTTTTGAAAGAATGTATTTAATGAAAACTTGAAAGATGTATCAACAAAACTGCACTAGTAGAAATTGTTGTTAGTGTTCTTCTTAAAAATTCTTTAATTCTGGTATTGAATTGAAGATGAGAATAATTTTTTTGGTTTAAGTTCAGTTTTTTTGGGAAAAGCTAATATTAATACATATTAATAAAAATGCTTGTATGTATTCATCTGACTTGTTGACTGTTGCATTTTTGTGGAAATTAACCAGTAAATCTTTGTATAAAGAACTTAGCAATTTATTGTGCTTCTTTCAATTAGAAGATTGCAAGAACTTTCATGTGCTGAAAATATTGAAAGTTGCTTCATACAAATGCAATATCTCAAACAAAGAACATTTAACTTTTTTTAAGTGAAAAAGCATTTACTCATAGATAAAGTGTATACAGCCACTTGTGTAGAATACCAAAATGAAACTTTACCTTAATGGTGCAGCCAATTTGGAGAAATTACAAGTAGTTTGTCTGTCTAATGCCAGTAGAAAAACAAGATACTAGTTTGTTACATTATTAGTTTGATAAAGCGTTAGAAAACCTCAATAACATTTTTCTTGTGGTAGCTGTTTCTATGAAGAACCACATTTACAACAGTTGAAAAATATTTTTGTTTATCTTATGCTTCTTGATTTTTTTGGCAACAATGAAAAGGCTTAAAGTTAATTTAATATACGTATTTGGCAACCCAAATATTAAAGTATGTTTTACTAAGAGTATTTCATTTATTTGATAAAAACTCAATATTATTGCTTGTATTAGGTGTTTCTTAACTATACTTTTATTTTGCTCTGGCATAAGCCAAAACAAAATTACAAAGTAGAGTTTAGACCCACTTTTAAAGTCTTCAAATAGTGAAACAGTTGTAGTGTAGCTTAGCTACCTTATGGGCACTGATTAATCATTTAATATACTGTTTGGTTGTATACTAATCACACTTTCATAATGTTTACAATACCATTATAGTTTAGTGCTGAATGTTACAGCAAAAGCTAAACTGTTACTTGTTCAAATCAGCGCTATGCATTTTTGTGTGCTGTGAAAACTGTAGTGAAGGACTTACCCAACTTTAAGTGTACTGTCAACCAACTTTGTTTGGAATGACATTCCAATTTTTTACTTAACATTCAGTCTGCATTTAATTGTTTTGCTAAAAATGAACCTAAACACTTAAATGTTTCTAAACTTGAAAACCTTGGAGCAATGGTTCGAAAAATCCAAAAATTTACTAGTAAATATGCACAAATTTAAAATTCATGAAAAGTTTTACTTTTAAGTATGCATTTTTTGTGATTGTTGTCAATTGTTTCATAGTTGTTCTTTTCTTGCTAACATTTATATTGTTGTATGAATGCAGAACTTGTAGTCTATTTAACTTTTTTAATTTTTGCATTGTGTAAAATTGCAGTTAATTTGCTTTTAATTTGGTTTGTATTGCTTTTTTAAAAAATTGCCAAAAATAAACTATACAGTATGCTCTTGATGTGATATCACAAGTTACAATATGATTAATCTATATATTTAGTTTGAAAAATATTGTTTACTTTGTAGAACTCAAAATTGCAGCTTTAAAAGAAAAAAATCAAATAGCCCTACTGTGTGCATGCATTTTTTAAGTTTCACATCCCAGTTGTTTAAATATTCCTGACTCAGAGTCAACAAATAACCAGTCTTGCAAAGTTACTTAAATGCAGTCAATCCTGCTACTTACATGCAACAATGCCCACAATGCTTGACACACACACATAACACTAATTACCTCTTTAATTGCAGTTAACTACCAACACAACAAAACACTGGTCTATGGAAAAAGCCTTTAGAAGCAGCAGAGGTGATTCAAGAGTGGGAATCTAAATTGGCTTCTTGAGGGGTTAAGGGATGGCTACTTTAAGATATCCTTGGAGGAGGGGCCACAACAACAACCATCAAATAAAATGTCTTTCTCAAGTACACAAAAGATGATGAAAGTAGGTTTTGAACACAACTGAGTCAATTGCATGTGCAAGCAATTTTTTTATCCCTCAGCCATGCTGCCATTTAAAACATAAATCTTAAGTATACAAAAAAAACTTGGCTTTTTTTAAATATTTATTTTTGGTATTGTGTTAATCAATTTTAACTGCTTTTCAAACCTGATTTTTCTAGTTTCTTGCTAATTCCATTTGAATATTTACAATTTTTAAAACAAATAAATTTGCAAAAAAATTTTAACAACAGCACAAGTAATTTACATACTGTGTCAGCATATACAGAAATTTGCCCTCTAGAATGCAAATCAAAGTCTTTTTGATTTTTAGTTAAACCAAACCAAGCCAAAATACGCATTTCACAATGAATAATTTCACTCTTGGCATGAGATTCTTTTGGAACCTGCAATTTTTTTATTGTTAAAAAAACAGTACAATAACCAATATCATCACTATAAATTATGTAACATTTTACAATAAAGTATTAACATGCCCAAAGCCACTGTTTAACTTAAAATTGCAAAGAGTGTAATTGAGTTATCTCCAGAACTGCTAAAAAGATTTTAACAACTATAAATAAATTTGCAACTTTTTGATTATTTATAAGAACAACACAAGATTTTCTAAAATACAAATTTTTTTATGATTAAAGCAAATTCTTGCTATAAAATGTATAAAACAGTTATGTTTTTAACAATCTCTTTATTGCTGCTTCTTGCATTGTACAGTTTAAAAAATGCATGTTCAGGTACTTGGAAAAAATTTCATTATCAAACAATACTGTGGAAAGGCAAATTTCAGAAATCAGCAAAGATCAACGTAAGCAACTCATTGTATGAATTAAAAAAAGCTGTAAATTTGCTATACAGCTTGATGAGTCAATGGACATAACCAATAAAGCATATCTTTTATCATATGTTAGATACATTTACAATAATAACATTCTCAAGGATTTACTGTTTTGTCAACCATTTTATGGACATACTACAGGGATGGATATCTTTCAGATGGTTGATAATTTTTTCCAGGAAGTGGGACTATTTTGGACGGATTGTGTTGGTGTGTGTACTGATGGAGCTCCTACAATGACAAGACATAGAGCTGAATTTCATGCAAGAGTGCGAACTGCAAGTGATACATTTTTTACTTTTACTCACTGTATGATTCACCGAGAGGCTCTAGTAGCTAAAAAAATTTCTCCTGATTTAAATGCTGTAGTGCAAGATGCTGTGCAAATTATTAACTTTATTAAGAGTCGCACACTGAATACCCATATTTTTGCAAATTTATGTGGTGAAATAAAATCAGAGTTTAGGAACCTTTTACTGCATTGTGAAGTAAGGTGGCTTTCAAAGGCCAAAGCTTTGAAAAGGTTATTAATGTTGAAAAATGAAGTTGTGATTTTTCTAATGGAAAAAAATTCCGATATGGTCCATCATCTTCGCAATGAGAGTTGGCTGTTGAAATTATGCTATTTATCTAATTTGATTGAAAAACTGAACAAACTTAATTTTTCCCTCCAAGGAAAAAACACCAATATTTTTACACTAAAATCTAAAATTAAAAAGTTCATCACAAAATTAAACATTTGGAAACAAAAGGTTGAAAATGGTTCATTTACAGAAGAATTTTTGGCTAACAATCATGTGGAATCGAACGTTATTACACCTCTTGTAATCGAACATTTGTCAAATCTGTTGAAACAGTTTCAGAATTATTTTCTTCCAGAATTGGATAATACCAATTTAGATTGGATCCAAAACCCATTTGCAATGCAAAAACAAAGTACCGTTTTCAACATTGACCGCAATCAAAACAAAATACCATTCCAGCCTAAGCAATATTGAAACCCCTTTGAGACCTGCATTAACAAATATTGAGCAACGGTTGGACTTGCTTTGAAGCAGAAAGCAGTCACACCCATCACATTGAATAAATATGCTTGCTTTTTTGTTTTATTCTGTTTTGTTTCCAATGAGCTACCTATGTGTAAATTAGTAGGCTTTGAGTATTGATAGCTTGTTCTATTTTTTGCATTTCAATAAATTATCACAAACGCATATTTCACTCTGTTTATTATTTTAACCATAAAGGGTCATGGAAAATTTTTGAAGATTAAAGGGGGTCGCAAGCAAAAAAGTTTGGGAAGCCCTGAATTACACTATACCACACACACCTCAATCTGCTTCTGGAAATGCAAGATATTGCTATCAGGTTGAAATTTAGTTTGGTTTTTAGTTTTATAGCATATTTATAACTTATTTATGACTGAAGTTTTTAAGTGTGATGAAGTGTGTGATAAAGTGGAAATAGGGAAGCGATTTTGCTATTTTGGCAATAGGTTGAATGCCAGTGGAGGATGTAAAGCTGCAGTGACTGTAAGAACAAGATTGGGATGGAAGAAATTTAGAGAGTGTGGTAAGATACTGTTTGGAAAAAGATTCTCTTTGCAGATAAAGAGAAAGGTATATAAAAGCTATGTAAGATTAGCCATGTTATATGGAAGCAAAACGTGGTGTTTGAGAGAAAAGTGGGTGATAAAGTGGAAACTATGAAAGGATTTTACTATGGCAATAAGTTGAATGCCAATGGAGGATGTGAAGCTGCAGTAACTGAAAGAACAAGAGTGGAATGGAAGAAATTCAGAAAGGAAGTGAAAGAGTGTGGAGAGATATTGTTTGGAAAAATATTCTCTATGGATAAAAGAAAAGATATATAAAAACTATGTGCAATCAGCTATGTTATATGGAAGCAAAATGTAGTGTTTGAAAGAAAATATAGTATCTATTTGAAGAGCAAAAAATCTATGATGAGAATGATGTGTGGTGTAAAGTTGGTGGACAAGAGAAATACAGTACAACTGATGGACATGTTGAAATTAAAGAAAGCAGCAGATAAGCTGGCAAGGGCAAATGGTGTGAGGTGGTATGTTCATGTTTTGAGACGACCTGAGGGAGATGTTTTCATGAAGGCAATGGTACATGAAGTGGATGGAAGCATAAACAGGACCAACTGAAGATGAAGTGAAAAAAACAAGTTGAAGGAAACACAAAAAGGATTGTTTTGAAAAAAGAAGATGCAGCAGATCACTGTAGGTGGAGAGAATGTGTAGGAAGAGTTGTAAAATTAGTAAGATGCATTTGGCCACCTCCATTCACTGGGAAAATTTAATCAGATTAAAATTGGATTGTTGTTGTTGTTGACTGAAATTTAAAACAGCTTGCCAAAATAACCAAGCAAAAAAAGCAACCTAAAATGTCTTTCCCAAGGGCACAGAATGGCATGAGTAGGTTTTAAATTAAAATGATGTTAATCACAATTACAGTGCTTTAGCCACTTGATCGCTGTGCCTACAGCATGATTGCACTTCTGGAATGTCTTACTCTCACAAAAGAGCTTATTTTTAATCATCATATGCAACATCGATCATAATACTAAAGCAATATCATTTCACTTCACTAAATAATAACAAACTAGCAAAAGACCAACAAAGCATCAATTACATGAATTGAAAATCTCATTATATCAACACAATACAAATAACTGTTATTAACTCATTTATGCTTGCAGGCTCTTTTAAAACCATAACCAAACACAGAAATCATATCAAACCAACAAACCATTTAATTTATGAACACAAAACAATTACTTCAAAAGTATTATATACGTATTAAAAATTGATCACACACACAACTGTCACACTCTTTGGGGAGCAAACCAAATGATTTAAGAAAAAACACCCAAACAATAGAACAAAAGCATCTACTTTGATACTAAAACATTCACAACTGGCAAAAAAAAAGCAAAAGCTTACCATAACCAATTTACAAATGTTTCCTTATACAGCAATAACAAGAGCAATTAATTCACCATAGACCATTCACACATAAAATGCAGAAACAAGAATCTTCCTCCTAATAAAATACAATTAATTGACCACTAATCAAAACACAAAACCATCTCAAACAGCCCAAATGACTATTCCACTAAACCAGCTGGCATAAACATCAAACACCTGAAACAGCTTAAGGTATTTGACATTGGATACCTCACAAACATGCACAACATTGCACTCAACATTAACATAATATTACACATGTTTTTGAAATGTACCACAATCATTCCCATTTTAACAACAACAATCTATTGATCTCTATCACTTCACTCAATCATTACTAAAACATTCAAGAAAATATTACAATTATTCAAATAGATTCTATGAATTTTATTTAAATAAAAAATCCTTAAAATTTTGTGATCAAATGAAACAGGCTGTAAGGATGTCTTTGTTTTTCTTTCAATAAATGTAAAACTTATATATGCTCTAAATTTTCATTGAGCACTTTATAAAAACACATTGGTAACTTTTTTTAATTTATATATGTATATACATAAGCAAAAATAGGAAAAATAAATAAACATATATTTCATTTAACTAAAATTTACTTCTACAGAAAAGTTTGTTCACATAAAATCAGATTCTTTGATGATTCCCTACTTGGAATAATAACTTTTCTTTATTAATACACCTGATGATTCTCAATTCGAGAAGAAACAAGTTGAAGAAATGTGCTTTGTTTAAATTAAAAATTTTATATGTGATTAGATTCAGTTTCATTTTTTTTTCATTTCATTTTTATCTCTATATTTATCCTCCTGACTCGCAGGAAAGCGACGGAGGCGCTATACATAGGGTAAGCAATTACCCCGACCTGCTTCCGGAGATGCCATCATATTGCCGTCCGCTAGTAATTTAGTAGAGATATGACTTTAATTTAGAACTGCTTGTCAAGACCACCAAGCAGGGGAAAGTGCCGTAAAGTGTCTTTCCCAAGGACATAACAGAATGGCTTGAGTGGGTTTTGAACCGAGACCATGTTGATCATCAGTCCGGTGCTTTAGCCACTCGACCACGCTGCTGACCAGTTACGATACATACATTCCAAAACTGGCTTCCGGACAAAATTAAATAACAAGCTTCTGAATCACGGGACAGACATTGTTTGCAAGATAGCATTAATTATTCTTGTGCCTGTAAATCAAATAGCCAGTCTTCTAGTGACTTTGCCATCAAAGAATACCTTTTGCAAAATCTGTTGATTTTACATTGGTGCTTTCACAGAAATGTAACAAGGCTTTTTAGCATGGTAAACAAAACATCTTTTGTGAGCAGCAGATAAAATAGGTTCAAACTTAAAAAGGACACAGATAATGACAGACCTTTAACAACATTTAATTTTCATTTAGCATACATAATAAGATTTTAAAACTATTTGCCTATCTGAGGTGTTCATAGGTATAAGGGGGAATTTAGAAAAGAGGGTAGTCAAAAGTAGATTTAGGACAACTATTTTTATTAGAATGCTGTTGACTTGTTTTATTTAATTATTAAAATTAGATTTAGTGCATATTGTTAGTGTTTGATAAATTAACAATGACATTAAATTACTTTTTTATTTATTGGAATAGAAAGATTCCAAATGCAAATAGTGTCAAGGTAGATTTTTGAATATATACTTATTTCAAACCTAGAGTATATTCACTCTGGATTTACATCAAGAAATAATACAGTTGTTTTTCTCTTCCTCAAAAGTATTTTTGTTAGAGGGATTAAGACAGTTTGATTGATTAAAAAGTTAATCTGATTTTTTTTGTAATAAAAACTGGAAAATATATCGTTAAGTACACCTAAAATAGATAAAAAAAAGACTTATTTGAGAAAAGAGTTTCTCATCATGAAAACCTACAAAAATGTCAGCATAAGCAGAACTTAACAGTAAGCTATGGCAACTCACTCAGTTTGCTTGTGCATAACATTGTTGAAGCTGAACTCAAGTGAGACAAAGTGCTTTCACCAGATTAATTAAAAAGGATTTAGAAATATTGTGCATCTGAGACTTAAATGTACCAATATTTTTATATTTTTATGAATTTTTTGAAAAATACATATTGTAAAAAACTGAAGATGTCTAATAAGCTGACAAAACATCTTTTAAAATACAGTCATACCTCACCTTTACGAACTAATTCGTTCTTCAATGTAGCTCGTAAAACGGGAGTTTGTAAACTGAGGTTCTTTTATACACAGAAAGTAATGCATAAATTGGGGTTACGTTCTTATGAAAAAAAATCATTATAAACTTAAAAAAGGAACAGTAAAATGCATGTATCCAAGCTTTTAATAAATGAAAAGAACACTTTTTTATTGTAAAGGAATGAAAACGAACACTTACAGTTCTGTATAAATGAGCTTCATTTTTTCAAAGGTAATGACAAATTTTTATCAGCTGTGTTGTGTACAGTTTTTTTAATGAAGTTTTCAAGTGTCAGTTGTTTTGTACACTTTTTTTTCTTTTCACGATAAATTTCTTGGTAACAAGAGTAAGCCTTCCTCAAATCTAAGGCCACTTTTGAACTTCTTTCACAATTAGGGTCATTTTCTTCAAATATTTTGATAGCATTCTCAATGTTGGTAAAAGCATCATCAAGGCTTCGTAGGCTTAAACAGCGATCAGAGGCAGTAGCTTGAGAAATTTCTTCATCATCACTTTCATTCCTATTTTCATATTTTGCCATTTCAATCAGCTCATCATTTGTGAGTTCTTCCTTATCAGCGTGTAGTAAGTCATCTATGTCACCAATTGAAACATCAAAATGAATGCTGTTAGCTATGCTTACAATGTTTTCACATTGGCTTTGCACAACTTTTTCTAACTCTTCAAAACTGACGGAACCACTAAAAAACTGAGGGCAAAGTTTTTTCCAGGCTCCTTTCATGTTGTTCTGTGTGACCTTTCCCCAAGCTTTTTTTATAATTTTCACTGCATCAAGGATACTGAAACTTTTCCAAAATTCTAAAATTGATGGTCCTCCTTCCCTGTCAGTGACCTCAATTAGCTTTTCAAATGTATAGCGCAGATAGTGGGCCTTAAAAGCGGCAATCACGCCTTGATCCATGGGTTGCAAGAGGGACGTAGTGTTTGGGGGTAGGAATACCACTTTAATATTTGGACTGAGGTGCTTAAGAAATGAAGGATGAGAAGGGGCATTATCCATAAGCAAGAGAATATTAAAAGGAATGCCTTTCTCTTCGCAAAATTTTTTAACTTCTGGGATGAAATTTTGTGAAAACCATTCTTCAAATAAAGTGACTGTAACCCAGGCTTTCTTGTTACTCCTCCAAATGACTGGGAGTGCTTTTTTGTCGACTCCTTTTAGCACTCGTGGGTTTTCTGAATGGTAAATGAGCATTGGCTTTAATTTGCAGTCACCTTCAGCATTTCCACCTAAAAGCAGTGTTAAACGATCTTTAGCTGCTTTGAAACCTGGCATTCTAGATTCTTCCTTAGAAATAAAAGTTCTTCCAGGCATTCTTTTCCAGAAGAGTCCTGTTTCATCCACATTAAAAATTTGGGATGATGTAAAGTTTCCTTCTTCAATGATGTTTTTTAATTCCTGAGGGAACTTCTTAGCAGAATCTTCATCTGCACTGGCGGATTCTCCTTGAACTCTAATACTATGCCAATTTGCCCTTTTCTTGTAGCGTTGAAACCAACCATTACTAGCCACAAATGATTCTTCCAAATTCTCTTTTTGACAAAGATCTTTAAAAAGGGAAAGTGCTTTTGTGCAAATAACAGCTTGACTCACAGGCATATGCAATCATTGCGTCTGGTCGTTGATCCATGCCGTTAAAAGGGTCTCCATTCGAGGAATTAAACTGTTTGTTTCTTTTGTTCTTATCCAAGTCGAGTTCAAAGGCTGAGCTTCTTTAATTTTTGCTAAAAATTTTTCTTTTGCTTTCATTATTGTGGAAACCGTTGAAGTTGACATATCGAATTTCTTCGAAATGCTATTAATAGTTTCACCACCCTCATACAGCTTTATCATTTCATATTTTGTTTCTAAAGTTATAACCTTCCTCTTCTTATCACTAGATGCAGTTTGAATACTTTTTCTTTTCAATGACATGATGAAGGGTAAAGTAACCAATAATAAAAATAAGTTAACAACATATGCAACATAACAAACAACTGTTAACAACATAACAACAACTGTTAAAGTTAACAACATAACAACAACTGTACATATGCACAACGATTGTAATTAATATAATACTTCAGTTGTTTGATAAATTACAAAATTTGTTGGTTCTTTGTTGAAGCTGTTACTTCTAAAAATCTATTTCGTAATTCCGAGGTTTCGTAAAGCGGGAGTTCGTAAAATGAGGTATGACTGTAGCCTGTAGAAAAGTTATTTCTCAAAAAGCTTTTATTTGACACTTTTTAGAAGAAATTGTTTGAAAGAAAAAGCAAGCCAAGCTCAGTTATCAAGCAAAACAAGAGCTCTCATTGACCAAAAAAAAAAGAAAGGAAACTAAAAGATTTTTTGGTTGTATACGAAATCCTTTTGCTTACAAAGGTTAGGATTAATAGATTTAATAAAAGTAGTTTCTAAAAAGCAAAGGTAAAAAGCTCCCCTCAAGCAAGAATTGAAAGTTGCTCTTGCTTTATTGAAGACCACATTGTGTGTTGTAAAGATGTTAAACTATGTTGTGACTGTAAAACTTTGCAGGTGTGAAACTTCGAAACTTGAAAAAGTGTGAAATGTGAAACTTAGCAGGTGAAAGAAAAACTTTTGTGGCTTTCAGAGGCAAAAAAATTGGTGATAGCTTCAGGGATAAGTTGTTTAATATGCTCCTAAAAATAAGTGTTGGGACATGCACCAATGTAGAAACAATAGCAGTGCTACACAAAGTGGTAGATAAAATTTGTACATTAATGAAAAAGTAGCAGATTCTTCTAAGTTTACTGGTAAAAGTTTTCATGTTGTAAAAACAATATGTGGTTTAACATGAGAGGTCAGCTATTAGCTGCTATCAAATTGTAGTACAAACAGTAAAAATCTGTGTTTGTGTTAATGGTGTGAAAGTAAAGCCTTTTAGTGTCAGTGTTGGACTAAAACAGAGCTGTGCTTTTTTTTTCCTCCTGTTCATTATATACATGAACAAGATAGACAGAGACAGTTTCTCCAATAGTGGTGTCATTTTTGGTGAGTGCAATGTTCAATGCTTACTGTTTGCAGATGACCTTGCATTGCTAAGCTCAAATGAAACTGATCTCTATTATTCACTTAATCAATATGTCAATCTGATCTCTATTATGCACTTAATCACTTAATTCATGATACATGCTTAGATGCTGGGATGAAAATTAGTATGAGTAAAACTGAGATTATGTGTTTGTCAAGGCACCTATCCAGTGTTCTTTTCCAACAAATGGAGTAACACTTCAGCAGACAGAGGAAGTATCTTGAAGTCACATTTTTGATTGATGACAGACAAGTCAATGAATTGAACAACTGTATTGGAAAAGCAAGTCCAATAATGTGCCAGCTTTACCAATCAGTTGTACTGAAACAAGGGGAGTGTATAAAAACAAAGCTTTCTGTTTTCAGATCAAATTTTCTTTAAAATAAATTTCTTGCAAAAATTCAGGGGTTTATCCATACATGACACAGTAAAAGCACTGACATTCATCACTATCTCAAAATCAAATTGCTACTACTTTACATAGAAAGATTGCAACTGACTCTTATGGCCATGGGACACAATCAAATAGCACAGCAGCTAATGGATACTCTTCTGAAGAGCAAAAAGCCTAGAGAGCAACTCAGAACTCACTGTTGGGATTATGCTAAAGACCTGGTATGGTCTCAAGTTGAAATGCCACTGGTGGAATTGCTTAACTCAAACTGCAACCCTAAAAGGACAAGCAGGCAAAAAAATACACCAAACTAATTCACAGTCTTCCCTGAAAATGATGATAATGATGATGCAAGCTGTAAAAGTTTATAAAGATTCTTTGTGTACAGTAAAATTTTTTCCAATTAATTTCATTGCTATAGTACAGATGGATAAGATCTGTAATTCTAACTTTTATATAAATTGTTCAGTGTCAATGAAACTTTATGATGTTACAATTGAGTCCAATATAAAATTCTGCATATCGATTTCAGTAAAATCATAGTGAAATACATCAATGAATATATAATTTCTAACTTTATTTAAGCACTACACTTTATTAGTTAAAACCACAACAGTCTGTTTCACCTTATTCAATTGTCAGGTGGTTACTTATTGAAATAGAAGTAACAATAGAATAGAAATAGAAATACTCTATTTGAATAAGTAACCACCTGACAATTCAATAAGATGAAACAGACTGTTGTGGTTTTAATTAATTAAGTGTAGTGCTTAAATAAAGATAAATACAAGTATACTTGCTCTAACTGTGTCTTATTGAGCACTGTACTGGCAAGGTAAAACATTACTGGATTAATTTCTAACTTTGATAAAAAACTGGGCATAGTTCAGATATTAAACAAGCTTTTGTAAATGATAAAATTGAAACAACTACAAACATTTATTTAAAATTGCACATTGTTTATCAATTTTTTTTGGACTTGTAAATTCTTTTTTTAACAAGATTACATTTTGCAGATTTAGTGCTATGCTTTAGTTAAAAAAACAAGCCTAAAAATTAAATGTATACACAAATGTTTATTCACCATTTTCAAAGGAAATATACCCAAAACATATTTTAAAGTTCTCCAATTATGAATTATCAGATGTAGAAAGCTTTGTTTCATTGCATAGTTTCTATTTCAGTTTTCCCCAAAAATCAATATGCATTTAAGCATACAATATAATATTAGTTCAGACACATTTTGTACACAACACAAATAAACAACAAAATACTTTTAAAGTAATATCCAATGGTTTTGAACAATGTCTTCCACTATATTGTGCATCTTCATGACAATGCAATAGTTCATATGCAGGTATTCTACAAAAGTAAAACCATTGTCAAATTTGCTAATTACTTTTTTAATTCAGATTATTAAAACAATTAAAAACCAAACCAAAATTTTAAAAAATATAGATTACTAAATTTTCTATTTTAACTACCTTTGATAACAAACTCGTTTTTTGTTTTTGATCATCCAAATAATGATATCAGGAATGCTGTTTTGTGGCTGTAAAAAAAAATATTACTTTTCCGATTTGTATAAAATAAAATAGATATAATGATTAATGGTACTGACAGAAAACCATTAACTCTTTTAATACATATATGTTAGTCTTTAATAAGATTTTCTTTAAAATTCTTTTAGCCAACTCTCATCAGAAGAAAGGCCCAGATGGTAGGTGCTTTCTCACAGCCTGGGCCTGTTCATTTTTATTTAAATCTGTTCATTTTATTTCTTTTCTATTGTAAGTCTGTTCATTGTTGTTTAAATGACAGACCAAAACCGAACCTACCAAACCAAAAGGGTATCCACCCATTCTGATGTTCAGTGTGGGTTTGCTAGTCACTAAACGTCCTTTTCAAGACAGGGCAATGTCAGGATAAAACTGCCCTTTTTAGGGCACATTGCCAACAAGTTCTGAAGACCCACTATTCTTCAGCTGAACATCAAAGGCCTCACTGCAACCAAGACGAACGTTCTTCATCACCTTGCTATGCAGTCTGAGGCACTCGTCATCCTACTGCAGGAGACCCAATGCACTGATGCAGAGAAGTTGGTACTTCCAAACTACCAACTAGCTGGGTCTTCTTTAAGCAAGAAGCATGGCCTTGCCACGTTTGTCCATGAGCGACTGAGATACATGCTTTTGGACCAATCTCCATCGACATCGAAGATCAAGTGGTTGTGTGTGGATGTTGATGGCTATAAAATAGTCAATGTCTACAAGTAACTGCCAACACGATTGCAAACCTGGATCTCCCAGTGTTTCCTCACCCCTGTCTTTACACTGGTGATTTTAACTGTCGTCATATTGACTGGGGTTACAACAACAACAGTCTGGACGATGAGTGCTTGGCTGGATGGGCAAGTATTAATTGTCTTGCCCTCTTATATAATGCCAAGGACGCTGCCAGTTTTTATTCCAGCTGCTGGAACACTGCCACCAATCCAGATCTAGCTTTTGCTAGCGTAGGTCCAAACAGTCGCTTAATGGATAGATGTGTCCTTGACAAGTTCCCCAGGTCACAACATTGACCTTTACTTATTACACCACCAAGGTTTGCTATGGCAGTGCCAAGCATGCCTGTTAAGCGATGGAACTTTCGCAAGGCCAAATGGAGTCATTTCATTGCTTTGATGAATAAATTCGCAAAGACTTTGTTGCTGCCTGATTCACTTGATGTGGATGTGGCTTACCAGGACTTCTGTAACACCATTAACAAAGCAGCCAAAAAGACTATCCCATGTGGGTATTGAAATAACTATATTCTGTGTTGGGATACAGAGTGTGAATCCCTTTATAAAACCTTTCTGCAGTCTCCTCAGAAAGATGACTGAAGTTTGGCTGCTACAGCTCTGCTTGCCAAGCTTGACAGAAAGTGGAGGGATCGATGGTCCGAGGCAGTTCGGAGCATTGAGTTCTCACACTCTAGTTGAAAAGCGTGGAGTATTTTGAACAACCTTACTGGTAGGTCACGACACTCTCCTTGTCACTGTCCCGTTTCAGCCAATGTTATTGAATGTCAACTGGTTAAAAATGGGAAATACAAGGCTGTTGATCGCAAGTCATCTTGACTTGTCTTTCAAGAAGTGTCTGACCTTTGGAGGGCCACAACACCAGATGCAGTAAATATCTCTGACAATTTTTCACAGAGAGAATTTGCTGCTGCCCTATAGCTTTTAAAACCAGGTAAAGCTCCAGGTCCTGATTCCATTGGCTCAGAGCTTATACTCCATGCCAGAGCAGCTTTGAAGTCCTGGTTACATGACTTTCTTTCTTCCTGTTTGTGCCAAATGAAAATTCTCAAAATCTGGAGAAGAGCACTTGTGGTTGCGATCCCCAAACCAGCAAAGCCCATTGGGGACCCAAAGAGTTATCAACTGATATCTCTGCTCTATGTCCTCTACAAGATCCTCAAGAGACTTATCTATGCACGCATTGAACCATTAATCAATCCATTGATTCCTAAAGAGCTACATCGTCTTAAAAACAGCATTTCTCAGGGATCGGTCTTGGCTCTCCTCCTATTTAATATCTATATGTACAATCTTCCTTCCATGATTTCCAGAAAGTTTACTTATGCTGATAATTTAGCATTGTTGCACTCTTCTGGAAACTGGAAGGACTTGGAGGGGACTTTAAGCCAAGACATGTCTACACTTTCAGCGTATCTCTAGACTTGTAGGTTGAAGCTCAGTCACACTAAGATGGTGACAGCAGCCTTTCACTTAAACAACTGAGAGGCCTAATGTGAGCTAAAGGTCTACAACAATGGTAGACTTTTACCACTCTGTCCAAGCCCTACTTATCTTGGGGTAAAACTGGACAGATTGCTCACATTTCGTCACCATTTAGTGGCATTGCACAAAAAACTATCCTCGCGCGTTACACTGTTGAGGCAACTTGTGGGCTTGAGATGGGGTACTGGTGCTAAAACACTATGCATAGCCACCTTATCTCTAGTCCACTCAACAGCTGAGTACTGTGCACCTGTCTGGTGTCACAGTGCTCACACTCGCCTCATTGACAGTGTCTTGAATGATGCCTTGCGCATAGTTACTGGATGCCTGCATCCCACTCCAATGGACCACCTACCTGTACTCTCAGGCATCCAACTACCTGAGCTTTGCCAAATGGTAGCGACTCTCTCCTTGGCTTACCATGGATCTCTGGACCCTGATCATATCTTGTATGGTCCTTTAAGTAGGTCTTTAAATGCTCACCAAGTGAGACTAAGATCCAGATGCTCGTTTGTGCCAGCTGAGCAAAATCTTTTGAACAACCTTGCCAGACTTGGCATCCACGCTTCTGAATGGATAAATCACAAATGAAATGCAGAGTATTGTGAAAATACTTTCAGGCTCCGTGTTTTTGTGCCCCAGACTGATACCAGGCCTGTTGGTATGGGCTTACCCCGAGCAGCTTGGGTTATGCTCAACTGCCTGTGGACTGGTGTTGGGTAATTCCATTCGTCCATGCACAAATGGGGTCTCACTCCTTCACCGAATTGCGAGTGTGGCACCTCTGAGCAAACTGCAGACCATGTACTAACAGTGTGCCCTATACATCAGGCACCACATCGAGCACCACGAGATCTGATGGTTTTGGATGACGAAACTTGATGCTGGCTTAATAACACCACTGCCAGTATCTGATTCAGGCAGTGCAGCAGTCTGGGGTAGTAAAAGGATAAACTCCCGGCCCCAGTCCTGTTTGTGTCTGACCTGGAGTGGATGCCCTTGAAACAATGGCGACAATCAGAAGAAACCATTGGCAATGACAAATTGCAAAAAAATGTAGTTAATATTGAGTTAAAAACATTAAAAGTAATGGCATCTTAAGTTTGGTTAAGAGAAAGAGAGCATGCTCATGGTTGGTAGCATGCTCTTTTGTGCAATTGGTTGGTAGCATGCTCACTTGTGCCATAAGCAAGAAAGCTTCAGTTCATAAAAAAAAATTTTTATCAACAAAGAGAGAGTTAATGTTTATGGAGTGATACTTTTTCAATTACATTGCAAATGAATATGCTTTCAATCAACTGTGTGCTCTTTTTCTTGAAACCAATCAGAGATACCATTACTTTTGATTTTGAGCTTACTGAATAATTGTTAATTATAGATTACATACAACACCTCATGAACAATGTCTTGAACAACATCAAAAATCTCCTGAATTGTAGTCAAAGCCTGTTCCATTTCAGTACAATTTTGTCTCACACTTTTAGCTATTTCACAAACTTTTTGAAGACTCTTAATTCGTTCCCGATAAATACGATTATCCAATTTGTTGGATGTTTGAAAACCACGTGGATTCAGAAGTTTATTTCTAATCATAAAATGTGTATGCAATGTTAACACTGTTATCAGGGATACTACTTAATTTAAAATTTATTGGTTCTTTTGGTATAAATCAGAGGTCAGTTCAACTTCAATAAATACAATAAAAGGCACACATTTCTTAAAGCTAACTTGTACATGATGTTTTATTTGTTATATCAGGAAGACTTCTTTAAGTAAAAGCAACACACAACACACAACCAATTTTTAAAAAAATAATAATTAATTAATAATTACAACAGTGAGAGGCAGCCCAAACAACAAGTCAACAACTTTATGCAACTTTGTGCAAATATACTCAAATATATATATATTAAATTAAATTACAAAAGCCACAGAAGAGATTTTATTAAAATCTCAACAGTCTGTTTTGCCTTTTTGGCTCATCAGGGGTGATTCTAAACGCAGACGAAAAGTTAAGAGAAAACGCACGAAAAAGCTAATTATTATAGTTAAGAGCCAAAAGTAATAATATTACAGATAAAGTAAATATAAGTTAATTAAAATAAAATAAAATAAAATTGAAAATTTAAAGTTTAAAAATTTAAAAATTTTCAAACTGTAGATTTTCCCTTACTTATGCTCCCTGCTCTTGCAGGTCGAGCACTCTGGCTGAGAAGACAGTGATGCTGTTGCACTATGCATTGCTCATCATTTTATATGATTTGAGCACTCTTGGCATCACTGGGCTTTGATTTTACTTGTGGCTTAAAAATCACAAGTAAAAGATTAGCCACAAGGTACAAATTGGTGTGCCTTGTTCTTTCTCAGCATAACTTCACTGGACTGATGAGACCCGAAAGGTCAAAACAGTACTGTCTCAAGTTATATATATATATTAATAAAAGCACTAAAATAGATTAAAAATTAACAATTAAAATCCACAAAAAAAAAAAAAAAAAAAAGTGGATTTTAATTGTTAATTTTTAATCTATTTTAGTGCTTTTATTAATAAATACTGCTCTAACTATTTGGTTATTGAGCTCTGTATTGGTGAAGTAAAGCAAACAGATATATATATATATATAATACAAAATTTATTTAATCACTGTTTAAAAACCACAACAGTCTGTTTCATCCTTAGAATCATCAGGTGGTTACTAAAAAATTAAAAATATAGTTATTAGCGGTAAAAAAATAAATAAAATAAAAAAATAAAAGATGTGTATGGAATAAATGCTATGTGGTTAAATTAAGCAAACAATACAAATCCTATGATATCATACAAGAAAAAATAACTCAAAATACAGTAAGTGCAAGTATAGAGGTTTGCATTCATTTGAAGGTGAGAGAAGGCAAGGTGGGTGTGTAGTGAAAGATATAAAAGGAAAAAAATAATCTACAAAGCAATAAAAGGAGTAACAAGAAAAATCGCATAAGATGAAAAAGTAAAGTGGGTAAAAAATGGTGTGAAAGATAATGAAAAATATAAACGAATTTAATGCTGGACAAGAGAGCACACTTGCACAAAAATAATAAAACTTTAAGCATACAAAATCATTATTCGCACCATTTTTTGTTCACTATTGTTCGCACCATTTTTTGTTCACTTTACTTTTTCATCTTATATTGCCTTTTTTTTTTGTTATCTTTTTATTGCTTTGTAGATTATTTTCTTTCCTTTTATATCTTTCACTACACACCCAACTCGCCTTCTCTCACCTTCAAATGAATGCAAACCTCTATACTTGCATTTACTATATATTTTAAGTTATTTTTTCTCGTATGATGTTATAGGAATCATATTATTTACTTAATTTAACTACATATCATTTGTTCCACACATATTCTTTTACCACAAATAACTATATTTTTAATTTTCTAGTAACCACTTGGCGATTCTAAGGATGAAACAGACTGTTGTGATGTTTAAACAATGATTAAATAAATTTTGTATTAATTTGCTCTGATTTTTTCATTGAGCACTCTGCAAGGAAGATCGATACATTCCTGCAATATATATATGTGTATATATATATATATATATATTAATAATATTAATAGAATCTATTTTAATAAGTTTTCTCCTGACGATTCTTAGGATGAAACAGGCTGTCGTCGATTTTAATTGTTAATTTTTAATCTATTTTAGTGCTTTTTGTAAATATGTATATATATATTAAATTACAAAAGCCACAAAAGAGATTTTATTAAAACCTCAACAGTCTGTTTCGCCTTTTCAACTCATCAGGAGGTGATTCTAAACGCAGACGAAAAGTTAAGAGAAAACGCACGAAAAAGCTAATTATTATAGTTAAGAGCCAAAAGTAATAATATTACAGATAAAGTAAATATAAGTTAATTAAAATAAAATAAAATTGAAAATTTTAAAGTTTAAAAATTTAAAAATATTTGAGTAAGCAAGCTAGTTGTAAGGCTCAAAATTTAGAATTTAGAATTTTGTAATCAAACTAAACATTTACACATCTGACGCTGCAAAAAACTGACTGGCGATCAAATTACAAATGTGCAGTAGATAGTGGGAGAGAAAGAACATTGTAAAGAAAGGAACAGACAGTGAGAAAATGGCTATAGAGGAGATCAGGGGGCACAGGAATAGATATAGTGGGAACACGACAACAATGAGTAAACACAGTGTAAATGGGGGGGGCAAAGGATTGCAAAATTAAAAGCTCAAACATCGGAAAATCGAATTAAAATTAAAATTAAATAAAATGTTGTGGCTTTTGTAATTTAATTTAATGCTCTGAGTTTTCATTGAGCTCTTTACTGACAGTCTTGCCACTTTTATTATTATAACACTACACTTTATTAGTTAAAACCACAACAGTCTGTTTCATCTTATCAAATCATCAGGTGGTCACTAGAAAATCAAAAATATATAGTTATTTGTGGTAAAAATAATATGCTTGAAATAAATTACACACAGTTAATAATGCAAATAATGCAGCTCCTGTGACGTCATACAAGAAAAATAACTCAAAAATATAGAAAATGCAAGTATAGAAGTTTGCATCCATTTAAAGGTGAGGGATGGCGAATTAGGTGTATTGTAAAAATTGAAAAGGAGGAAGGGAAAATCTACAAAGCAATGAAAAGGTTACAGGAGAGGATTGTATGAGGTGAAAAAGTTAAGTAAGTGAAGGACAATGCTCAGATTAAACTAACAGACAAAAAAGGTAATTTAATTAAGTTGATTTGTTTTTGTGGCAATGTTTTCCAGTAAGCTTCAATCATTTGTAGAGTGTTGTTGGTTTGATACTAGTGGTCTGATTCAAACACAAAGTAATTATAATATTGAAATAGGTGAAGTCACAAATGTTGTATAAAATGCTGAATGCTGAATGAATGCAATGCATGCAAATGCTAAATAAAAGATCAGAACTAAATGGGAAATGCTGTCATAAAAACAAATTTAAATTAAAAAACCTTTTGTAATTATTCTCAGTTTCACCTATTTCAATATTAGAATTATTTTGTGTTTGAATCAGACCCCTACTATCAAACCAACAACACTCTACAAATGATCAAAGCTTACTGGAAAACATTGCCACAAGAACAAATTCAAATTAATTAAATAACATATTTTGTCCGTTAGTTTAATCCACTCACTATCATTTGCACTGTCCTTCACGTACTTAACTTTTTCACCTCATATGATCTCTCCTGTAACCTTTTCATTGCTTTGTAGATTTTCCCTTCCTCCTCATAGCGCTAAAATTACAATTGATAAAGCTATGGCCCAGATGAACTTGGTTAGTTCAGGATTGTCAAGGGAAAGTAGTATGGCCAACAGTTCAGATCTAGCAAGTTTCAACGAAAATCACAGTGAGAATGCCTGCAGTTTTGATTCATCTGCATTAGGTCAAGCAGCTACTTTGGGCATTATTACTCCAGGAAACTTTGTTTTTAAGTGGAAAAATAAAGACAATGCTCCTAAAATTCATTTATTTTCTGGTACTCCTGGAGTGAAAGCAAATCTAAGCAGCAACAGTAGCATACTTGATATCTTTCAAACTTCTATTCCTACTGAAAAAATAGACTTGACTGCTGACGAAACCAATTGTTATGCTGTTTCAAAACCATCAAGACATAATCCACTCAAAAAACAACATGACTTAGAGTGGAAAGTTGTAACAAATGATGAAATAAAGGTGGCTCTAAGATTGTGTATCCTCATGGGTGTTGTAAAGAACCAGTGATGAAGTTGTATTGGTCTACAAAAGTTATATTAGCAACACCATTTTATTTAGAAGTATTACTGAAAGATCGTTTTTTGCAAATTTTATCCAATATGCATTTTGCAAATAATGCAGACGATGATGGTACTGATAGACTTTTTAAAATTCAGGATTTTGTGGAAACTATTATTTCAAATTTTAGAAAAACGTTTACTCCTTACCAAAATATTGCTACTGATGAATCACTGCTGAAGTTTCATGAAAGACTAGGATTTAAACAATATAATCCATCCAAAAGAGCTAGGTTTGGCATAAAGGTTTACAAAGTATGCCAAAGTTCAGGTCCTACTGCAGGCTACATATGGAACATGAAGTTATATTGTGGTCAAGATTGAACTGATGATAAATTACCAGCAAGCACGAAAGTGGTGCTAGATCTCAACAACCAGCTTTTAGGAAAATACTACAATATATATTTGGACAATTGGTATTCCAGCCCTGGTCTATTTGTTCAGCTATTACAAGCAGAAACAAATATTTGCAGCACAGTCAGGCTAAACCGTAAAGGGATGTCTCCAGATTTTTCAAACAGAAAGTTGTAACATGGAGAAATAGCATTTTATTCAAGCACTGATTGATTACTGGCTCTGAAATGGTAAGAAAAAAAGGAGGTGAAAATGCTGTCTTCAATGCACACAGCAGAGATGGTAAATACACAGAAATGGCAAAGGTATAATCAAACCTCAATGTGTTTTATCTTACAATGAGGGAATGTTGATAGATCTGATCAGCAAGCCAGCACCTATCAATGTGTGAGAAAATGTGTAAAATGGTATAAAAAGCGGTTTTTCTACATTTTGGACATGTGCATCGTGAATTCTTATCTTTTGCATGTTGAATTTACTGGAACAAGGCTCACACTGCTTGATTTTTGGTTGAAACTTGTGGCAGCTCCACTTGAATCTTCTTCCCTTCCAGCTTATTGCAGAAGAGGATGTCCCCAAAGCCTTGACAGTTCAGCTTGCTTGCTCACAAGGCATATACCTGCAACCAAGGCAAAAGAAAGACCACAGCATCAATGCGCTGTGTGCTTATTGAAAAGAAACCAAAAGGATATGTGATATCAATGTGAAACCTGTTCTGTGTCCTTATGTGTTGTACAATGCTTCAAGGATTACCACATGAAAGATGACTTCACACGATGAACAACTTTGAACAGTCTTACATTGTTGAATAATAAATTATTTTGATTTTAATGCATGACTTGAACTATGTAATTGTATTTTGTTGATTCTTTTTGTTGTTGTAAATGTACTTCTTTGTAGCATCATATCAGTTACTATGAACTACATTATGACATCATAATTGACACCATGAAGATCAATAACTTCATCACATATCATATCAATATAAATAATATAAATAATAAGTCGGTTAATATTCACTCGATTGTAGCTAGGCAGCTGTACTGATTAGTATTTTAGTATTATTAGTGACGTAATTTATGACGTCATGAATGTGATGTGTGTCATCACCCAAGAAAACAATGTCACTTACCATCATGTGCATTCACTGCTACCCTACAGTGTGTAAAGATGCGTAATAGTAAAAAAAAACTTAATATAATATGAAAAAGTAAAAGTTAAAAAAAAAATACTGTCTGAAGGGCAGAACAAAAAAAAAAAAAGATACTCTTCTCCTGTGGCATGGCATCACTACATTTTAATCAAGAAGTCTTATTGCTAAATCTTGAAAATGCATTAAGTGTCAAAATTGTGCTACAACAGTTATTGAATAGCACTTGATCAAACAACACTTGATTGAATGACACTCGATTGAAATACACTTGATTGAAACAACACTTGATCGAAACAATACTTGATCATAACGACACTTGATTGAAACAACACTTGACCAAAATGACATTTGATCACAACATTTGATCAAAATAACACTTGGTCAAATGAGAGTTAATAAAAAAAAAGATTTACTTTTATATGTTTCTGGGATTAAACAATCTCTTTGTTACTGTAAATTAGATTCATAAAAAGCAGAGGCCATCAGTAAGAAGATAGTTTGTTTCTATTTTTTATAATTTTTTGTCAATGTCAAGGTCAGGATTTTTTAACAAGTTTTCTGGACAAAGCATTTTTAGGGGGACAACAAGTAGATTTCTTGTCATAGTTATGTTTCGTTAGAGGCCTATTGCTGCCATTTTTTTGTACTCTTTTTATATTGTAGTCAGTTATTTAGGGAAAGGGGCATTGTGCCATGGCCCCACCCTTCCAGATCCCTTGCAGAAATCAGAAATACATTCAAAGGGAAAACCTTTTCTTAGAGATTTGTGTTTTTGGTGTAGCAAACTCATCACCGCAAATTGTCTTTCATGCATGCATTTGCTTCAATCTTGTAAAATTTTCCGCAAATGTATTTCCACACGTTATATTTTGCTCACTGCACACTCAGCTTGCAGTGCCCTTCTGCTTGCTGCACAGCATTTGTCTACTGCCATGAAAACTGTCATGTGATAATTTTGCATTTCTTAGTATTTTCTTTATGTACTGCCTTTCCATTGTTCCTCCCCAACTCATTGTTGTCGTCGTTTGAAGGGTATCCACTCCAGGTCAGACACAAACAGGACTGGGGCCGAGGGTTTATCCTTTTACTACCCCAGACTGCTGCACTGCCTGAATCAGATGCTGGCAGTGATGTCATTAAGCCAGCATCGAGTTTCGTCATCCAAAACCGTCAGACCTTGTGCTCCATGTGGTGCCTGATGTATAGGGCATGCTGTTAGCACATAGTCTGCGGTTTGCTCAGAGGCACCACACTCGCAATTCGGTGAAACAGCGAGACCCCATTTGTGCATGGACGAATGGAATTGCCCAACACCAGTCTGCAGGCAGTTGAGCTTAACCCAAGCTGCTCGGAGTAAGCCCATCCAAACAGGCCTGGCACTGGTCCCGGGCACAAAAGCACAAAGCCTGGAAGCATTTTCACAGTACTCCGCGTTCCATTTGTGATTTGTCCATTCAGAGGCGTGGATGCCAAGTCTGGCAAGGTTGTCCAAGAGATTCCGCACACCTGGCACAAATGAGCATCTGGATCTTAGTCTCACTTGGCCAGTATTTGTGGACCCACTTAAAAGACCATGCAAGATATGATCGGAGTCTAGAGATCCATGGTAAGCCAAGGAGAGTGTCGCTCCCATTTGGAAGGTAGTTGGATGCCTGAGAGTACAGGTAGGTGGTCTGTTGGAGTGGGATGCAGGCATCTAGTAATTATGCGCAAGGCGTCATTCAAGACACTGTCAATGAGACGAGTGTGAGCACTGTGACACCAGACTGGCACACAGTACTCAGCTGCTGAGTAGACTAGAGACAAGGTTGCTATGCATAGTGTTTTAGCACCAGCACCCCATCCCGAGCCCACGAGTCGCCTCAGCAGTGTGACGCACGAGGATAGTTTTTTGCGCAATGCCACTAAATGGTGACGAAACGTGAGCGATCTGTCCAGTTTTACCCCAAGGTAAGTAGGGCTTGGACAGAACGGTAAAAGTCTACTGTTGTTGTAGACCTTTAGCTCATGTTTGGCCTCTCGGTTATTTAAATAAAAGGCTGCCGTCACCATCTTAGTGTGACTGAGCTTCAACCTCCAAGTCTGGAGATACACTGAAAGTGTTTAAGAGTCCCCTCCAAGTCCTTTCAGTTTCCAGAAGAATGCAGCAATGCTAGATCATCAGCATAAGCAAACTTTCTGGAAATCATGGAAGGAAGATCGTACGTATAGATGTTGAATAGGAGGAGAGCCAAGACCAATCCCTGAGGAATGCCGTTTTTAAGACGACGTAGCCTGCTTTGCTTGCTGTCACCGGTGGTAAGGATGAAACTTCGATTTCGGACAAGCTCCATGATCATTTTAACCATGTGCTTATCAGGAAGTAGTCTCAGCAGCTTGCAGGTAAGGCCACGGTGCCAGACAGTGTCATAAGCAGCTGTCAGATCGATAAATATAACACCGGCTTTCTTTTTAGCCTCGAAAGAATCCTCAATGTTCTGAGTTAGCAGAACAACTTGATCTATGGTTGACTTCCCGTGTCGGAACCCAGCCTGCTGTTTAGGGAGCAGTGGATCAATTAATGGTTCATTGCGGGCGTAGATAAGTCTCTCGAGGATCTTGTAGAGGACATAGAGCAGAGATATCGGTCGATAACTCTTTGGGTCCCCCACTGGCTTTCCTGGTTTTGGGATTGCAACCACAAGTGCTCTTCTCCAGATCTTGGGAATTTTGAGTCGGCACAAACAGGAAGAAATGAAGTCACGTAACCAGGACTTCAAAGGAGCTCCAGCATGAAGTATAAGCTCTGGGCAGATAGAATCAGGTCCTGGAGCTTTACCTGGTTTTAAGTGTTGAAGGGCAGCAGTAAATTCTCTCTGTAAAAAACTGTCAGAGATATTTACTGCGTCTGGTGTTGTGGCCCTCCAAAGGTCAGACACTTCTTGAAAGACAAGTCGAGATGACTTACAATCAACAGCCTTGTATTTCCCATTTCTAACCAGCTGAGATGCAATAGCATCGGCTGAGATGGGACAGTGACAAGGAGAGTGTCGTGACCTATCAGTAAGGTTGTTCAAAATACTCCACGCTTTTCGATTAGAGTGTGAGAACTCAATGCTCTGAACTGCTTCGGACCATCAATCCCTCCACTTTCTGTCAAGCTTGGCAAGCAGAGCTGTAGCAGCCAAACTTGAGTCGTCTCCCTGAGGAGACTGCAGAAAGGTTTTATAAAGGGATTCACACTCTGCATCCCAACACGGAATATAGTTATTTCGATACCCACATAGGATAGTTGTTTTGGTTGCTTTCTTAATGGTGTTACAGAAGTCCTGGTAAGCCGCATCCACATCAAGTGAATCAGGCAGCAACAAAGTCTTTGCGAATTTATTCGTCAAAGCAATGTAGTGACTCCATTTGGCCTTGCGAAAGTTCCAACGCTTAACAGGCATGCTTGGCATTGCCATAGCAAACCTTGGTGGTGTAATAAGCGAAGGTCGATGTTGTGACCTGGGGAACTTGTCAAGGACACGTCTATCCGGTAAGCGACTGTTTGGACCTACGCTAGTTAAAGCTAGATCTGGATTGGTGGCAGTGTTCCAGTGGCCGGAATAAAAACTGGCAGCGTCCTTGGCATTATATAGCAGGGCAAGACAATTAATACTTGCCCATCCAGCCAAGCACTCATCGTTCAGACTGTTGTCATCGTAACCCCAGTCAGCATGACAACAGTTAAAATTGCCAGCATACAGACAGGGGTGAGGATACACTGGGAGATCCAGGGTTTGCAATCGCATTGGCAGTGGTTTGTAGACATTGACTATTTTATAGCCATCAACATCCACACACAACCACTCGATCTCCGATGTTGGTGGAGATTGGTCCAAAAGCGTGTATCTCAGTCGCTCGTGGACAAACGTGGCAAGGCCATGCTTCCTGCTTAAAGACCCAGCTAGTTGGTAGTTTGGAAGTACCAACTTCTCTGCATCAATGCAGTGGGTCTCCTGCAGTAGGATGATGAGTGCCTCAGACTGCATAGCGAGGTGATGAAGAACGTTCATCTTGCTTGCAGTGAGGTCTTTGATGTTCAGCTGAAGAATAGTGGGTCTTTGGAACTTGTTGGCAATGTGCCCTGAAAAGGGCAGTTTTATCCTAGCATTGCCCCATCCTGCAAAGGACGTTTGCCGATTAGCAGACCCACACTGAACATCGGAATGGGTGGATACCCTTCCGTTTTGGTAGGTTCGGTTTTGGTCTGTCATTTTAAATTAATGAACAGACTTACTGACGGCCCAGGCTGCGTGAAAGCACCTACCATCTGGGACCTACTACTGGTAATAATACCAAACCAAAAATTATCAAGGTATTTTTATTTAAACTCATCAATTAGAACCAACATTTTCAGAGATGAAAATGTTCACAGTAACAACTGCTAAAAGCTTGTCATTGCTAACCAAAAAATCACACCCAACATCGAACAATGGGTGGGTTATTTCACTGATTGCTACCACAACAAAAATTGAGTAATAAAGAACAAAGGCATAGTGATCACTGAAGAAACCAAACAATTTTGATCACATGTCACATTCACAAACAGCAAAAAACAACTCCAAACACTCTCATTTAAAAGACACAGTAATTAATTGTACAATTGTAATATAAAGTTTAAAACCAAATTAACTAATAAAGAAAATAACAAGGACACAAACTAAACTATTCAATTGCAATATAAAAAATTTTTTATACATCAAAAGGAAAGAATTGCCATAATTTCTGTTTTTTACATTTAATTTAGAATTTATAAGCCAAATTTCTACAAATGATCTTTTTGATATTTAGTTTCAACTTTTAAAATAACTGTGTTTTCCCAATCTCATGATTTATATATATCATTTATATAGCACTGAAAGGTGCAGGTGGTGTTACCAAACATTTTCTCAACACTTTTAAATCATCATGATAAAAGATCATTTAAAATTTTTAACAGGCTTATTGGCAACTTGATTCCAGAAGGAAAGTATCCTAACTTGATAGAAAATGCTCTTGAAAATGCCTTGGTTTTTGGTTCAACCTATGTATGCAAAGCACCATTCAGCAAAATGGTCAAAATCAATAAAATAACCAATTTAGAAACAATCATCTGAGACAGCTTCTGCTTACTGATCAACCACAATTACTCCTCATTTCGACAAAGCTGTAAAAAGTCAAAACCATTGTCAAGTTTCACATTAAACTGACTTGCAGATTTCATGTATTCTTGTGATTTGTTGTTGCTATTCTTTAATGTATTTTTTATTAAACTTTGTTCTTTTCATTCATGCAGTTTCATTCATACTTTAAGTTTGAAATTTTGCTCTGACTCTATAAAAAAGTTAAGAACCACTGATCCAGATGTATAATTAAGATTACCATCAAAACAGACCAAAAATAATTGTGACTAACAAAATTAAAGAGGCCTAAAAATGTCAATTGCTTTGCTTTTTGCACAGTGAAGACCTTTTTTTGATCTTTGTCTGCTTTTGAATGATTCATACATTAATTAAAGCAGTGCTTCTCAACCTTTTTTGTTGTGATCCAAATGTTAAGTGGAAATCAAGAGCAAAGATTTGGCAATTCATTTAAAATTTGTGATTCAAAATCAAGTTATCCTAGGAGGTTGAAAAATTACATGTAAATTTGAATCTCTTTCATATTTCTGAATTTTCATCTAAAAATAGTATTCTCTAAAAAAAAAAAGGGTCTTCATTTTGAATCTTTGTTGAATTTCTTAATTTTTGTCTCTCTATAAAGTAATCATCTCTAAAAAAAAAAAAAAAAAAAAAGGTCTTTACTTTGAATCTGTCTCAGATTTCTTGATTTTGTCCTTAAAAAGTAGGAATCTCTAAAAAAAATCTTAACTTAATCTTTAACCAAAAAATGACAACTTTTTTAAAACATAGAGTGAAAACTTGGTGATAAGTATGTTTGCTAGAAATTTTGTGAAAAAATAAAACAAAATTAGTAAAAAATTAGCACTTAATTTTAAAAGTAAGCACATTTCTTAGAAATAAGCACAATCTAATTTTTTAAAACAATGTTTATAAAAATAAGCAAAAAAAGTAACCTTGAGTATAAGCAAAATAAATAAAAAAATTCTTCTTAAAAAATTTTGATTAAAATTGGCTCTACAAAAAGTGCATTAATTCAGTGATTTCCAGGCAGCTAGTATACGTAAACACTCAATGTACTTTAAATACCTGTCAACATAATGCATATTTTTTAATTGGACATCAAAAAATTTAAAATATCTGTCAAAGTCAAAAAAAAGTCTGCATTTAACCATATTTTACCAATCTTTTATAATATAAATATTACTTGGTGTCACATAACTTATACCTACAAAATGATGCACCAGAGAACTGCAGCAACTTATTCACAATTCTTTATATATAACGTTTTTAAAATGTACAAAAGAAGAAACAACTCTGAGTTGATTATCAAGCAATTTTTAATAAATCACTGCAAAAGATAGCTTACGTTGTTTCTAAAATAATTGTGTCAAGCAATTCAATTATTTCTGATGCTATTTCTATTTCAGGATAATCAGCATACATCATTTCAGTTATCTTGATTATTCTTTCCTCCTAAAAATACAAAATGCAAAATAAAAAGATCTAATAAAACTTCAAAATTGCTAAAAAAAAATAAATCAACACTTTGTTTACAATTATGTACTGTATTTAAAATTAAAGCAAACATATTATTTCCAAATAAAAAATCATAAAAGTTTTTATACGTCAATTCACCATACCAAGCTTAGTAACTACAATTTTACGATGCAAAATATTCATTAATCATGAATATGAAATGTTTGTGGCTATCAGAACAGAAATGCTGTTACTGCGAATACCTATAAAGCTCTCTTGCAAAGCACCAAACTAAGGTTTTTTACAATTGTTGATCATACATAAATAAAGTGTTGTGGCTTTCATAGTGTTATGGAAAGAAAACTAATAGTAGATGTATTTACTGATCTGAGCTATGCCGAGTTTATGAAAATGACTGAAGATTTCTTTTATATTAGAAATATAAGACCTTGAAAAAAACCAGGTGACCCCAAAATGCATCAGATAAGAGGGTTACAATATCTTCCAGAATGTTCAGTTTTGTTTAAGTTGTTTTTGCAGATGACACCATCTGGGAGCCTTTATCTTGAAAACCATATACAGTGCATAAAGTTTGGTAGAAATGAACAGTCAGCTTCTGCCAAACATGCAGAAATACAATGACCTTTGATCAATGAAAACTAAAGATTGCCATTATTTTTATGACACCTTTCTTAGCAACAGTGAACATGTGTAGGACTAACAATTCAAAAGACATTGGCATTTGTTGCAATCATTTTCATTTATTTCTCATGGATCATGTATCTGATCTAAATGAATAATAAACTTCTTTTTTTCTGCTAAATTCAATTTAAAAAATTTTTTAAAGGATTTTTAAAGCTTTATTAAAATTATAATAAAATTAAAACTAAAAAATCGATTATTCTTACTTTTTCTAGACCAGTGGCTCTTACTATTTTGGTACTGCACCTCCCTTGAGCAATGCATCCCTGCTTCACCCCCTACATTTATAAATAAATAAATAAAATGTTGCAATTGTATTTTATTTATTAATCACAAACCAATGAGATACTTTACACTGTTTCTCAGCAACTAACTCTTTAATGTGCAGTTTAATCCCAGACAGTACAAACTGAAAGAGGTTTATGATAAACTTCTAGGTTTCTTGCTTCCCATCTATATGCAGATTTTATTTGATTAAATTCTTCTTTTAATCAAATAGGTGAGTTTTTATTTATGCTTTAATTCAAACTCAAGGTTACTGTTTGTGAGAGCAAAATTTAATTTAAAAAAGCTTGCTGGATTCCTTGTCCTATTCAATTCTTACAAAGGTCAAGTTTTGACATAAAAGACTGCATAATGTTATGTTGCATATTCATATTGATGTTTTTTCCTTGAAGTTGAAGCTTGAGAGCATTCAACACCTAAAATACAAGGTCTGTCCAAAAAGTATCCGACTTTATCTCCTCCCACCAAAAATAATGCCATGCCAGCAAAGTAGTTTTGGCAGATTGTAATGTTACAATTACTGCCCAAAAAATTCTAAACCAATAGTTGGCATCATTCTCTTTTTTTAAAGCATTTAGTGCAGTTGTATAGTGCATGATTGTTAATTTTTTTTGCTTCCAAGCATAATGACTGAAAGCATCAAACAAAGATATTGTATCAAGTTCTGCCAAAAGCTAGGTAATAATCCAACTGAAACAATTCAAAAGATTCAGCAAGCTTTTGAAGATGAGGCCTTAAGTCAAACTCAAATAAAGGAATCGTTTAATTGCTTCAAAAATGGTCAAATGTCAATTGAGAGTGAGGCATGCTTTGGCAGGCCATCCACAATCTGAAACGAGGAGGTGATTGAGAAGGTTTGCCACATTGTGATGAAAGATCACTATCTAACACTCAGGAAAATTGTTGAAGAAGTGGGAATAAGCAGAAGATCAGTTCACTCCATTTAACTGAAGATCTGTGCATGTGAAGAGTGTTGGCCAAATTCATTCCCAAGCTGCTGATGGAGCAACAGAAGAGCTCCATGTGGAAATCACCCAGGACATGCTGCATTGTGTAAAGAATGACCTAGAATTTACAAAGACTATGATAACTGATGATGAGACCTGGGTTATTGGTTACAATCCAGAAAGCAAGTTTTAATCTTCACAATGGAAGCATCTGGAATCACCAAAGCCCAAAAAAGTTCCCAGCAATGTGAAAGTGATGCTGACCTGTTTCTTTGATTCCCATGGCATACTGCATCACAAATACATGCCAGAAGGCCAAACAATCAATAAAAAGTACTAATTGGAGATTTTACATTGCCTCCGTGATGCTGTGCAAAGAAAGCAGCCAGACATGTGGACAGGAAAGAACTGGAACCTTCACCATGACAATGCTCCTGCTCATTCCGCCCATGTGATCAAAGGTTTTTTGAAAAAAAAACAATACAGCACTTGTGCAGCAGCCTCCTTACTCTCCTGATTTGGCAACATGGAACTTCTGGCTATTCTTCAAGTTAAAAACTATGATAAAAGGGATGCAATTTTAATCATGTAAGGACATTATGGAAAAAACAATGGTGGAGCTCAGGAGCATTCCAGGGGAGTTCAAGAGGTGTTTCCAAAAGTGGCAGAGATGCTGGGAAAAGTGTGTGCATTTGCGAGAAGGATTAAATAAAATTTTAAAAGAGATTAAATAAAAATAGAAATTAAATAAGATTTAATAAAATAAAATCAGATTAAATAAATGAATGAGATTAAATCAAATAAGAGTATTTTGAATTACAACATTTACAACAATTACAACACAATGAATGGAATATTCATTGTGCTGTGTATTTTATGCCCAAAGGTTGGATACTTTTTGGACAGATCTCATATGTCCAAAAAATAAGCCAGTGATGGTTAAAATTTTTAAGATTGAAACTTTTTAAATAAATTTCTATTCTTCTTGGAATCTAGAAATATTGTTAACTTCTTTTAATTCAAGAACCATTTTAGCATATTCCCTTTAAACAACCCTCCAACATTTGTGTAGGGCTACATGTTCAGATTGCATATCTTGACACATGAGTTCGAATAGATGACTGTTAAGGAATTATGCCTTTATATAACTAACAACCTCAATAGACAGGTCAAGAACCTCTTTTATTTCAGGAGGCAAAATTCTGGATGCTAGGGTTGCACAATGAAGTACACAATGCATATCACTATAGATTTCTTTCTTTTACCTGAAGAAGCCAGGCTGCAGACCAAGCTTGGAAAAAGCTGCATACCTGAACAATCTTGCTAATGATTTCCATGATAGTTGGTTTTCCTGAGAGAAGTTGACACAACATTGAAAATATTATTTGATGTTGCACAACTTTTCATTGGGTGGCAAAACAGCATTTCTTTTGCCATGTTAACTGACAAGAAACCAGCATAAAGCAGAGCCTGAGAACATCTGTCATTCACTGTACAGCAAAAAATAAAAACTGCTTTATTTGGTTGAGAAATTGATCTTTGATATCCTGATCAGACAGTTCATGGACTCTCCCTTTGACTGTATCATTGGATAGTAAAATCTAAGAAAGCATATTTGCTTTATCCTTGCCCAGAACTGGTTCTACTGCTATGAGCACAAGAAACTCCCCAACGCTATGGCTTAACTTTTTCTTTGCCATTAACAAAACAACAATTAAATGAAGAATGTGTTGTAAAACAAGTTAGGGCTCAATCCCCCTTGAAAAAATTAATGTATGTCCTTCAAGGGAGGCATTCCCCCTAGTTAAGAACCACTGTTCTAGACCTTTAATTAATAAAATTTATAATCTAAAAAAAAAACTATAAATTCTATTGCTGTTTGAATACTAAGAAAAAGTTGTTACACAAAGATAAACATGACTCGCATGTCACTTACTCAATGCATTTTATCAAGGTTTCAAAAATCATTTTTAAAAAACTGATTGTGTAGTGTCACCATGACACAAACATTGTGAATAAGATAATTCTGTTAAAATAAAAAATTTGATAAATTCTTTCCCTCGAACTGTAAGAAGCGCAGTTATATTTGTTATCTTGATCTACTGTGTCAACTGACACATCCAACTTCCAGCCATCAAGAACAATTCCAAAAAGTTGGAAGAACACAAAGAAAATGGTATTTGACTAATTAAACTTTATACGCTCAGGAATAGAGTGTCGAAAGTGATAAAACATTTGAACAGTGACTGTACATACTTTGAATCAACTAATTTCCAATTATTAGTAATATATTGTGTTAATTTTTAAGTTTTGTGCTATTTGAATATTTTTTAAATAGAGTCATATACTACAAAAATAATCCAGTTTAAGGTGACATACAAAATGCTATAGAAAACTTGCAATCTATATTGAACAATAATGATTTAGCTGCTAAAAAAGTAATGTCATTGCATATTCCTCAAATCATGACGTTAAATGAAAGTGTCACTAAAATAGTGGATTCTTAAGATAATTTAATGAAATTATTGTCTAGTGATATGTTTCCTTTGCAAACCATATGTGCTGTTGCAATTAATAAATGCAAGTTCAATGCATGAATAAGTGATTGATTTACTCACACTGAGATTATGAGTTCTTGTAAGGATGTGGCCCATTTTAATGCTGTGTGCACAGACTCAGCTAAATATGATCCCCAATATTGCACATCCAGTAAAGACTTTCTGAATCTAGTTCACAACCCTTTTCTCTCACGGTTGACTGACTACAAGCTACTCTTAATCTTAAATTAGTACAATTGTATGCCAATCATTTGAAAGATAGGGCTGAAAAACAGTAGTGTATCTCACTATTAGAGTTAGAGCTGTAGCAACATAAATCACAGCTTGAGATAGAGCTGCAACAAAGGAAGCCCTACATAAAATAGCTTTAGCTGAGTTAGAGTGTAAGGTGTGTGAAGATGCTGAAAGCAATGCATATAGAGGTACCTCAAATTCTCAATCCAAATTTTTAAACTTCATTTAAGTAGTTTTATGTCTCTGACATCGGAAACACATTTCTGTGTCTCTTAATGCCGATCCCAAACCCAGATAAATGGGGAAGGTTGCAGCAGGAAGGGCAATCAGCATAAAAATTTTTGCCAAAACAGATATCGTCATCGTCGTTTGAAGGGTATCCACTTCAGGTCAGACACAAACAGGACTAGGGCCGAGGGTTTATCCTTTTACTACCCCAGACTGTTGTACTGCCTGAATCAGATGCTGGCAGTGATGTCATTAAGCCTGCATTGAGTTTCGTCATCCAAAACCGTCAGACCTCGTGCTCCATGTGGTGCCTGATGTATAGGGCACGCTGTTAGTACATGGTCTGCGGTTTGCTCAGAGGCGCCACACTCGCAATTCGGTGAAACAGCGAGACCCCATTTGTGCATGGACGAATGGAATTGCCCAACACCAGTCCGCAGGTGGTTGAGCTTAACCCAAGCTGCTCGGAGTAAGCCCATCCAAACAGGCCTGGCACTGGTCTCGAGCACAAAAGCACAGAGCCTGGAAGCATTTTCACAGTACTCCGCGTTCCATTTGTGATTTGTCCATTCAGAGGCATGGATGCCAAGTCTGGCAAGGTTGTCCAAGAGATTCTGCGCACCTGGCACAAATGGGCATCTGGATCTTAGTCTCACTTGGCCAGTATTTGTGGACCCACTTAAAAGACCATGCAAGATATGATCAGAGTCTAGAGATCCACGGTAAGCCAAGGAGAGTGTCACTCCCATTCGGCAAAGCTCAGCTGGCTGGATGCCTGAGAGTACAGGTAGGTGGTCCATTGGAGTGGGACGCAGGCATCCAGTAACTATGTGCAAGGCGTCATTCAAGACACTGTCAATGAGACGAGTGTGAGCACTGTGACACCAGACAGGCGCTCAGTACTCAGCTGCTGAGTAGACTAGAGACAAGGTGGCTATGCATAGTGTTTTAGCACCAGCACCCCATCTCAAGCCCACGAGTCGCCTCAACAGTGTGACGTGCGAAGATAATTTTTTGCGCAATGTTACTAAATGGTGACAAAATGTGAGCAACCTGTCCAGTTTTACCCCAAGGTAAGTAGGGCTTGGACAGAACGGTAAAAGTCTACCATTGTTGTAGACCTTTGGCTCACGTTTAGCCTCTCAGTTATTTAAGTGAAAGGCTGCTGTCACCGTCTTAGTGTGACTGAGCTTCAACCTCCAAGTCTGGAGATACGCTGACAGTGTGGACATGTCTTGGCTTAAGATCCCCTCCAAGTCCTTCCAGTTTCCAGAAGAGTGTAACAATGCTAGATCATCAGCATAAGCAAACTTTCTGGAAATCATGGAAGGAAGATCGTACGTATAGATGTTAAATAAGAGAGGAGCCAAGACCAATCCCTGAGGAATGCCGTTTTTAAGACGACGTAGCCTGCTTTGCTTGCTGTCACCGGTGGTAAGGATGAAACTTCGATTTCGGACAAGCTCCATGATCATTTTAACCATGTGCTTATCAGGAAGTAGTCTCAGCAGCTTGCAGGTAAGGCCACGGTGCCAGACAGTGTCATAAGCAGCTGTCAGATCGATAAATATAACACCGGCTTTCTTTTTAGCCTCGAAAGGATCCTTGATGTTCTGGGTTAGCAGAACAACTTGATCTATGGTTGACTTCCTGTGTCGGAGCCCAGCCTGCTGTTTAGGGAGCAGTGGATCAATTAATGGTTCAACGCAAGCATAGATAAGTCTCTTGAGGATCTTGTAGGGGACATAGAGCAGAGATATCGGTCGATAACTCTTTGGGTCCCCCACTGGCTTTCCTGGTTTTGGGATTGCAATCACAAGTGCTCTTCTCCAGATCTTGGGAATTTTGAGTCAGCACAAACAGGAAGAAATGAAGTCACATAACCAAGACTTGAAAGGAGCTCCAGTATAAGCTCTGGGCAGATGAAATCAGGTCCTGGAGCTTTACCTGGTTTTAACTGTTGGAGGGCAGCAGCAAATTCTCTCTGTAAAAAACTGTCAGAGATATTTACTGCGTCTGGTGTTGTGGCCCTCCAAAGGTCAGACATTTCTTGAAAGACAAGTCAAGATGACTTACAATCAACAGCCTTGTATTTCCCATTTTTCACCAGTTGACATGCAATAGCATCGGCTGAGATGGGACAGTGACAAGGAGAGTGTTGTGAGCTACCAGTAAGGTTGTTCAAAATACTCCACGCTTTTCGATTAGAGTGTGAGAACTCAATGCTCTGAACTGCTTCGAACCATCGATCCCTCCATTTTCTGTCAAGCTTGGCAAGCAGAGCTGTAGCAGACAAACTTGAGTCGTCTCCCTGAGGAGACTGCAGAAAGGTTTTATAAAGGGATTCACACTCTGCATCCCAACACGGAATATAGTTATTTCGATACCCGCATAGGATAGTTGTTTTGGTTGCTTTCTTAATGGTGTTACAGAAGTCCTGGTAAGCCACATCCACATCAAGTGAATCAGGCAGCAACAAAGTCTTTGCGAATTTATTCGTCAAAGCAATGTAGTGACTCCATTTGGCCTTGCAAAAGTTCCATCGCTTAACAGGCATGCTTGGCACTGCCATAGCAAACCTTGGTGGTGTAATAAGCGAAGGTCAATGTTGTGACCTGGGGAACTTGTCAAGGACACGTCTATCCGGTAAGCGACTGTTTGGACCTACGCTAGTTAAAGCTAGATCTGGATTGGTGGCAGTGTTCCAGCAGCTGGAATAAAAACTGGCAGCGTCCTTGACATTATATAGAAGGGCAAGACAATTAATACTTGCCCATCCAGCCAAGCACTCATCGTTCAGACTGTTGTCATCGTAACCCCAGTCAGCATGACAACAGTTAAAATCGCCAGTGTACAGACAGGGGTGAGGATACACTGGGAGATCCAGGGTTCGCAATCGCATTGGCAGTGGTTTGTAGACATTGACTATTTTATAGCCATCAACATCCACACACAACCACTCGATCTCCGATGTTGGTGGGGATTGGTCCAAAAACATGTATCTCAGTCATTCGTGGACAAACGTGGCAAGGCCATGCTTCTTGCTTAAAGAAGACCCAGCTAGTTGGTAGTTTGGAAGTACCAACTTCTCTGCATCAGTGCATTGGGTCTCCTGCAGTAGGATGACAAGTGCCTCAGACTGCAAGGTGATGAAGAACGTTCATCTTGCTTGCAGTGAGGTCTTTGATGTTCAGCTGAAGAATAGTGGGTCTTTGGAACTTGTTGGCAATGTGCCCTGAAAAGGGCAGTTTTATCTTAACATTGCCCCATCCTGCAAAGGACGTTTGCCAATTAGCAGACCCACACTGAACATCGGAATGGGTGGATACCCTTCCGTTTTGGTAGGTTTGGTTTCAGTCTGTCATTTTTAGAATAAATGAACAGACTTTCTTACCGCCCAGGCTGCGTGAAAGCACCTACCATCTGAGCTGATAAGCAGCATTAAGTCTGTACCTGTTTGCAGTGATTATGGATAGGATAACAGATGAAGTAAGGAGTGAACCACCATGGACAATGCTGTTTGCCGATAATATTGTGATAAGTAGAGTGAAGACTAGAATTCTGGAGGCATGCATTGGAAAGAAGAGGGATGAAAATAAGTAGGTCAAAGACCAAATATTTGTGCATAAATGGAGGAAATGATGACAAAACAGTGAAGATGGAGGATACAAAAGTGCCAAAAGTAAAGGAATTTAAGTATTTGGGATCAACAGTGCAAGAAAGTGGTGGTTGTGAAAGGGAGATAAAGAAGAGAGTGCAGGAAGGATGGAACAGATGGAGAAAAGTATCAAAAGTAATCTGTGACAGGTTACCATCTAGAATAAAAAGAAAAGTGTACAGTTCAGGGGTGAGACCAGCAATGGTGTATGGACTTGAGATGGTGGCAGTCACAAAGAAACAAGTGGAAGAGATGGAAGTTGCAGAGATGAAAATGTTGAGATTTGCTATGGAAGTAACAAGAAAAGATAAGATTAGAAATAAGTGCATCAGGGGTACAGTTAAGGTAGAACGATTAGGAATGAAGATGAGGTAGAGCAGGCTGGGGTGGTATGGACATGTCATGAGGAGAGACCAGGAGTGCATAGGAAGAAGGGTGATAGAAATGGAGTTACCAGAAAAGAGGAAAAGAGGGAGACAAAAAAGAAGATTTCAAGATATAGTGAAGGAAGATATGGGGAAAGTTGGTGCAAGAGAGATGGACATTGAAAACAGGATGCTTTGAAGAAAGACCATAATCTGTGGCTACCCCTGATAAAAGGGAAAGGCCAAAAGAAGAATTGTGCTACTTGTGTTATGAATTGTTTTTGTCAATAAGAGCAAGGTAATTTCAAAATCAACTTTCAACCAACTTACCATAATATGATTTGGTACAAAAATATTACTGTTTCTATATCACATTTTCAGATTATAAAAAAAAAAAATAAGGAAAATGCATTTAAAAGCTAACCATTTTGTCACAAAGCTTTAGAAGAAAATTCAAATTATACAGTCGAAAATTTACATTTTCCCACTCTGATGACACCATTAATATAGGTTTTCTGGATCCCCAAGGAATGTAATAGTATTGAAGACCTAAATATTATACATTTAGACTTAAATAACATAGCATCAAAGATTAAAAGTAAGTTTTATATCATATTTGTGACTTAGTGATATAATGAGATCTTGTAAAAATAAAGCTTTTTAAAAAATCTTAAAAGTTATTATTTAAAACCTGATGACTTTTTTGTAATATGTATTAAAACACATCTATTTATTAATTTTTGCCAATAAAACCATATTAGTTCTTAATATTAATTTTGGGTTTTCACTTTTCAGAGGTTACTGCAACATGTTATTATTGTTAATCTATCTGTCTTCATTATCTATTATCTCTATTTATCCTTCTGACTCACAAGATGTCAAAGGCAATGTACTTTTAAGCAATTATTGCAACTGTTGAACCCTGACCTGCTTTTAGAGAGAGATGCCAAGATATTGCAATCTAATTGAGTTGTTTTAGTTTTTATTTAAAAAAAGAACTAAAATTTAGAGCTGCTTGCAAAAACTTCCAGGTCAAAAAATAACATTATAGAAAGATCAAAGTAAATTCTGAACAGCTTTTATTTGGCACCTACAGTAAAACAGAAACATCAATAATAAGAAAACATGCTAACATCATAACTATCCAAAAAAAGAAGTCCAAATGTGGAATATTATTTATCTTTTTTACATAGTTGGAAAAATTCTGATTTGAATAATGCTTAGAAACATTCCAACAAAAATTTCACTGTGGATTCCAATATGGTTGAACAATACTAAAAAACTGGGTGCACTGCATAATCCAGATAAGCAAATAACAATTGATGAAGGGATGTTAAAATAAAGGGGTCAATTGTCCTTCAGGGTTTATAACAAAGATAATAAACTAACAAAGTATGGTATAAAAGCATACATTCTTGCTGATTCAAATTTATATTCTATTGCTGGAATATGATATATGCAGTCAGCAACAAAAGTTTATGAACACTTTCCAGAAAATGCAACATGTAGCTTTAAATGCTCATATCTTGATGATTAATCAATATTATTGTGCCATAATGCATAATTATGTTATTGTGTTAATATGTAATCTCTGTGGGACACAGTTTTTTTTATTTTTTGCTTAATAAATTATTTTCAAGATTGCATTTTAGTCAAAATCAGTTAAATTTATTGGTTGAAAAAATGGGCAAAAAGCAGTCTCCGCACTGAAGAATGGGCTCAAATGGCAACTTTAAGTAATTTAAAGTATTCCATACATTTAATACCAGAGAAGATGAAGATTAGCAAAACAGCTATGCACAATACAATCATGAAATACAAAATGAGGGTGTTTTCATAGACAGAAAAAGGTCTAGCTGACCAAGGGTTATCACCAACAGAGAAGACTGTCTTATGCATAAGACAGTTATTCACTCTCCAATGAGTACCTCCAAAAAAATTCAGGCTAAGTTGATGGAAACTGGCACAGCAGTCAGTACAAAAAACAATTCAATGCAGGTTGTCTCTGAAATTTAGCATCAAATCATGCAAGCAAGCCTGAAAACCATGCTTGATTCAGGCAATAAAGAGAAAACATCTAAACTTGCCAAGAGAAGTAACGATCTTGTTGGGATACAGAGCAGAGATATCAGTCGATAACTCTTTGGGTCCCCCACTGGCTTTCTGGTTTTGGGATCGCGACCACAAGTGCTCTTCTCCAGATCTTGGAAATTTTGAGTCGGTGCAAACAGGAAGAAAGGAAGTCCTGTAACCAAGAATTAAAAGCAGCTCCAGCATGGAGTATAAGCTGTGGGCAGATGGAATCAGGTCCCGGAGCTTTACCTTTTGATGATGATGATATTTTATTCACGCTTAGTAACAATATTTAAGTATATGCAATGTACATTAAGCAAAGCATGAAAAGGAAACACGACACAACAACGAACGTTAAACATGCAGAAAGTAGAGTACCTGATTTTAAATGTTGGAGGGCAGCAGTAAATTCTTTCTATGAAAAATTGTCAGAGATATTTATTGCGTCTGGTGTTGTGGTCCTCCAAAGGTCAGACACTTCTTGAGAGACAAGTCGGGAAGACTTGTGATCAAAAGCCTTGTATTTCCCATTTCTAACCAGCTGAGATGCAATAGCATTGGCTGAAACGGGACAGTGACAAGGAGAGTGTCGTGACCTATCAGTAAGGTTTTTCAGAATACTCCATGCTTTTCAACTAGAGTGTGAGAAGTCAATGCTCTGAACTGCCTCGGACTATCAATCCCTCTGCTTTCTGTCAAGCTTGGCAAGCAGAGCTGTAGCAGCCAAACTTGAGTCATCTCCCTGAGGAGACTACAGAAAGGTTTTATAAAGGGATTTACACTCTGCATCCCAACACAGAATATAATTATTTTGATACCTGTGTGGGATAGTCTTTTTGGCTGCTTTCTTAATGGTGTTATAGAAGTCCTGGTAAGCCGCATCCACATCAAGTGAATCAAGTGGCAACAAAGGCTTTGAATTTGTTCATCAAAGCAATGAAATGACTCTATTTGGCATTGCAAAGGTTTCATTGCTTAACAGGCATGCTCAGCATTGCCATAGCAAACCTTGGTGGTGTAATAAGTGAGGGTCAATGTTGTGACCTGGGGAACTTTTCAAGGACATGTCTATCCAATAAGCGACTATTTGGACCTAGTACACTGGCAAAAGCTAGATACAGATTGGTGCCAGTGTTCCAGCAACTGGAGTAAAAACTGGCAGCATCCTTGGCATTATATAGGAGAGCAAGACAATTAATACTTGCCCAGCCAGCCAAGCACTCACCATCCAGACTGTTATCATTGTAACCCCAGTCAGCATGACAACAGTTAAAATCGCCAGAAAACAGAGAGGGGTGAGGAAACACTGGGAGATCTAGGAATCGCAGTCACATTGGTGGAGGTTTGTAGACGTTGACTATTTTATAGCCATCAACGTCTACACAGAACCATTCAAACTCCGATGAGTGATGGCTGTTAAAATCACCAAAGATGTAAGTAGTAGGGGATGATGGTAAGAGGAAGGGTGAAAAGCAGTTAGGGCGAGAGTCAGTGGAAGAAGAGCGAATAGGAGACAGAGATATTGAAAAGGTGTATACGTGAGGCTCCTTTTAACTGTGATAGCTAAGTAGTCAGAGCTAAGATCGAGGGAGGAAAGAAGTTGTGTGGAGAGGGAATGTAGGTTAGACCATTTTTGACAAGTACAAGGACACCACCTCCTAGGTTCCCCTTAGAGACAATAGTTCCTCTCCTCATCATAGAACAGTTCTTTTGGAGAGTTTTATAACCAGGGATGTGAAAAGTGGAGTCAGAACAGAGGTACAACTCTTGCACAAAGATGAGATCATACTGATTTAGAAAGAGAAATTGTATAAATTTAGTATGATGGGGACAAATTACATTAGCATTCCATTGTAGGATTAAAAGGTTGTTTCAAGAGGGAGATGAATTTTTGAATATTTCATTTTTGAAGATGTGGGTTTGTGGGTATTTGCAGATGAAGATGGGGGGTTGGGAGTGTTTGTGGATGAAGATACAGGGTTAGGATGTAATAGAAAGAGGGAGGTTTGGGAAGAGGATGGGAACATTGGACAAGTCCAAGAGTGTTCTGGGGAGATTTTGCAAAAGTCTGTGGGGGAGAGACTGGAACAGGACAGGTGTACCCAGAGAGAACAGTTGGCACATTGTACTGATCTGTTTCCCCAGGTGACTCTACAGGAGCAGACAGAGCTTGAGTTGGGATGAATGTCACTGCTGATGAGAAGAAGCATAAGGATAAGAAGCAGCAGTGAGTAGGATAGATAAAGAGGAGGTTTGGGGTGGGAAAGAGACTAAGGAAAGTTGTTGGACAAACAGTAAAAGAAATGGGGGCAGTCATTTAAGTTTAAGAATGCTGTCCATATGTGACCATGCACTGAACAGCAGGGACAAAATATGAGAAAAGTTCTCTGCAAGAGAATCACCCAAGGATGAGACCCTTGGGGAATCAACAAGCCATTTCAATCCCCTCCGGTGCAGGAAAGGGGAATGTACCATCACATTGAGTTGACTTGTTGTTGGTGCAGTTTTAGTTTAGTTAGTTGGATATCTTACTGTCATGTGTAGCAGCCTATCTATGACAGTTACAAAAGCTATCAGCTTATTGAAATAATTGGAATAAATTGAAAAAATGATTTTTGTTTTATTCTTGATTTCTCACAAACATTCAGCTTTTGCAAAAATAAAGGCATTCCAAGTTTTTGTAAGGCTATGCATATTTAATCTGTTGTTTGCCTAAGTTACCAGTTCACATAAGTCACCACTTTTTTTGTACCCTTGAAGTGGCAACTTAGGCAAATTCTATTGTATATCTTTTTTATTCATAATAACTGTCAGAACACAAATTCTTAAAAAACATTTTATTAAAATTGTCCCTTCAAGCAGTTTTGTCTGTGAGACCATCACAACAGATAATCAACCAGTTACCATAAAAACAAACAAACAATAAAAAATTAAAAATTAGAAATTAAAAATTAAAGTTGAATGTTATGCCTCAGATGAAGAATTGTGTTATTTTTTTATTTCACTTCAAATCATTTCATCTTAATATTTATTCTCCTGACTTGCAGGAAAGCAATGGAGGTGCTATACATAGGGCAAGCAATTACCCCAACTTGCTTCTGGAAATATTGCTATCCAATTAAATTATTTTATGTATTTTTTTGTATAGTATTTTTATTTTTGTACAGACTGAAATTGAGAACTGCTTGCCAAAACCCACCAAGCAGGGGAAAGTGCCATAAAGTGTTTTTTAAAATCAAAGGGTTTATTAATAAGTAGCCTTAAAAAAGCTATTTTCAAAACTTGAACGTAAACTGAAAAACTGAATGAAGGAACTGAAAAACTGAATGTAGCATTAGAAAAATTTTAAGACTGATTCTGCTAGGCTGAAAATTAAGGTTAATAACAGTTATCATAATATTTGAGAATATTGAATAAAGTAAAACTGTTGTGGTTGGAAGCATTATGTTCAAGTCTAATTGGTGCAGCTCATACTTAAAAGGTTAACCACTAACTTGATTCTATTTACAGCACATTTATTCACTTATTCAAATAGAAACAAAAATTTAATACAAACAATTAGAATAATAAAGACAATTTAATATAGCATAATCATAACAGAAGTTAACTTATCTAACCAATATCTGCCAGAGAATACCATACTAAAATTTGTGACTGAGCCATATCGCTGAATACAAATGGGCATATTACCATGTAATCATGTGATATGGAACAGCAGGATGTGAAATTCGAAAAATGCATAAAAACAGAACATGTGAAAGTTAAATTCCACATTTTAAACAAAATTTTATAACTCTAATAATAACTAAAGTTGTATTTCATGTGAAAACACGAAATTATATTTGGCTATCTAATTAATTGCTACAAAACCATGTTTTGTTGACATAAAAAGTTTTTGGCAAAAAAGAAAAAAATTACATAAAGTTTATGTTAAAATTTCAAACTCAAAGGAAAAATTTTTACACTTATACTAATAATTTATGTTTACAAAGAGTAATAAAAACCAATACCAAAATGGATAAATAGCAATTAGATCTTGCTTTAGAAAGAATAGAAAGAAAAATTAGTTGTCCTTGCAGTGAGATGCACATTTTTGGTTGTACAAGAAATTATTTTCAATCTCTGAGTCACAATGAGATATAGAATTAGCTGATTTACCTTGGCATTCTGGTTGTTTTCATTCTTAACCAGTTCTGTTTTAAATAGAATCAGGCACATGCTTACAAATTCTGTCCTGCAAACATAGGGACATTTGACCCACATACCAACTATTGCAGTGGAACACGCATTTGTCTATGAGATTATTTTGTTGAAAAGTGGGAAAACGTCCTTATGTATTGCAGGTAAAACTTATTTGATAAAAAAGACCACTCTTGAGTGAATCACTCCAAAAAAATTAGTGATAGATGATTTCATCTTCCTGTGAAATTTCAGAAAAATTTTACCAATCTATAGTAATTTTAAATAGACAGGACATTTTTTTTGAGGCTTGTTGAAAATGTAAAAGTTTTTTGGAAATTCTGGAATCAATAAGGAATTCTGGATACCATTTTCTACAAAGTTTGAGCAAATATTGTCTAATTCATGTTTTAAGGTTAAATTTAAAGCAAATTTTTCAGGCTCAATGTGTTAAAGCATCAATAAGATTTGCTTTATGTTGTTTCAGTCCAGAATCCCATTAAATATATTGACCTGTAAAAGTAGGCTTTCTATAGACTAAAGTAATCAACCTAATACTTTGAACATAATTTTAATGCAATAGATTTCTTCTTTCAAATTGATGATAAGATTTAAATTACAAAATTTAGGTATCCATTTATAGTAACAGTTTAATACAGTAGAATTTGCCTAAGTCGACTTCGGCTAAGTCGCCAGTTTGTCTAAGTCGCCACATATCGCTTGGTCCCGGCTGAGAGCCTATTGTTTTCTGTTTTATCAAGTTCGGCTAAGTTGTCTTCGCCTAACTCGTCAATTCGCCTAACTCGCCACTGTTTTTGCTCACCATGAGCAAAAAAATTTGCCTAAGTTGTCAGACCTATAAAAACTTTGCCAGCGTGATTATATTCCAAACTTTTAGTCTGCTACCACTACACTACAGTTGTTTCGCCTATCTGTTTACGATCCTACTGATGTAACACAACCCCACTGTGCGTCACAAACTTCCTTCATAACCCCATTATTTCATCACTTTAGATTGTTTTTACCAGGTTTAGTTTCCATTCAGTTAGCCATCTTATTGCCATGTGAAGCAGCCTGGCTATGACAGTTAGAAAAGCTATCAGCTTATTTGCAATAAATTACAATACTTAGTGACTAGGGAATGGGCAAAAAATAAGGTTACAGCAGAGAATAGATTAATAAGAAGACAGAAAGAGCACAGAGCAAGAAGAATAAGTGCATAGAGTAGATTGTACTGTACTGTGTAAAGAAACAAATGTTCTTTAACGGCATTCTCGCCACTGCCAATAAATAAAGCTTTTTATAGCGCAGTTTTTTCTGCACAGTGCTGTGTTTTAATCGTTTAGTGTTGTTGATAATGTCGAGGAAAAATCTTAAGCTCAAAACTTTAACTTTGCAAGAAAAGTATGAAATCGTAGCAATGCACAAAAGCGGGAAGATTACGAACAAGGCACAGTTTGCTATGGAACACAACATCCCACGATCAACGTTGAGTTCCATCATCAAAGTGTCAGAAAAAATTATTTCTGACTACGAAGATGGAAAGAACAGTAAATCAAAAAGAAAGAGGAAGCACAATTTTGAAGACGTGGATGAGCCATTGTTGAAGTGGTTTAGAGCTGCCAGAGACAAGAAATTACCAATTAGTGGAGATAACTTGCGGCTGAAAGCTCAACAGTTTGCTGAAGCATGTGGTTATGAAAATCCGAAGACACTAGACACTAATTGGATCAACAGGTGGAAATTTAGGAATGAAATAGTCTGTAAGAAACTGCATGGAGAAGCCAAATCTGTAAACCAACAAGCTGTGGACAACTGGCAAAACAGCAGACTTCTTGAAATTCTGAAAGAATTCGCACCTGAAAACATTTTCAACACAGATGAAACTGGCCTTTTTTTCAAGTGTCTTCCTGACAGAACACATGTGCTAAAACATGAAAACTGTGCTGGTGGAAAAATGTCCAAAGAAAGACTGACTGTACTTGTCTCTGCAAGTATGATGGGAGAAAAACTTCCACTTCTTGTAATCGGAAAATCTGCAAAGCCACGTTGTTTCAAAGGAGTAAAAAGACTTCCACTTGAGTATAAATCCAACTCCAAAGCTTGGATGACCTGCAGTATTTTTACATCTTGGCTGAGAAAACTGGATAGTCTGATGCAAAACAGCAACCGAAAAATTGCCTTGGTTTTGGACAATTGCACTGCTCATCCAAATGTAAATGGCTTGGCTAATGTCAAACTGATATTTCTACCTCCAAACACTACAGCAAAAACGCAGCCTATGGATGCTGGTGTCATTCGCTGTCTGAAAGCCCATTACAGAAGCAATTTAGCAAAAGAACGATTGGTTGCATGGGAAGAAAATATTGAAGATTTTAAAATTGACATCCTGACTGCCATGAACTTTCTGAGTCAAGCCTGGAGTGCTGTTTCTCCTGTCACCATCCAGAACTGTTTTAGGAAGGTAAACTTCAAGCTGAGTGATACTGAAAGAGTTGAAGAAAGTACAGAAAAAAGTGATGCAGAAGCAGAAAGAATTTGGGAAATGCTGCAAGCTGCTGAGCTTGTTCCTGCCTCAGTATGCTTTTCGCAGTACACAGACGCTGACGAAAATTTGATAAACAGAGAGACCATTACAGAAGAAAGCATTTTGAGTGAAATCAAAGAGAAAACATGTGATACAATCGAAGAAATAGACGAAGAAGATGATGATGAAGAAGAAGAAGATTTAGTGCCACCTCCATCCATAAAAGAAGCTCTTAATATGGCAAAGAAGCTGCAACATTTTATGATGTGTCAAGAAGACGGGGGAGAATCATATGGTGCATTGACCAAAATCCATTCATACATAGTGGACAAGTCCTTGGCAAATGCAAAACAGTCGAAAATCTCGGATTTCTTTAAGACTGCATCTTGAGTGTTTAAATAAATATTATGTTGTTGTACAGCAATCCAAACAGTCCTTTCTGTTTGTGTTCTTTATTTCTCAAATATTCAGCTTCTGCAGAAACAAAGGGATCTAAAGTCTGTGTAGGCTTAAGCATATTAATCTGTTGTTTGCCTAAGTCGCCAGTTTGCCTAAGTCGCCACTTTTTCTGTTCCCCTTGAGGTGGCGACTTAGGCAAATTCTACTGTATTATATCGACATATTCCACTTTTTTTATTACCTTTTTTCTATGACTTTTATGTCTCATTAAAATACTTTTATCTTGTTCATCACTGCATGCCCCTATGCTTTTTTAAAAAAATATGTTGAAAGTAAACTTAAATGCTTATGGTATACTTTAGGCTAGGTAAAATTGTTTTGAACAAGTACACTAAAATTTTGATATTTGATGTCACCAAGAATTTTTTCACTATATCTGAGAATGTTTTTTATGCATTAAGTTCTCTTTTTATTGTAAAAATGTACACATGGTCTTTTATCAAATGTTGTGCTTGGGGTCTAGCAAAAAGATTGGCTTTAATTTTTTTAGAAGTAAGCCATGAGAACTTTGTCATTGATATTTCAAGTAGTTTTCCTTTTTGTCTAACATCTTAAAAAAATTTTCTTCATTGACTCAACTTAATTTGCTCAACAGTTAGTAATGATGGAAGATGTGAAGAAGAAGTAAGGAGAAGGATCCAAGCAGGATGGATGAGTTGGAGGAAGGTATCTGGAGTTCTGTGCGACAGGAAGTTATCAGCAAAGGTTAAGGGTAAAATGTACAAGAGTGTTGTTAGACCAACCATGCTTTATGGAATGGAAACGGTGGCAGTGACTGAAAAACAAATGGGAAAAATGGAAGTTGCAGAGTTGAAAATGGTGAGATGGGCACTGGGAGTGACAAGAAAGGACAAAATAAGAAACGAATATGTGAGAGGGACTGCAAAAATTGCAAAGCTGAGAGACAAACTTCGGGAATGTGAGGCTACGTTGGAATGGACATGTAAAAAGGAGAGAAGAAGACTATGTGGGGAAAAGGATGATGTAGATGGCAGCGCCAGGCAGAAGGAAAAGAGGAAGGCCAAGGAGAAGGTGGATGGATTTGGTGAGAGAAGACATGAAAAGGATTGGAGCTAGGGAAGGAGACGAAGTAGACCGAGTGAAATGGAGATTACTATCGCGCTGTGACGACCCCGAGTAGGGAGAAGCCGAAAGAAGAAGAAGACTCAACTTAATTTGCTAAGGTGGTGACAGCATTTTTTTTTCTTTTTAGGGATTCTCCTCTTATAAACCACAATGCACTAAAGCAGAAACATACATGAATGACTCTTTTTAATAATTTGCATAATGAATTTGCTTTACAAATAAAATGAAGACCTTTTTTTTCTTCTTTTTGGTCTTTAACTTGCTTTTCTACTTGAATTCCTGGTTTGTAAGAACAATTTTACTATAAATCCAGGTAAAAAAAGGTTTTTACTTGTATTTTTGAAGCAACTTTTATGGCTAAATCTCCAAAGAACATGCATCATGCATAATATTTTTCAAGTCTCCACATATGTTCTGCATATTTGATTTTGTAAAGAACAGTTCATGTATTTTTGTATGTTCTCTTTATTTGCATCATGGAAGCAAGTTAATTATTGTGATTATGTAAAAGAACATAACCTAAAACATTGCATTCTATGCAGATGTATTTGAACATCAATTCTAGCTTAACAATTGACTGGCTCTATTTTTGCACATTAGAAGTATGGCTGTTCATGTAGTGCAGTAATAATATACTCTAATATACTGGTAGTTTACATTCATATTTAAATAAAGATTATAAAAACTATTAGTTCATAAATATGAATAGGTTACATTGAAATTAAAAAGTTTAAATTTGCTATAATTACAACATTTTTAAATTAAATTGAAAATTTTGCTAAGTAGATAGTTTTAGCTTTGCTTTGAAGATTTAAGTATGAATTGCAAATAGTTGAACCACACAAATATAAAGTAGCTTGATTAATTATTTTCTTAGTTATTTGAAAACTGAAATTCCATCTCTTCACAATGATTTAATTTTATTTAAAATAGACCTTTTTGATTTGATACAGAATTAAAATATTGACAAGTTAAAAACAATTTCTAAAATGAAATAATTAAACAAATAACATGAAACATAATTCATCTATCTATTTCATACCAATGTGATTCAACTATTTGTAACTTAATTTTAGAAAAACTAGAAATCTTCAAAGTAAAACCAAAACAGTTTACTTAGCAGACTTTCTGAATTAATCTCGGAATATGGCCATTGCAGCAAATTCAAACTGCATAATTTTAATATAATCTAATTAATCATATTTGTGTTAACTAACATTCTTTATTAAACTGCTATCAATCTATTCAACAGCTTTCCATGTCTGTCTTTCTGTATACATGTTGTACTATGTCACATAATAATATTTTCTCTTTTAATTTTGTTAGTTACTAGCTATTTAAAAAGGTTGATTCTCATAATTCTTTTTGTTAACCATAAACTTTTTTATGCTTCAATCTTTCCTGCATGTGCATTCTTATCATTATAGCATGCTTTTTTATTTTAACAAAAGCAATTATTTAATAATTAATTATTAACTTTGGTGAAAATTTCATTCAAACACAAACAGCTTTCTTTCTTTTAGTGTAATTCTACTATAATCAAGTCTTTATTAAAGGCATAACATTCAACTTTTATTTTTTTATTCTTAATTTTTTATTTATTTATTTACTGATTTTGGATGTTTGTCTCCTGATGAGCCTAAAAAGCAAAATTGTCTGTTAGGAGAACTTTAATAAAAAATTTCTTTTTATTTGTGTTTCAATAATTATTAATAATCACTCTGACAACTTAAGTCATTGAGCACTTTTCCAAAGAGCAGCAACAACTTAGAGTTATATTTATCTTTTCTATCATAATTTAAATCTTTTTTTAGCTTTTTCATTGTCTTTTGCAATTTGGCTTATTTCTGAAATACCTTTAGCAACATAATCATTGTCTCTTCTCTGCACATATTTAAAGCACCTCAACCTAGCTTTTTTTTTATTTCTAACCTGAAATGTAATATAATAAATTATAATAGCCTCATTTTTAAATCTATCTATTCTCATGACTGTTAATGAGAACTTGAAGGTTGGCTAGTCCCAGTTCAATTTTTTTCTGAAACTAATATGTCTTTAATCATGCAACACAGCTAGTTTCACTAATCACATGTAAATTTTTCTTACTACTTTTGTCTAGAATTACTTTATTCCTTATTTCTTGTCTTGGATACTTGTCTTGGATACATTATTAGTCTAGGATTACTTTATTCCTTAAAAGTTTTTTTCATCCACTCTATCTTGCCTATATTTTCTTCATCACTTCTTTTCAACATTATACATTTTTTTTGGAAAATCGACTGTCTTAGTTTCTCTCTCTACTACCATGTCTTAGCTTCTCTCCTTTTTGCAATCAGACTGTTTTACCTTCCTTTCCTTATTCACACAAATACATTTTTAATATGATTGATTTTTGTTCCTTTTTTCTAAAACTTACCTGCATTTCTTTATTTCTTTTTACCTTTTCTATACTTTACAAATAACAAAATCATCTGCTGACACAATGCTTCTCAACCTTTTTTTATAGTGACCCATTTGAAATTTGTAATCCAAATTCTGGTTATCCCACAAATTAAGTTCAAAAATTAATAATCAAACTTGAATCTATCTTGGATTTATCAACTTTTGTTTCTAAAAAGCAGTGATGTCTAAAAAAAAAGGTTTTCACTTTCAATCTTGAATGTGTCTTGAATTTCTTTTGATTTTTATCCCTAAAAATTAGAGATAATCTTTATTATTTAATTTAATTTTTACACAACTAGTATTCATTTAAGTACACAACTACACAACTAGTAGTCAGTAGGTAATTTAATTTAAATAGTCATCAGCAACCCACTTTTGAGTCAGGGATTGATAAGCACTGTACTAACATCATAGCTAACAGTAATATCTTTTTAACCTTCTCTGTCAATCAGTCCATTAACTATGCAAATAAAAAAAGTCTTTTTAATGCAGTACTATTGTGATGATCAAGCTATCTGTTATTCCTACAGGACATTCCATCTCTGTCATAACTGTTTCCACAGATGATTAATACTGGTCTAATCAAATACAACACCACAGATCTTTTGGTATCCTATCAGATATTTTTTAAAATTTATAAACACAAAACGAAACTTTTTTTATTTTATCTGAATTTTGCCACCAATATTTCTAAAGTGAAAATTGCATTGCCAGTGCTCATGCAGTTGTTGATAAATAGCTAATTGCTATTCTAAAACTCTCTTATAAATCTTCATAATTTGGTGGGACTCATTAGTTTTATACTTTTATATTGCTATAATTTTGTATTTATACTTAATTCTCAAAAACTACCTTTCCTTCACTACTTAAAAATTCTTCCATAGCAATTAAAACTAAGGTTTTTTATGAAACTGTTTTGCTTAAATAGATAGCTTTAAAAAAAGACTGTTTTAAAAAACTTTTTCAATATTTTTCTCCAGCTCTCTTTCAAAAATTTATATTAGAATAAGCTGTAGATCTGAAAGTAATTATTAAACAATTTTAAGACTAGTTTTGATTGGATAAAAGTTACAGTTAAATAAAGATTATCATAATATTTAAAAAGATTAACCAATAAAATCAAACTATTCCTGCATAAAAAATATTAACATTAAAAAATTTTTTTTCTTACCATCATATACAGGATTTATTGCTTCTGTAACAGAGCAAGCTTTTTCCACATCAGCATCAAATTTATTTCCAAAATTTCCAATAGAGATTTCAAACTCAACATTTTTGTAGTTTTTATGAATCAGACTTGCAGAAAGTAAACTAACAACCAGCTTATATTGTTGACGAGCCATATATTTCTAAAATTACAATTTGTTTAAAAAATACAAGAAAACTGTTTTATAAATATTTGATTATAAATCTTTTATAATTATAAATATTTATAAATAAGTAAAAAAAAATATTTGCAAACAAGTGACACAAAAAAATGTTTCTAAAACATCAAGAAAATACTACTTTTGTTTATTTAACTTTGTCAGATTTAATAATAGAAATAAAATCTTTGTTTCAATTATTCTATTTTTCATGAACTTTCTATAATTATATTTTTTCATTAACTATTTTACCATATTAGGAAAATTCGTGTCTAAACGATCTACAAAGCAGTAATAATCAGAAACTGTTTCTCTTCTGTTAGAGTTAACTATCCAGAGAAGTCTGCAGGCAGAAAACAAAATAAAATTTACAGAATGAAAAACTTCAAACTAGGGCAAACTGTGCTTGTTAAACTTGGCAAGCAAGCAATCTCTTAAAAGATTCTTGCAGTTCAGTTATATCACAAAAAATTATGAAATGACATTTTGTACACTTGCCTATGCTGCTTTGGGTGTTGTGCACAGACTAAAAAGATTGGCGTTCTGTTATTTGTTTAAAAATTAAAAAGAATGGAAAGAAATATCTGTTTAAAAAGTTTCTTCTTAATCAAGTTAGTCAAGTCAAAGTTAGGATACTCTAAAAAGATTTTCAAAAAACAGCAATCACTGACAGAGACAAAGCAAAACTTAAACCTTTTTTTTATAAAACTATGTGCAATTTTCCATCTCAAAAAAAATTTATTGGACTGATGGCATAAACATCAGTACCTTAAACAGCTATGCAGTCAACAATGTTGGAAAGATTATTTAAAATTACTGGAAAAACATTTACAACCACAACACAAGCTTTATAAAATTCTCAATAGAAGCAATATAAAAATAAATTACAGCAGCATGCTCAACATGGAAACAATAAAAAGTTATTAAAAAATAAAATAATCTAAAAACTAAATCATGCAATTACAAAACTAGATATGTTTCCCACTTAATGATTTCTTGAAAATCAATCAAACATCTATTAAGTAGATATATTTGATAGAATTTCAATGAAAACTTACATAGATTGTAGTAAAATTGAATTTAAATCATGATATTACAATTATCTACAGTCATTTAAAAAATACAATGAAAAAAATGTTGCAATCAGCTAATATTGACTAAAACATGGGCCAAGGGAGCTCCAAGCTTTCACCAACTGCACTTACTAGAAATTAATTTTATTTCAAAAGAACCAAAACTAAAATCTTTATTGCAAACAAAATTTGAAAAAAAAAAATCAATTGCAAAGTTCAACACAAATCAGTCTAATTTTGTCCTAGTCAGCAAAAAATCAGCCTAAGCATAAAGCATAGCCAGCAAAATAACTTAAAGAATGCTTCTTCTTGGCAATCACAAATAACAAATGATTCTAACAATTAAAAGCAATTATAAAGAAATTCCTAAAATTTAACATTAGGCCAAATATCAAAAAACATGAAAAAGTGTGGACTAATCGAGATAATAACATAGATAAGATGTAGAGCCGAGTCTAAACTGAGTTCAAATCCATTTAAAGTGTACTAAAAATAGACATTCTCCAAGACAGTGGCCCCATTGAAACCAAAACAATATATAAAGTTTCAAACACACACAAAAAATGGCAGGAGAATCATAATAATGATAACATTAAATTTCTACACAACTACTACAATAAATTATAAAGCATATAAACATAATACAATAATATAATAATACAACACAATAAAATAAAAAATGGAATAAATATAAACCACAACAAAAACACTAACTGGAAAAACACAACATCATAAAGGCACAATTTTAAAAACATCTCTTAAAAATGTTTCACATAGCCTGAACCATCACATTTTAATCATCACATGCAACAGTCTTTATTTTTATTTACATCAGCACTAAAAATAGTTTTCTGTGAGACTAAAGTTTTTAAAACAGTTAGTTCTGGCTAGGTACAAATGAATTTGCAAGAAAACTTCTCTCAACAGAGAAAAGAAACCACAGTTTCTGACTATAGAGAAAATATTATTCACAAAATCAAAAAAACTTGATCAATACTTGTAAAACTTGGCTCTCAAGCTTTACTAAACTTCAAAGAAATTCATATAATGTGAACAATCACTTAACAACTTCATATTGACTAAGTATAAGAATAAATTAGCACCTCAATAGCTAATATTAAACTTAATAGTTTGTCTGCCACACCAGCTAAAACAATTTTATCTTACTATAGAATTAATTTTCAAAGCATCAACACTGACCCTTAAACAACTTAAACATGTCCACCCAGGAAATATAAGACCGAACAATTTTTAAACACTTATTTTAATCACATTAATAATAAAAATAAAGCAATGCTATTTATTTATAAATCAGCAAATGGTATAAGACAACAATCAAAGCAACTAAATTGGGCCAGATTTCTTAAATTAATTATTATATTACATTTAGCAATTGGACAAAGCAGTCTAAAGCATCACAACATAACCAGAAGATGCAGTAGTAAACAAGTTACATAACAAGAAATGTCAAATCAGCTGTTAATAGTTGTAGAAGATTCTAGTTGATTGTTTCTTAAACATTTGTAAGAAAAAATAGATAGAACTGTAGCAACAGTCACAGAAGCTTAAAATTACAGCCAATGTGATATGAATTAAAATGGTAAAATGAATCTTAATATAAACACTGTTACAAGGGATATTACTTATTTTTATATTCATTTGTTCTTCTGGTAGAATCAGAGGCAAGTAAAACTTCAACAAATACAAAAGGTGTAATATATTTATTAAAGAAGAACTCAACAACGTTTTGTCCGTTACATCGGTCGGACTTCATCAGGTAAAAGCAGAACACAACGTGCACCATATTTAATAACCAAGAAGTTAAAAACTCAAACCAACAAACACAAGGTGAGAAGCAAACATACATAACAATTTAATAATTACTTAGTGCAAAAGAAACAAATTTAACAGGTTGAAAACCCACATTAGTTGAGATTTTTTATATTGCTATATATTTTTGGAAAAACATTACGATCTTTATCATTTATTGAATTTTTTGTATTATTAATATATAATGATTCTAAAAATTTGTGTTTATCATAGTCAATGTTATAATTCGATATTTCAAAATTACCAAAATCAATCCTATGTTCACAATTAAAACAATGCTTAACCAATGCAGTTTTTTTATTTAAATCGTCTTAATTAATTGGTTTCAAATCATGTTTAATTTTAAATAAAATTTTAAAATAAAATGAATTCTACCAGAAGAACAAATGAATTTTAAAATAAAATGAAATCAGCTTAGCAGTGTCTTTTGCAGTTGCACTTGTGGAACATTGTTTTCTTTGTACTACTTACCCAGCGTTCAGGTCCACAACTGGATGTTTGAGGTGTAAAAACCACAAACAGAAAGTTGTGCCAGCTGTTTAAGTTTTCGACTTTTTCAGCTGGGTCAACAACAAGCTGTAGTGTCCTGACAAGTCCTAATAAGGACGAAACAGGTCTGTCGGCACTTGCTTGTTGATTGACTTGACCATTCTTACTATATGTTTTTAAAATGAATCTTTATAATAAATTTAGAAGAACAAATTGCAGACAAAATAAAGTAAGTGGAGTGAGGGTACTGACTATAAAATCAATACATAACAGCAAAAAAATTATGTTATGATCAAAAGCTTAAAAATTACTGTTAAAAAATTGAAAATCAACAAAGATTAACCTTAATGATGAAGTGTGACAGTTGCCAGAAAACCAAATTTAAATTAAATTACTTATTTAATTATAAATTACTTATTAATTAAATAAATTAAATAAATTACTTATTTAATTTTGTATATTTAAATTAATCATTATTTTATGTGTGAAATTTTTCTCCATTATTTAATACAATTATACCCCAATTATATTCAGCAACACTAATCAATTTGTACCAGATTAAAATATGACATAAAACAAAAAAAAACCATAAACATTTTTGGCTTACATTAGCTTTCTTTAAATAAAGAAACTTTTGCATCAAATTTAAAGATTAAGGTCAATGACCTGATTTAGTTGTTTATCAAATTGGTTACACAAGGTTTTCATAAAAGAAAATTGGTAAATAATTGATTAAAAAAATACAAACACAAAATAACAACCACAAAGCAGATACATGCAGAATCTAAATAACAGAAATAACAATCTAAAATATATTTAACAAAGATGATAATAATCCATTTGATTAAGTACAAGTTAATGTTTTTTGACAAATAAAGCTTTGTCAATTTTGGTTTTAAAATTGCAATTACGTTTAAAATTGCTATTGCAATAAAATTGCAATTATGTTTAAAATTTTTAAATTGCAATTACGTTTACCTTGAACGAATTTACATTGTATTTGGTATTAGCACAATTTACAAGACATAATATGAACTTTAACAGGCCTTTCAGTTTTTAAACAAAAGTTCACCCACATTACTGCTTAAATGACAAGTTGAAATACCTATGAAAGTCAAGCTCAAATCACAAGTCACTGATATATAATAATAGAGCAGATGGAACATGATCTTCAATTAAAAATAACCTGATACTTAAAAAGATTTATAGACACTAATTTTCTGATGAAGACTCATCTTCATTTTCTCAGAGAACATAGCATGGATAACTACTAAACTTTAGGTTTTAATATCGCTTTAAACAAAGTCGATTTTGTTGGAGCCATAAGCTTTTCGTGACATTCTCATCAGTGGCAATCGCATCAAAATGGGACAAACCAGAAAAAATCAAGGTATTTATAGTCTCAACAGTTGGGAGAAAGGTGCTGCAGTCTCAGAAAGGAGAAAGGCACAATTGCACAAAATCAAAGTGTGGTGCAATCTTGGAAAGGAGAAACGCACTATGTGCAATTACCCAGGAGAAACACTGCAAGTTAATTGGTGTTTTTCCACTTGATAGCCCACATGAACATCTTTTACAAAACCACATCTGCTGAATGCAATAATATTGTGAAAGTGACTTGATTCTTTACTAGAAGAATTAATATTACATTTTACTGTATTCATGGAATAAGATTAGCCATTTTTGTAGCTTTTTGAAAATGTGAATTGAAACCTTGTAAAATTCAGAGATTAGAGATGTCACAAATAGTTAAAATGTATTTTCACAAAAATGAATTTCAAGATCTATCTATGTAGGGTTTGAGCAAAGGTTTTTTGTAGATCACACAAAGTTTTCATCCACAATTTTGCAAGCTTCTCTGTAAATGCATGATATGTTTTCTTTTCATTGTCTTCAAGCACATACTCAAACATTTGCCTGTTATTTTTAATCAATTCACAGATAAATGCCAGGTCATTGGTTACTGCTTGTAGTGTGCTTGATAGAGTGAGCATTGGTCCAGACAAAAATTTTATAATAACAGCAGATAATATAAAATCAAATAGTTTCCCACCACAAGTCAGTTGCTCAGCTTGATCTAAGTGACTGTGTCTCAGTTGTCTTCTAGGGCATGCAAACTTTGCACAATTGCAGGAAAAAGTTGTACAAAGCAAACCAAAGCATCATGTCTCTCAATCTACATTACAAGTTGCTGTACAAAGGGTAACTACAGCTGTCAGGTTATGTTCTAGAAAAGTGACATCAATGGAATTGCAAGTGCTGTTTTGGATTTTGGTCTTCCACATAAAAATGTTATGCATTTTCTGATTGGTTTTATACAGTGCCTTATACTTGATGTGCTACTTAAATATGACAATGTCAGGATTAGACAATGGCAAGCACAGTGTATGTACAGAGCTATAAGATACCATCTAGATATTATAGCTTGTACACCCACTATTTTGCCAGCCATGGATATTGTGCCATCATAATCTTGTCCTCTAAAATTTTTCAATTGCAGTCACCATTAAATAATAAACTGGGGATTATCTGCTCACTCAAGTCTGCTCAGTTAAATTTTTAACATGATTGAATTCCAAAAAACTTTCTTTCAATATTTAAGTGCATCTTCAAGATCTTGAACATAATGCACCACAAGGGATAACTGTTCAACATTTTCAATGTGGCTTGCTTCATTTCTAAGTATTGAGAAAAATTTGGCATTCTTAACTTTTTCAAGTACAGGTCCTCCAATAAGGTTAGAAATTATATCAATAAATTTGTTTTATGTTTTCTAGCTAAGATAAATAGCACTTCTGGGGGTTTGCTGAACATATGGGCAATCTTGGAATCTCCTCATGCTATCAGTAGATTAAGAATGACTTTGAAATCACACTCATTTGATTTTGATGTGGAATCTGGTGAAAGTGACCCACCACTACAACATACACGAAAAGCAATATTTTGCTTCCCAAACAAGCACACAACCATAGCAAATCCTTCTAAATATTCCTTTTTTGACCAATAAGTTGCTCTTTGGCACTAATTAAACAATCAGTGATTGTACCAGTGCTTAAACTGTCCAGAAACTGTTCACATATAATCATCGCAATCAAATGATATTCTTTTTTTACTTGTTTTCAAGATACTGCCTTTCATTTCACTGCACTCCAGAAAATGTTTTTTTACATGCAGGCCATGAGATGACCCATCAACAGATTTTGGTGCAAACAAAAAACTATTTAAATTTGCTTAAACAATGTTGTTGAAAAGATGTACATTGATTCTTTTTTCTTTGACTTTTCACAAGTATTTAGGAAACTCATATTTTCACAGGGTTAACCATGGTTTTTGGAGCAGTTCTGATTTTAACTATCTGGTGTATCAAGTCTAGTTTCAATATAATTACCAATATTGAGTTTGCTAAATTTTCATGGAAGCTGATTTGAGGCAAACCTGTAGTACATTTGCTTGATAGACCAAACAAAATATTCGAGATTTGCAAATTTAAGAAGTGCTAAGAGAACTTTTTTTTGGTAATTGTTGAGATACACCAAAAAAATCTTCTGTGAGATCATTGTCATAAAAAGCTTGCTTCCTTTGAAATCCTAGTCAAGTTTGATTTTTGAAAATGAGATTTTTTTTTCTAAAGGCAGCATTATGACAACAAATAAAAATTTTGTCTAAATCAATTCAACTCTAATAAATTAGCATAACCAAACAAGATGTAAAATGTTTTAGTAATGAGATGTAAAATATCTGTTAAGTTGCATTATTTTCTAATTTTCTTACTAAAGCTGTTTATGTGCTTACATTTTCTACACCAGTTCACCTTTACTAAGGAATGTGGTATTGGTACATTTGATCTTTTTCTAGTCTTCAGCAACTAACTGTTCTTTAAAAAACATTTACAAGAATATTTTTTAACAGCTATTTTTAACTGTTATTTTTAAAAAGGCCTTATTAGAGCAGATTGCATTGACAAGTTTCTTAATTGTTATTCTTCAAATGAGCAAGCATCTGCAGCATTTAACTCAAGAGTTAATCACATCTCCTCTTGACAAGATGCTGGTTTTTCTAGTTTTTTATTTAAAAACACGATGATCATGACATCCCACTGATTGCACAAAGCCTGTGCAATCACAATCAGAGAAAAAAATGTGGTTATTGACAAAGGTAAAACATTAACATACAACAGAATTATACTGTATATGTGTATATAAAAATTTTTTCAATATTTTTTATGTTGGTGTTCATCAGAAAAGTGCTCAATAACATCAAGTCAGAATGGTCATAATGTGTACACTGTGTATTATTTTAAAAAAGAAAATCTCTCTCTTTTTGTATATATATGGATGCACAATCATAATGAGGTATACAAAAAAAGCAAATATTTCAAAAAATTAGAAATTGTTTTCAAGAATCTCATTAAAATCTCATTAAAAATTTTTTGATTTCAATGCCGATAATAATTTCTAAAAATTTATTGATTTTTTTAATTTTTGATTCTGATGCCAATTAATTGTCCCATCACTAATTCAAAAACATACCCAAACACTTAAAACCAAAATTTGATCACAAATACAACCCACACCCATTTTGGGCACCATTGCAAAACCATTCATTCAATTATACCAAACAATGCAAACCACAACAGGCACTCTAAAATCCACTCCACTGCTTTGGCTTCCAACTCTATGCTCCATTGCACCACCACATTTCAGAAGAAAACAGGCAACTCAACAACACCATAATTGGTTAAACTCGAGAGTCTCAAGGCTTTATTGAAACAAATAATGAAAGAAACTCCAACAAACCAACCAACATGAACTTTCTCACTAAGGAAATACAACTTAACACAACACAAATGCAATTAGCTATCTCAAACAGCACAAACAACAATTCCACTAGACCTGATATCATAAACATCAGACGCCTCAAACACCTAGGGCCACTTGCCATCAGATATTTCACAAACATGTACAACATTGCCTCAACACCAACACAATACCTCATCTTTGAAAATGTGCCACAATCATCCCCATACCAAAACCAAACAAAGACAACAACATTGGCACAAACTAACAACCCATATCACTCCTATCACTCATTGCCAAAACACTAGAGAAAACACTATTAACATACATAACAGAAAACATTGCAATCATTTCTCATCAACATGGATTCAAACATAAACACTCAACACACATTGCTTTTCACAACATCTGTCACCAAATCACAAAAGGCTTTAACAATCCAAGGCCTCCACAATGCACTGTAGCTGTAGCTTTGGACATGAGCAAGGCATTTGATACAGTGAACATACACAAATTTATACACAAACTCACACTAACTAACATTCCTAACATCATCATCAAGTTCATAGCAAACTACATAAAAGGATGACAAGCATGCGCTCAATACAATGGCACACTCTCAAAACTCATCAATCAACACTGGAGTACCACAAGTTAAAATTCTGTCTCCAACCTTATTCAACATTTACATTTCTGATATTCCACTCCCCTCAAAAGATGTACAAATCACAACATATGCTGATGAGATAACAATCACTGCCTCTCACACCAAACATTGTAAGGCCCAACAACTCATTCAACAATATCTTCACAAAATATATGAATGGGCTACTACTAATAATCTTTACATAAACAGAGACAAAACTACCACCACACTTTTTACACCAGACCCAGCTGAATATAGCACAACTCTATCACCTAAATTAAACAATCAAACACTACCAATAACAAAACACTCAAAAATTCTTGGAATCACTCTAGACCTGAGATGGGCAAACTACAGTTCATGGTCAAATCCAACTCGCAAGCTTGTTTAATCTGGTCCATCTGCTATTACCACAAACAAGTACTTAAAATCAATTCATTACTGATTTTTAATATAGTTTTCCTACAGAAAAATCACATTCTAATGCACAAGCATATGAATCAATTGATCTTGTTGAAGTTTCCTTGTTTATGCCTGTAATTCTTTTGTCATAACTAAGTGTTTGTTACATCACAGTTAAACAATTGTTAAAAATTTATTCGTGACTTCTAGTTTAATCACATGTTCGACATCCAAATCAAAATATTAAGCTACAGGACTAGAGTGGCAAGGTTGTTGATGTTAAAAATGCTAAGTAAACAAAAACAATATGCATGCAGTAAATTAATTGTAGGTAGAATAAAAGTGTTTAATTCTAGTGTTAACCTACAAAATTATAGTAAAGCTTTTTTAGTAAAGTTTTGTAAGGTTTGTGAATGTCAAGCTTTAAACAGTTAAGACTGAAAGAAATAGCTATAAGCTAGCTTTTACAAGCCTTACAACTAGTTAGTATGTAATATCATTGGCTAACACCAGTTCTTACCATTGATATATTGTTAAATAATTAAGTTAAGCTTGTCAGTTTTAATGTAGAATGGTAAATAAGATTTATTGTGTCTAGCTAGCTAAATTATTAGCCTATTAAATAATTTAATTAAAATGAGTGTGAAAAAGCGAAAAATTGATAGTGAGTGCAGAGCTTTCAAATCAGAATGGACTTCAAAGTATTTTTTACAGAAGTAGAATCAACTGTGGTATGTCTTATATGCCAAAAAAGCATTGCTATTTTAAAAGAATACAACATCTGTTGCCATTTTATCAGCAACCATGCTAACTATCTTAAAAGCCACTCAACACAACAACGAGAAGCTCCTGCAGAGAAACTAGCAGTAAATTTCAAGATTTAACAAAATAGTCTTTTTCAGCAAAGTCTCACTCATCAGTCAATCACGAAGACAAGCTTATACTTGCTTTCAAAATAGCTTAAGCAAGCAAGCCATTTTTCGATGGAGAGTTTATTAAGCAGTGTATGGTAGACACAGCAGGTCTTTTGTGTCCAGATACAAAGAGTAAATATGAACAAATTAGTTTATCAGAAACTCAGTAACTCAGCATGTAAAAGGTAAATTTTAAGAAAGTTTGTCGTTGTCATCATTGTTTGGAAAGGCATCCATTCAGGGTCAAAAATTGATAAGCACTTAGCTGGCAAGTTAAAAGGAACAGTAGAATCATTTGCATATTATTCTCTAGCATTGGATGAAAGCAATGACATAAAAGACACTGCCCAACTTTTGAATTTTATCAGAGGGACAATTTTGTTTGAATTAATGACAAATTAATGACAATTTTGAGATAACAGAATAGCTTTTGGCATGGAATCACTAAAGTGATAAACACGAGGAGAGGACCTTTTCATAAAGTATCAGGTGTGATTGACAAGTTTAAACCACAGACTTAAACTAAAATCTTCAGTTTATTCAAACTAAAAACTTTAAAAACAGTCAACGTTTCAAGCGCTATTACATCTTGACTGCCTTGTATCACATAACTTGCCTTTTTCTTTTTTCCATTTTCAAAAAAATTTTAACAATTGTATGTATTTTCGTTCATTGCTTTTATCAATTTTATTTCAAGTTAGTCCTGACGAAGAGCGTCTGTAATAGCGCTTGAAACGTTGACTGTTTTTAAAGTTTTTAGTTTGAATAAACTGAAGATTTTAGTTTAAGTCTGTTTACCAGAAGAGCATAGAAAAATTATGAATAACTTACCTGGTAACAAAACCAATAGAAAGTTTAAACCACCTTGGAGCAAACTCATAAATGTCACCACAGATAAATTGCCAAACCTCACAGGAAAAAACATTGGACTGATGAAAAGACTTCAAGATAAGATGAAAGAGGAAAACCCTGACATGGATATAACTTTTTTAGCAATGCATCATCCATCAGGAAGCCTTGTGTAAGTCTGTACTGCAGCTTCATCATGTAGTGAAGGCAGTGGTAAAACTGACCAACTACACAAAAGGAAGAGGACTTCACCATCGACAGTTTTTAAAATTTCTTGAGGAAATTGATTTTGATCACCAGGACTTGCTTTGCCATTCTCATGTGCACTGGTAAAGTTTGGGAAAAGCATGTAAATGCGTTTGGGTACTTAAAAAAGCCATTTGTTCATTTTTTAAGTTAATCAGAAAAGGTGATAACTTTCCTGAACTAGAAGACAGAGATTGGCTTTGTGATTTTGCTTTTGCAGTAGACATATTGACACACATGAATGACTTGAATATGAAGTTGCAAAGGAAAGAGCTCTTCACTCATGAAATATACATAAATGTTAAAGCTTTTAAATCTAAACTAACTTTATTCTCAGAACAATTGCTAAGCAATTCATTTGTACATTTCCCCACTTTAGTGAATATAAAAGAAGCTTCTAAACACATATATAAATACAGCAAGTTACTGAATAATCTGCATCAAAAATTCTGCCATAGATCCCAAGATTTCAAAAAACTTTAAAAATCATTTAATATTGTCCCAGCCCCCTATCTCAAGTTGCTGTGACAGCACCACAGGACTTGCAATTGGAATTAATTGACCTTCAGAGTGACTACCTTTTGAAAGAGAAATTCCATGTCCTAAAGCTGAATGAATTTTACACTTCATTAAATAATGCTGCATTCTCGAAAATATAAAAGATGGTGCAGAGAATGTTGATTTTCTTTGGCTCAACATACATTTGTGAACAGACTTTCAGCTTGATGAATTTTAACAAATCAAACCACAGATCTTGATTAACTGATGCTCACCTAAAATCTATTTTAACAATTGCGACAACTAAACTAACCCCAGATACTTTGGCAAAGAAAACGTGGCTTAAATACTGCTATTAAATGTAACATTAAAGCACAATTTTTTATCATTTATAACTGGTTTATTATTGTGAACAGCCATTAATAAACTATGCTATAGCTTAACACTCTAGACTGTTTCATGCATTCACATAGTCCAGCCAACCTGTCAAAGTTTAAAAAACTTTTGGCCCATGGTCCAAAAAGTGTGCTTGAACTGCTCTAGAAACCTGCTCTAGAACCAAAACTGACATTTTCACACCATATAAATGTCAATATCACTAAAGCAAAATAAACATTTAACATTCTGAAAGCAATCACTTCTATCAAATTGGGTAAACAAAAGGAATGAAATGTCTTTGCATTTAAAGTTATCACTTGCCCCATTTTGGAATATGCAAACATCCTATCATATCAAATGGATTCCTATGATATTAAACACCAACATCAAAAAAACTACAAAACCATTCAGAACACAGCTTTGCAAATTGCTATTGACCACACACAAGACACAAACATTCAACATCTACACAATGAAACTAAGGTCCTTCCAATGGACACCCATCTCAAAACTTTATACTACTCAACTTAAACAACTGACTCAAACACAACCATTTACATACCCTTTACAACAGTGGTTCTCAAAAGTTTTTGCTACATTCCTCCCTTTCAGGACTTGAGTACCATCATTTCCCCCTTCTAAAAAAAAATACCTTGATGCAGTGGTGGATATTCAAGTTTAGGGGCCTGAGGCAAGGATTTCCAAAAATTGATGTTCTCTAGAAAAGAAAAAGGGTTTTGATTTCGTGTTTCACAATTTTCCTCCCAAAATCATGGTAATCTTTAAAAAAAAATTTCTCTATTTTGCTCCCAAAATCATGGTGTTCTCTAAAAAAAAAAAGGTCTTCACTTTAATTTCCACTCCAATTTCACTATTTTCCTCCTCAAATCATGGTGATCTCTAAAAAAAAGCTCTTCACTTCAATTTCATCTCTGATTTTCCTATTTTGCTCCCAAAATCACGGTGTTTTCTAAAAAAAAAAAAAAAAAAACTATATGTGTGAAATGAAACTACAGGGTGTTCAATATTTAGCGTTACAGTTCATTTTAGATTGAATTTTTTCTATATTTTTTCAATGTAACTTAACTTTTGACACTTTCTAATGAATCTTTATTCTTTCAAGTATTTAAATTTAACTATGGCTGTAGGTTTAGGTAAACAAATCGCAATTGTTGAGCTTTTTAAGGCAGGAAAGCCTCAGAAAGAAATTTGCAAGGACCTGAAAGTGAACAGAATGCTGGTCTGGAGGACTCTTAAAAGGTATAAAGAAAGTGGAAATGTGCAAAATCAACCAGGACAAGGCTGTCCTAGAAGTGCTAGCACTTCGAAATTGATAAGTTTGCTTGAAGTAAAAGATTTTTCTTCCCAAAGCTTTTCATCTGACACTCTTCAGGGGAAATCGTCAGAATGAAGTAGAATTGAAACCGAACTAATTTATAAAAGAAGAAAGTAGAGTTCTCATTGGCTGAAAGAGTCAACCAATGAGAGAAAAGATTGAATTTTTACTCTTTGAAAATTTCTTAAATTTCTTAAAATTTCTTAAAATTTCTTAATCTAACCTCGTTTCAGTGACGAAAAGAAATTTGACATTCAACACCATGTGAATCCGCAGAATGATCGTGTTTGGTCATGTGATGGGGAGGTAGGACCTCAAAGAGTCACTCGGGTCCAAGGGACAGCATTAGTGATGATCTGGGGGCTCTTACCAAATCTGTAAGAAGTCCTTTGGTTTTTGTAGAACAAGGCGTCAAACTGAACCAAGAGAATTACCAAAATGACATCCTTGTTGGTTCATTGTTACCCTGGGCAAAAGAACACTTTAAAAAATGTCCTAAGACGTTTCAACTAGATTTGGCACCATCACACGGAGCTAAAAAGACACAGGAGTGGCTATATCAGCCAATGTTCCCAACTTCATTTCCAAAGAGGAATGGCCCCCTTCATCACCCAATTTGAATCCTCTCAATTTTGGTATCTGGGGGTACCTTGAGAGCAAGGTCTCAGCAACACATCATAACAATTTGGAGGCACTGAAGATGAAACTATGGAAGGAATGGTTGAAAATGCCCCATGATGTGATTCATGACTCTTGCAGGTCATTTTCGAGGTGTCTTCAGCTTGTAATTGATTCAAATGGAAAGCATATTGAATAAATTGTATTTGTACTGAATTTATATTCATTCTGTAACAATATTTCACCTGTGTTACTCCAATTGTACGTATCATTTCCCAAATAGTTATTTGAAGTTGTAACGCTAAATATTGAACACCCTGTACTGTATATGTGCTATTTTTAAGGGGGGGGGGGCCTGAGGCAACTGCCTCATTCACCTTACCCAATATCCACCACTGATTGTACTGCAATTTTCAAATTCCTCCCCAATTCTTCCCCTAGTGATTTTTCCTCCTGGAAATTTCAAATTTCTCCTTAGGGAGCCAAGTGGCTCACTTTGAGAAACACTGCTTTACAAGTTCTTAATGCAGTAAATGTTCTGCCCAGAGCATAAAAGCCACAATCTTTCTTAACAATGAGCACACTAACATCATCATCTCAAAACCAGACATAACAACTAAGGAATGTAGAGAAAACCTCAAACACATTCACATTACCATCACCTCACAATATCTCAGTTCTAGAAAAAAACAAAGTTATTAACACCACATGTTATGACATTTATTCATTAGAACAAACATTACCACGTATGCATTTGCATACAAAACTGGCACAGCTCAGAGCCAACAAATCACCACTCTTACAAAGTTACCTACATATAGGGTGTTCGATAAAGTAGGCCAAATTTAAAATCTTATTTAGGAAAATAAATAATAATACAAATGGTTGCATATGGGATACTTATGAACAATAAGTTTCCCATTTACATGTGAAACACCATGTCTGTCATATGTCTACCTGCACTGAGTCTGCATGCATTTATGAGCTCTTCAAAAGTACTGATAACTTTTTCACATATCTGTGGTTTGATGTCTCCAATCACATGCTCAATTTCAGCCTGCAGTTGAAGAATTGTGTGTGGTTTGTCAGTGTATACCTTGGATTTCACAAACCCCCACAAGAAGAAATTACAATGGGTAAGATGGCAAGACCTTGGTGGCCATTCCTTATTGCCATGCAAGGATATCACTCATTCCAGAAAATTTTTGTGAAATAATGCAAGCGTTTTATGAGGTGTGGTAAATTGCTCCATCCTGCTTAAACCAGAAGCTGTCAATCTTTAACTGTTCCAAGTTTGGCCACAACTGAGTAGAGATATCATGTCTCAGTATTGTTCTCTTAACCGTAAATGCAGTCCCCTCATCAATTTCAAAGAAAAATGGTTTAATCACTTCACCTGCCCAGAAACACACCACACAGTCATTCTCATTTCACACTCTTGCATTATTTGAGGGTTTTCATTTTTCCTAGTAGATTTTTTGCATGGCTTGCATTGCACATTCTCCAGTTTGGTAAAATGTCTTAACAATAAAAACAGGTTGTGCAGTTGAAAACTGCTCCATGATACAATAATCTAAGCAACAATTACTGAACAAGTACTGGTATTCTATAAATAATTCAATTTTACATAAAGTATTCAGCAAATTAAAACAAAAAACAAACTATCAGAGTGAAGACACTATGCAAAAATGATAAAAGCATGCCCTTAATCTTTCACACACATATCATTTGCCGAATTCAAATTCATTGCACTTTCTAGAACACCATTTATAGTGAACCCCAAAACTATGCTTGTCATATGCACATGACATAATTAATTCTTTTAACAGTAGTCAACTACCAACACAACACAACACCATTAGCTATGGAAAAAGCCTTTAAAAGCAGCAGAGCTAATCCAAGAGTGGGAATCTAGATTGGCTTTTTTGAGGGATTAAGAGATGGCTACTCCAAGATATCCTTGCAGGAAGGTCAACAACAACAACCACCAGATTAAATTGAGAAGACTCTTCTACTCTACACGACTAAACAATTTCAACAAGAGAAATGAAAACAAGAATGGCAAGAAAACAACCCTGTTTTTTTGGGGGAAACCCTGTTGAGGAACCAACCAATCCACAACCTGGCTTCCACTCACAAAAAAACAATGGACAATAACAAACAGAATCCAAACATAAGGTGGAAGAACAGCTGCAAAACTACATCACTAAGGCCTTTGAGATTTCCCCACTTGACCAAAACGCAATGCCACTCCACAAGACATAGACCATAGAGTACTTGACTGTCCAAGCATATCTTTACCAAGAGGATAAGCAATTATTCATGAAGCAAAAGTGGATTTCATCAACTGGCAAGACAACACTGACTTGGAGGTGTGAAAGAAAATCTGCCATATGAGATGAATACTACTATTGCAAAACTATCTAACAAAAATCATTAATACAATATAACAATAGTTTTTCTTTAAAACTAAAACAACCATCACTGATGAAGACAAAGCAATAGTTTTCAATAAACAATTCAGAAATAATTCACCCAACAGCAAAATCAACAGACATCTAAACAGTACAATCAAAACCCTTCCCACTTAGAAAATACAACTTAAGCATTATTCAAATGTGCATAGTCATCTTAAACAGCAAAACAATTCATTTCCTGATGGCATAAACATTTGACACCTGAAATACTTGACATCAGATAACTTACAAATGTCAATATGTCTTTTAACATACAGTATGTATCAAACAATACCAAGCCTTTGGAAACATGTCATTATCATCTCCATTTTAAAACAAAAACATATTGGTTTAAATTTCTATCAGATATTGTTAAAATATTATAGAAAGGACTAATACCATATAGTATAAAAATATTCCAGACATATCTCATCAAAATGGATTCAAACATCAATAACAATGTCTATCATTATCTCATTCATACCAAATTAGAGCTAAAAATAAAAATAATGTACATAATACAACCTCATACTCTCAAACCTCAATTACACCAAACTGGAGTAATAAAAACTAAACTTGTGTCTTCAATCCTTTTCAAGATTTACATATTAAGAAAACATAAGACGGCAAATTTGTGAAGTTAAGAGAACATAAGATGGCAATTTTGTGAACAGGTGAGAGAGCAAAGATAAGAAATATTAGTGGTGTTAAAACGTAAAAAATTAAAAGCATTGTAGGTCAAAAATTAATAATTAGCTTAAACAATGATGCTTGTGGCATATCATAAAATCATTTTAAGAGAATGGGGAAAAACATACAGGTCACTAAAAATAGCTATTAAAACTAAGTGCTTCATTTAAAACTTTTGTTTAAATAATTGTGTCATTTTATTTAAATAATTAAATCAACTAATTTTATATCTAATTGTGACTTGGCGATTGGAAATCATTTGTTGTACAACCAAAAATGTGCATCTCACTACAAAGGCAACTAATTTTTTAATCTCTTTAAAGCAAGATCTGATTTTCATTTACCTGTCTTAAAATGGATTTTTATCACTCTTTGTAAACCTAATTTATGTAGATAGAAAAAGTTTGTTTACAAACATAATGTACTAGTCTAAGAGTAAAAAATTTTCTTTTGAGTTCCAAATTTTAACACAAAACTTGCATAATTTCATTTCTTTTTTGCCAAAAAATTTTTACACCAATAAAGCATAGTTTCTTAATTATGATAATAATTGTTACTAGCCTTAATTTTTAGCCAATTGGAATAAGTCTTAAAATTTTTTAAATGTTACATTAAGTTTTTCAGTTTATTCTAGCAAAACCTCCTGAAGAGAGCTGAACAAAAACATTTGAGCTTTTCAAAACAACTTTTTTAAAGCTACTTATTTAAACAAAAGAGTTTTAAATAAGGCACTTGGTTTTATTAGCTATTTTAAAGTTTTGTACCAGCAAAAAACGTCCCTAAAAATGTTATAGTGCAAGTAGAAGCAGATTTTAAAAAGATTGGTCTGCATATAGAAAATGTCAAAAATAAAATAGTGAAATAGTCTGTGAAGGTCATTGTAGAGTATGTAGTAAATCTGGTTACTTCTAAAAACAGAGACCAAGCTGGAGTAAAATTGATTAAACAAAAAACCAAGATACAAGACCAAGGATGTCATTAACACAATGTTTTGCAAGCTTCAAATCTATTAATTAAAAAAAAATAAGGCCCAAGTAAATATTGTTAAATATATTCTATTACTCAGTATAATGCCACAAAGAAAAAAGAAAATTTATAATAATCTACTAAAATAAAAATGCTAATCCAGCCTGCAATAAGCTTAACTAATACAAATTCTGACTGACTTCTCCTGATGAATACAAATTCATTTTGTTGTGCTCTTAAGAAAGACACTTAATGACAATTTCTTTGCTCAGCAGTCATAGCAAGCAGCTCTAAATTTTAATCATATCTCTAAATAAAAACAAAAACAAAAAAATTTTAACTAGACAACAAAATCTTGGCATTGTTCACAGTCAAACAGCTACCCTTAAAATAACATCTCTGACATTTTCCTGCAAGTCAGAAGATAAATAACAATGATAATAATAAAAAAATAAGAAATTTTTAGGTTTTTTTTATACCTCAACTTTTTCAACTTCATCTTCATCAATCGCTATAACTTTTGAAAACCTTTCTTTTTTAAAAATCGGATTGAAACACAGATGAACTAAGGCTCGACCACGATAAGCACATCCTTCTCCCTGTTTAAAATTTTTGTTTTTAATTTTTAAATAGAATTTTTTTGTGATAGTGATCTTACTTTTCCTTTGTTTAATTTCTTTAAATAATTTCGTCCTTCAAAAAATTCTCTGGGGGAACCATAAAAGTTTACAAATGTTGGGCCAAAAGTGGGGAGATATCCTATAAAAATATAATTCATTAAAAAAATTTTTTTGTTAATAGACAAATTATATTTTTTAAAATAAATTAAACACTAGACCTTACTTTTTATTAAACCTAAAACACAGAAACTGTGCCTTATCCCTTGCTTCTCAAAAATTGAGAAAACATGGCACTATCAAAAATAAGTCCAAGTAGTTAAAAAATAGGGTTAATAAAATGGCCAACAACCTTGCAAAAGACTAGATCATCTGAGTATAAATGGTTGGAAGAAAAGTGGATATAGTGGTTCTTTAAAACTAAAGCAGAACAGAATCATTTGCTTTGGAACTAAAACAGACATCACTGACATAGACAAAGCTTTTAACAAACAATTCACAAACGTCACTTCATATAGCACAAACAAAATCAACAGGCACATAGACCATACAATCATGAACTTTCTCACTAAGGAAATACAACTTAACACAACACAAATGCAATTAGCTATCTCAAACAGCACAAACAACAATTCCACTAGACCTGATATCATAAACATCAGACGCCTCAAACACCTAGGGCCACTTGCCATCAGATATTTCACAAACATGTACAACATTGCCTCAACACCAACACAATACCTCATCTTTGAAAATGTGCCACAATCATCCCCATACCAAAACCAAACAAAGACAACAACATTGGCACAAACTAACAACCCATATCACTCCTATCACTCATTGCCAAAACACTAGAGAAAACACTATTAACATACATAACAGAAAACATTGCAATCATTTCTCATCAACATGGATTCAAACATAAACACTCAACACACATTGCTTTTCACAACATCTGTCACCAAATCACAAAAGGCTTTAACAATCCAAGGCCTCCACAATGCACTGTAGCTGTAGCTTTGGACATGAGCAAGGCATTTGATACAGTGAACATACACAAATTTATACACAAACTCACGCTAACTAACATTCCTAACATCATCATCAAGTTCATAGCAAACTACATAAAAGGATGACAAGCATGCGCTCAATACAATGGCACACTCTCAAAACTCATCAATCAACACTGGAGTACCACAAGTTAAAATTCTGTCTCCAACCTTATTCAACATTTACATTTCTGATATTCCACTCCCCTCAAAAGATGTACAAATCACAACATATGCTGATGAGATAACAATCACTGCCTCTCACACCAAACATTGTAAGGCCCAACAACTCATTCAACAATATCTTCACAAAATATATGAATGGGCTACTACTAATAATCTTTACATAAACACAGACAAAACTACCACCACACTTTTTACACCAGACCCAGCTGGATATAGCACAACTCTATCACCTAAATTAAACAACCAAACACTACCAATAACAAAACACTCAAAAAATTCTTGGAATCACTCTAGACCCAAAACTAACATTTTCACACCATATACATGTAAATGTCAATATCACTAAAGCAAAATAAACATTTAATATTCTGAAAGCAATCACTTCTATCAAATGGGGTAAACAAAAGGAATGAAATATCTTTGCATTTAAAGTTATCACTTGCCCCATTTTGGAATATGCAAACATCCTATCATATCAAATGGATTCCTATGATATCAAACACCAACATCAAAAAAACTACAAACCATTCAGAACACAGCTTTGCAAATTGCTATTGACCACACACAAGACACAAACATTCAACATCTACACAATGAAACTAAGGTCCTTCCAATGGACACCCATCTCAAAACTTTATGCTACTCAACTTAAACAACTGACTCAAACACAACCATTTACATACCCTTTACAAGTTCTTAATGCAGTAAATGTTCTGCCCAGAGCATAAAAGCCACAATCTTTCTTAACAATGAGCACACTAACATCATCATCTCAAAACCAGACATAACAACTAAGGAATGTAGAGAAAACCTCAAACACATTCACATTACCATCACCTCACAATACCTCAGTTCTAGAAAAAGCAACAAAGTTATTAACACCACATGTTATGACATTTATTCATTAGAACAAACATTACCATGTATTCATTTGCATGCAAAACTGGAAAAAGGTTGTTACTGGTGAGAGTTTAAAATTCGTAACCATAGTCATGAAGTGAACTCAAGTTTGGCATGCTGGATGCACAATGCAATTTCTATCAATGCAATTATGCACATGATAGAAGCCACGAATCTTAGATTAAAAATTTCAATTTAAAAATCAAACTAAGCCTAAATAAAAATATTGTTCTAGAAAAGCTTCAAAAAAGTCCAATTTTTTTAAAAGAATTAAATTTAAATTACATAATATACATTCAAATAGTTTGTTGTAGCATAAAAAAATTTCCTGTTTAATAGATCAACAATTTAAAAAACCTTTAACACAAAAAAATTCATGTATGAGTTTAGTATATCAGCAACCTCACAAAAATCACAAAAAAATTATAATAGTCTGTTTAAGCTCAAGTCTTGAAAAGCAGCTTTTGTGTAAATTATGTGAATTTAAAATACTGCTTATTTTTGTAGCAACTTACCAGAGCCTTTGACATTTTCACCTGAAGATGATATTTCTTTGAGAGAAATTTTAACTTTACCAATGTAGTCATCTTTACTTAAACGATCTCTACAAAAAGAAAAGATTTAAGCAGCATTCAAGCAACTTAAATATTTTAATTTACCGATCTTTAAGTGTAAATTGAATGTCATCACACGTTGAAGGAAATTTTGTTCGTAAATTTAATTGTTCATTCCATACAGGGTCATTTGTTTGTTCAATTACACTTGTTTCACGCTTTTTTCCAGCAAAGCTGTAAAAATAAATTCAGTATCATCAGACATAGTTTAAAGTGAGGAAATTTTAAAATACTTATAAAAATGAGGAATCAATTCAACATATATTTTAGTGTATAAATTATATACATAAAATTAAAAACTTTATTCAGCCTATTTCATATTGCTGCAATCTTCAGGGCATCAACCTAAACAGTCAAATTTAAAACAAAAGATTAAATTCAAAATCAAAAATTAAAACAGACATTGTTGGGAAAACTTGATTCAAAATAAAAACTGAAAAATTTTTAAACACAGTCAGACAATTGTTTTTTTATCCATCACAAAACTACTAAAGCAAGTTTCTTTTATTGCATTTTACCCTTTTAATCCAAAAACTTCACAGTTTAATCTGCCACCTAAAAGTAGAAACAAAATTCTTTTTTTATTAAATTTTTCTTGCACTGCAACACAAAAGATTAAAGTTTACAATCATGCATTGAGCTAACATGAGTACTGTAGGTTGATTTTCAGAAAATCATGGATTGGCAATGCATTGTCTTACAAATTTAGCAGCAACAACAAGTTTATTGTCTTAATTTCACTTTGTTGTCCAACACTAAACCACGAAGTCCACAATCAATCTTGCATAAATAAGCAAATCTTGGATTGGCATTACTGTAGCATGTTGAAAAATGTGCTTTTATTCTAGGTTACAGTGAAGCAGCTTACAGTGAACTGGAATCAACGGTAATACCTCTAGCTATTCCACCCTTTGCTGATATCTATGTTGGTTACCAAGAAACCAAACTCTTTCTCAACATGAAGAAACCTTTTATTTACTACTGCTACGTTGATGATAGCTTTGCGGCTTTTGAAAATGAAGACAATTGTGAAAAATTTCTTTCTTCACTCAACTCTCTTCATTCTTCATTACATTTCACATTAGAAAAAAACTTAACTCTTCCCTCTTGTTTCTCAATGTCCTAGTTGGGAAACCTAAAACTGGATTTATTACATCTGTGTATAGAAAACCCATCTTTATCCACCACTACATACACTGGGATTCTTTTCACCCTATGAAGTGAAAAATCAATCTTGTAGCTACACTGGTTCAGCAAGCTCTGTTTATCTGCTCCAGTAGCAAGTTTCAGGATGAGCTCGAGCAAATACAATCTATCTTGGTTGCTAATGGGTACCCTAACCATATTATTACATCAACATTTTCTAAAAAGATCCAACAATTCAACCAGTGATCTCAACATGGAACCAAGAAATGCCCAGTTTATCTCCATCTTCCATGGCTGGGAAATATTTCAACCAAATTTAAAAATCAAATTACTACAACCATTCAGCATTGCTACTTTGCTGTTGAAACACATGTTGTTTTTACAACTAGGCCTCTTCTTCCCACAACCAAAAAGAATGTATTACCTGCCCATCATCACAATAATGTTATCTATCAATTTGTGTGCCACTACAATAGTTGGTACATAGGACGTACATCCCAAAGGTTGCAAAAATGCATTAAGCAACATGTTCCCAGGTCAATCAGATACCATCATTCTTCTCAAGATCGCTCTGATCTTTCCTGTGCCTGCAAGAAAAACAGCACTTCTCAAGTCACTGCCCATGACTCTGCTATTGGACAGCATCTTTTGGAAAACCCTCCCTGTGCCAGCCAATACAGTGACACCAAATTCTCTATCCTTGCCCAAGGATGTACTTCTTTCCACCTCTCCACTCTTGAATGTATGTTTATCAAATTTTTTCAACCCAATCTCTGTCGACACAAGGAATTTCTTTACAGTTTAAAACTCATTCATTAACGCCCTTTTACTTTCACTTCTGGTTGGTTGTCTCTCTTGACCAATCCAACGCACTCTCATTTTCTTTTCTTTTCTATTTCTGATTGAATGCCTTTTTTTAATCAATCAGACTCATTCTTTTTGCCTACACAAGCACAATTAGATTGCTCTCAGTTTATTCTGATAATTCCTCCCAATGAGTGTCACATAAAAAGTCCTCGAGGACTGAACATGTTTTTCAAAGCTATCTTAAAGTTTTGTACTGCTAATAAACTCTTCAATTGTATTTCAAGTAAATGTTTCTCTCTGGACTATCTACCTTCTTGACTTGCAAGAAAATTGCAAAGGTGCTATACATCAGGAAACTGTCAAACAATCACCTTGACCTGGTTTCAAAGATGCAAAGAAATTATTGTTTGGTTGAAATTTTTTATTAATCTTTTTTTGTGTTTGTTTTATATTCAGAGATATGATCAAAATTTAGAGCTGTTTGCTAAGACTGCCAAGCAGGAAAAAGTGCCATAAAATGCCTTTCCCAAAGACACAACAAAATGATGTAAGATTTTAAATAGTGCTCTTTAACTACTTGGCCAGGCTGCCATCTTTTTTATAAACAAACATGCATTTAAAAACACTTTTATTTTCACTTACACTTTTTTTAAAAATTTTAAATTGCTAAAAAATTTTACCACATAGATGAAGGATTTTGGGAAGACCTGAATGGGTTGATAGAAAATGTACCAAAACAGGAGAGGATAGTTCTTGGTGTGGACCTTAATGAACATGTGGGCAAAGGAAATATAGGGGATGAGGAAATAATGGGGAAATATGGTGCTGGAACGAGACATAAGGAAGGATCAATGGTTGTGAATTTTATGAAAAGGATTGATTTGGTGATTGTCAACACTTATTTCAAGAAGAAAGATGAACACAGGGTGACCTATAAAAGTGGTCAAAAAAGTACCCAAGTAGATTATGTGATGTGCAGAAGGACGAACTTGAAGAAAATGTGCAATTGTAAGGTAATAGTGAATACATGCATTGCAAAGCAGCACCGTATGGTGGTATGCAAAATGCCTCTTATGGTGAAAAAGAAAAAAGCAGAGAAAATAAAGCCAAAGATACGATGGTGGAAACTAAAAGTGACAAGATGTCAAGAAGCGTTTAGACAAGAGGTGAACAGGATTTTGGGAGGCAAGGATGGGTTACTTGATAAGTGGGAAAAAACAGCAGAAATGCTAAAAAAGCAGCTGAAACTGTACTGGGAGTGACATTTTGGAAACAAAAAGAAGACAGGGAGACATGGTGGTGGAATGAGGAAGTTCAGGAGAGCATAAAAGAAAAGGCAAAGAAAGCATGGGACAAAATAAGAGATGAAAATAGAAAAGAATAGTAAGGCAAAGAAGGCAGTTGTTATGGCAAAGGGACATGCGTATGACAATTTGTATGCTAGATTGGAAACAAAAGAAGCTGAAAAGGAGTTGTACAGATTGGCTAGGCACAGAGACAGAGAAGAAAAAGATGTACAGCATGTGAGGGTTATAAAGGATGAAAATGGTAAATTCAGAGGCAATGTTAAAGAGATGGAAGGAGTACGAGGTCTGTTCAAAAAGTATCCAACTTTTTTGTATAAAGCACACAACACAATAAATTTTGCAAGTTTTATTCAATCTCCTTCAAAATATTCCCCTTGGTGGTTCACACACTTATCCCAGCGCTTCTGCCACTTCTCAAAACACTTCATAAACTCCTCCCCCGGAATGCTCTGAAGCTCCTCCGTCGCTTTTTTCATAATGTCTTCTCTTGACTGAAATCGCCTCCCATTCAGAGTTGTTTTTAGCTTAGGGAACAGCCAGAAATCACATGGTGCTAAGTCGGGAGAGTAAGGAGCCTGTCTAATAAGTGGCATGCTGTTTTTGGCTAGAAAAGCTTGGACCACATGTGCAGAATGAGCGGGAGCATTGTCGTGGTGAAGCTGAAAATTCTTTGCTGCCCACATGTTTGGCCGCTTTTTTCGCACAGTATCACGAAGGCGACGTAGAATCTCCAGGTAGTACTCTTTGTTGATTGTTTGACCTTCTGGTGCGTATTCATGATGCACGATGCCACGGGAATCAAAAAAACAGGTCAGCATAACTTTCACATTGCTGCGGACTTGCCAAGCTTTTTTTGGGCGTGGTGATTCCGGATGCTTCCATTGTGATGATTAAAACTTGGTTTCTGGGTCATAACCATAAACCCAGGTCTCATCACCAGTGATGATTGTCTTGATAAATTCTGGGTCATGATTTGCAACATCCAGCATGTCCTCCGAAATTTCCTTCCGGAGTTCCTTCTGTTGCTCCGTCAGCAGCTTGGGGACAAATTTAGCCGACACTCTCCGCAGGTTCAAATCCTCAGTTAGGATTGAATGAACTGAGCCTGTGCTTATTCCCATTTCTGCAGCAATCTCTCGTACTGTTAAACGACGATCCTCCAACACTTTTTCACGAACCTGATCCATTGCCTCCTCGTTTTGGCTTGTGGATGGCCTTCCTGAGCAAGGATCACTTTCCACTGATGCACGGCCATCTTTAAAGCGTTTAAACCATTGCTTTATCTGAGTTGGGCTTAAGGCCTCATTTTCAAAAACTTGTTGAATCTTTCGAATTGTTTCAACTTGAGTATCACCAAGTTTTTGACAAAACTTGATGCAATACCTCTGTTCGATGCGTTCTGTCATTGAAATGAAATTTTCTGAAAATCAAAAAACCGATGAACACGTACTACACGCCTGCACTAAATGCTTTACACAGAGAGATACGAATGACGAATCGGTCTGAAACGCTTCACGATTACGCGTGAATGTGTGTGTGTGCAGCCACGCTTTGCACGGGCAGTTTGCTCATACCTTATTGGCAAGAGGGAAAAAGGTCGGATACTTTTTGAACAGACCTCGTATTTTGAGAAACTGATGAACAAGGAAAATAACAGAGAACCTAGGACAGAGGAAACAGAAGTGGTTAACAATGAGGTAAATTGTGTCAGTAAAGAAGTGAAGAATGCACTAAGAAGGATGAAAAAAGGTAAAGTGATTGAGCCGGATGAGTTGCCAGTAGAAGTTTGGAAGTGCATGGGATAAAGTTTTTGACCAGACTGTTCAACAGACTATTAGTAAGTAAATGGATACCAGAAGAATGGAGAAGGAGTGTGCTTATCCCAATCTATAAAACCAAAGGGGACGCACAGTGCTGTGGAAACTACAGAGGAATAAAGCTAATGAGCCACACAATGAAGGTATGGGAAAGAGCTATTGAAGTCAGGCTAAGAGATAAAGTAGAGATCAGCAAACAGCAATATGGATTTATGCCAGGAAAGGGAACCATGTTTGCCTTCAAAATGTTGATGGAAAAATACAGGGAAGGTCAAAGACAGCTACATTGTGTATTTGTGGACCTATAGAAAACTTATGGCAAGGTTCTGCAGGAAGAGCTGTGGTACTGTATGAGAAAATCTGGAATAGTGGAAAAGTATGTGTGACTTGTACAGCATAAGTACAAGGAAAGCGAAACAGTGGTGAGGTGTGCTATAGGAATTACAGAAAGTTTCAAGATCAAGATCAGACTGCACCAAGGATCAGTATTAAGTCCATTCCTGTTTGCAGTGATAATAGACAGGCTAACGGATGAAGTAAGGAGAGAATTATCGTGGACGGTGTTGTTTGCCAATGATATTGTGATTTGCAAAGAGACCAGGGAAGAAGTGGAGTGGAGACTAGAATTCTGGAGATATGCATTGGAAAGAAGAGGGATGAAAGTAAGTAGTCAAAGTCAAAAACCAAATATCTGTGTATAAATGAAGAAAATAATGATGAAACAGTGAAGATGAAGGACATAAAAGTACCAAGAGTAAAGGAATTTAAGTATTTGGAATCAATGGTGCAAGAAAGTGGTAGTTGTGACAGAAAGATAAAGAAGAGGGTGCAGGCAGGAAGGAACAGATGGAGAAGAGTATCAGGAGTAATCTACGACAGGAGGTTACCAGTTAGAGTAAAAGGAAAAGTGTACAGTTTAGTGATGAGACCAGCAATGGTGTATGGACTTCAAAACAGTGGCAGTCACAAAGAAACAAGTGGAAAAAATGGAAGTCACAGAGATGAAAATGTTGAGGTTTGCTATGGGAGTGATGGAAAAGATAAGATTAGAAATGAGTACATTGGGGTACAGTTAAGGTAGAATGGTTAGGAATGAAGATGAGGGAGAGCAGGCTGAGTTGGTATGGACATGTCATGAGGAGAGACCAAGAGTATGTAGGAAAAAAGATGATGAAAATGGAGTTACCGGGAAAGAAGAAAAGAGGGAGACCAAAGAGAAGATTTTTAGATGTAGTGAAAGAAGATATGGGAGAAGTTGGTGCAAAGGAGACAAACGTTGAAGACAGGATGGCTTGGAGAAGGATGATATGCTGTGGCTACCCCTGATTAAAGGGAAAGGCCAAAAGGAAAAGAAGAATGTATGACTGAATGGTAATATAGGTGATATTGCATCATCTCAGAAGTGACATCATGTTATTCCGTTTATATGAGATTGGATTTATGTGCGTATAAGCCAACCCCCTAATTTGATAATTTTTTTTTTTGTTTTAAAGTCTGCTTATATGCGAGTATATGCAGTATGTTAAAAATATACACATTGAGAGCTTCATGGGAGTACTATTGTCATTATGGCAAGGTTCTGTTACTCAATCATAAAAAAATAAGTCAGCATGTTTGCTGTTTCAAATGCAATAGTTTTGTGTAAGCTTACAAATAATAGTTAGTAATTTTATAACAACAGTGATGCAGTTACATTTTAAATATTATTACATTTAGTCATTTACATTTGGCCAGATGGAAGCTGCTTTCTTGCAGTCTGGGTTGTCAGTAAGTCTGTTCTTGCTATTATACAAGAGACCATAACTGAAACTGCCAAAAACATACAAGAGACCATAACTGAAACTGCCAAAAACAAAAGGGTATCTACCCATCTCTATGTTTAGCAAGTCTCTGCTAATCACTAAGTATCCTTTTCAGGGCACATTGCTAACAAGTTTTAATGGCCAACTAACCTCCAGCTGAACATCAAAGGCCTCATGGCAAGCAAGATAAACGTTCTTCATTATCTTGATCTGCAGTCTGAGGCACTCATCATCCTACTGTAGAAGACCCACTGCACTAATGCAGAGAAACCTGGTACCTCCAAGCTTTCAACTAGCTTGGTCTTCCATAAGTAGGAAGCATGACCTTGACACGTTTGTCCACAAACGACTAAGGTATACTTTTTTGGACCAATCTCCACTGACATGGAGTGGTTATGCTGGGACAATTATGGTTATAAAATAGTCAACGGCTACAAACCTCCACCAATGCAACAGCAATCCTTAAATCTCCTAGTGTTTCTTCACTCCAGTCTTTATGCTGGCAATTTCAACTATCACCATGTTGATTGGAGTTACAATGATAGCATTGGACAGTAAGTGCTTGGATGGCTGGAAAAATATTAATATAGGGTGTCTCAATTTCTATACATTTTTTTGGGACACCCAAAAAGATGTATACACACTTTAAATAATGGTAAACCAGGTGTTTATTATTATTTATTTAATTTTCAACGGAATCAATTGAACAGAAATCAGTTTAAAAACTGGAAGTGACAAAATGATAGAATGATGTTTGTAAATTCTTTTATATGTTGAAAATTAAACAAATAATAATAATAAAACCTAATGTACAATTATATGAATTGTATTGGGACGCCCTGTAGTCTTGCCCTTACATGCAATGCTGAGGACGCCATCCAACTTTTACTCTGGCCACTGGAACACTAGCACTAATCCAGATCTAGCTTTTGCTAGCATAGATCCTTCCAGTCACCTTCCTCACAGACATGTTCTTGAAAAGTTTCCCAGGTCACAACGTCAAACTTTGCTTATTACAACACCAAGGTTTCTTTTGTCAGTGCCAAGCATGTCTGTTAAGCAACAAAACTTGTGCAAAAACAAAGATTTAATAAAGGATTTGAATAAGGTTTATGTAAATGATAGCTTAATTTGTTTTTAATAATTGTTAATTTGCTGCAATGATATTGTTATGTTGTGCTGGAATTAGCTACAGTAACCATATGAATTTTCCCATGAGATTTACTGCTTAGCCAAAGTATAAGTTGATTTGTGATGTTTACTGCTATGACAAAAAAATATTTAAAGCATCTAGCCTTGTAGCTTTTACAACCACAAACTTGGAAAATTGTCACTGATTTAAAAATTAATTGACAAAAGAAAACCAGAAGAGGAACCAGAAATGGTAGTAGATCCAAAAATGATTATGCCAAGCATCCTTCTGTTTTGACCTCTAATAGAAGAAAATTTATAAATCTTCAACACTTGCATAACAAAAATTCTAGTTCCTAAAGTAGAAATTTTGCTAATTCCAAAATCTAATTTAATAAACATACTCTCTGGCTAAATCTTCTCTAAAGTTTTGTTGTCTTAATGCTAGATCTATTACTAATAAAACACTATAATGAATTTATCCCTGTTGGCATTAAAATTTTGCATCTGCCTTGTACTAGGAAAAGAAATCGTTATTTCTACTTCTACTTCTACTTCTGCAATAAAACTAATTGTGTAATCATAAATAATTGAAAGTCCTGAATCTTTTCATTTGTTGTCTGGTGTGCTACAAGGCTCTGTGCTTGCTCCACTTTTATTCACTCTCTACATAAAACCCCTATCTGATATATTTAACAATTATGGTTTTAATTATTATTTTTACGCCCATGACTTCAATTTTGCTTCACTTTTGATCATAATAATAAACCTAATACTAACAAATTAACTAATTGTTTGAATGCTGTTTGTCATCATTTGAAAAATTATCCACTCCAGGTCAGACACAAACAGGACTAGGGCCAAGGGTTCATCCTTTTACTACCCCAGGGTGCTGTACTGCCTGAATCAGATGCTGGCAGTGATGTTATTAAGCCAGCATCAAGTTGCATCATCCAAAATTGTCAGACTTCATGCTCCATGTGGTGCCTAATGTATAGGACATGCTATTAGAACATGGTCTGCGGTTTGTTTAGAGGCACCACATTCACAATTTGTGCATAAATGAATGGAATCGCCCAACACCAGTCTGCAGGCAGTTGAGCTTAACCCAAGCTGCTTGGGGTAAGCCCATCCCGACAGGCCTGGCACCACCCAAGCACAAAAGCATGAAGCCTGGAAGCACCTTCACAATACTCCGTTTTCTATTTGTGATTTGTCCATTCAGAAGCATGAATGCCAAGTCTGGCAATATTGTCCAGAAGATTCCACGCAGCTGACACAAACAGGCATCTGGATCTTAGTCTCACTTGGCCAGTATCTGAGGACCCACTTAAAAGATCGTACAAGATATGATTGGGGTCCAGAGATCCACAATGAGCCAAAGAGAGTGTTGCTCCCATTCAGCGAAGCTCAGCTGGCTGGATGCCTGAAAGTACAGGTAGATGGTCTGTTGGAGTGGGACACAGGCATCCAGTGACTATGCACAAAGCGTCGTTCAAGACACTGTTGATGAGGCGAGTGTGAGCACTGCAACACCAGACTGGCACACAGTACTCAGCTGTTGAGTACACCAGAGATAAGGTGGCTATGTGTAGTGTTTTAGCACCAGCACCCCATCCCTAGCCCACGAGTTGCCTCAGCAGTGTGACGCATGAGAATAGTTTTTTGCGCAATGCCACTAAATGGTGATGAAACATGAGCGATCTGTCCAGTTTTACCCCAAGATAAGTAGGGGTTGGACAGAACGTTAAAAGTCTATCATTGTTATAGACTTTTAACTCATGCTTGGCCTCTCAGTTATTTAAGTGAAAGGCTGCCATCACCATCTTAGTGTGACTGAGCTTCAACCTCCAAGTCTGGAGATATGCTGAAAGTGTATATATGTTTTGGCTTAAAGTCCCCTCCAAGTCCTTCCAGTTTCCAGAAGAGTGCAACAATGCTAAATCAACAGCATAAGCAAACTTCCTGGAAATCATGGAAGGTAGATCATAGATGTTAAATAGGAGAACAGCCAAGACTGATCCCTGAGGAATGCTGTTTTTAAGATGGCATAGCCTTCTTTGCTTGCTGTCACCAGTAGCAAGGGTGAATAGAGCAGTAGCTATGTCCTAATAAATTAAAGCTTAACAATAATAAAACTCAATGCATTGTTTTTAGTTGTTAATGTTCTTCTTAACTCTGTCTTTAAATTTTCTAATTCTGTAAAAGATTTAAGTCTTTTTTTGGACTATAAAACTTTTCCACAAAAACCAAACTAATAGAGCTGTTAAAATTGTTTTTTTATATTCAAAATATTGGTAAAATTTGTAACTAAATTGATGAAAAAAATTGTCAAACTTTGTTAATGCTTTTGTTACTTTTTAATTAGATTACTGCAATGCTCTTTATTATGGTCTGCCTAACTCTGCATAAAGTGCAAAATATTTCAGCCAGGTTTGTTTCTTGTGCTGGTAAATTCATTCACATAACTCCTATTCTTATGAAATTACACTGGTTATCTGTGCATTTTTGGTTTGTACTTAAAATTTTGCTGCATGTATTCAAGATTTTAAATTGTGTTGTTGTTGCCCCCCCTCCACAGTTATCTTGGTGTAACCATCCCTTAACCCCTTAAAAAAATTGATCAAGATCCCCACTTTTGGATTACCTTTGGTACTTCTAAATGTTTTTTTTTCAGACTAGTGGTGTTGTGTTATGTCAGTGCTTGACTACAATTAAAAATGATGTTAACCCTTTGACTGCCAAATATTTTTTTCTTTGTTTCTGGGTGTGTGTAATTTTTTTATGAAAACTCGTGTGGTAAGAGAGATAACGCAAAAATTTGTTCATATTTGGATAGATGTCAGGAGTGTGCAGTCATACAGAGACTCCAATTTTTTTATTACTACTTGTGGACTAAAGTCGCTTATGGCAACCAATGGTATACAATGGGAAAGCGACTGTAGTCGCTTACGGCAATCAAAGGGTTAAATGGTGTTTTGCCCTTGAACTTAAATGATTTAATTTGTATGCATAGACCTTCTCACTTTTTATGTTCTTCTGATGCTAATTTTTTATTTGTCTATTGTACCTTTTCCAAATTTGGTGATTGTAGATTTAGTGTTTGTGTTCCTTTACTGTGGAATAATTTACCTAATCCATTAAAAATGGTTAAATTGCTCTTTTAATTTAAAATGCTATTAAAAACTCAACTTTACACTCTGACTTTTGTAAATAATTTTTAGTAATGTTATAATGTCTCATGATTTTATTTTTTTAATTTTCTTTTTTGTGAAGCATCTTTGATCAAATTAGTTTTCTGTAAAAAGCGCTATATAGATTTGTGTACTATTATTATTATTATAGCCAAAACACACTACATTGTTTTGACACACAAATTTGCAAAGACTTTGTTTTTGATTTGCGAATTTGCAAAGACAAAGACTTTGACACACAAAAGTTGCATGATTCACGTGATGTTGATGTGAATTACCAGAATTTTGTAACATCATTAAAAGTAGTCAAAAAAACCATCCTATACAGTCATCAAAAAAACTAGGTTCCATTTTGGGATTCAAATTGAGAATCTCTCTATACCAGTGCTTCTCAAACCCTGGGTTGTGACCCAAAAGTGGGTCACTGTTCAATTTGATTGGGTCACCAACGACTGTAATTGCATAAAAGTAAAATCATTACTTTTTAGTAAAGAAAATTAAAAAATCCAAGACAGATGCAAAGCAAAGACTTTTTTTAATTTTTACTCTATATTTATCCTCCTCACTCAAAGGAAAGCAATAGAGGCACTAATGCATAGGGCAAGCAATTACCCCAACCTGCTTGCAGAGATGCCAAGATATTGCTGTCCGGTTGAAATTTATTATTTTGGTTTTTTAGTTTTATAGAGATATGACTGAAATTTAGAAAGCAGGAGAAAGTGCCTGAAGAGTTTTTCCCAAGGACACAATAGAATGGTGCTAGTAGGTTTACAACCAAGACATGTTGATTACAATCACGGCACTCTAACCACTTGACCACACTTTTTAATAGAGATCACTATGTTTTTTGGACAAATATCGAGAAATCGGAGACAGATTCAAAGTGAAGACCAAAGCATAGATTATATTAAACAATCTTACTGGTTAGTCACGACATTTTTCTCATCATTGTTCTGTTTCAGCTGATACTATTGCATCTCAGCTAGTCAGAAATGGTAGATACAACGCGGTTAACCACAAGTCACCTCAACTTGTTCATCACGAGGTGTTTGACCTTTGGAGGGCCACAACACCAAATCCAGTAAATATCTCTCAGAATTTTTCACAGAGAGAATTCACTGCTTCCCTCCAACAAAACCAAGTAAAGCTCTAGGCCCTGATTCCATCTACCCAGAGCTTATAATCCATGCTAAAGCTGCTTTGAAAAGATCTGAAGAAAAGTGCTAAAAATCACGATCCCAAAGCTAATGAAGCCTATGGGCTCCCAAAAAGTTATTGACCCATATCTCTGTTTTGTGTCCCCTACAAAATCTTTATAAGGTTTATCTATGTCCATGTCACACCAAATATTGATCTACTGCTCCCTAAAAAGCAGACTGAGTTTCAATGCAGAAAGCAAATCATGATCAAGTTTTTCTGTTGAAAAAGACTGGTACCTAATTTGTCAATCTCATTGTAACATGCAACACTTTCTGGCACCATGGCTTACTTGCAAGCTGTTGAGGCTTCTGTCAGATAAGCACATGTTCAGAATGATTATGAAGCTTGTCTGAAACCAAAGTTTTACCCTTATTATTGGCAACGTCAAACAAAGCAGGCTACATCACCCAAAAAACAGTATTCATCAGGGATCAATCTTGGCTCCCCTCTTTTTCTACACCTATACATACAACCTGCCCTCCACAATTTCCAAAAAGCTTTCTTATGCAGACAATCTAGTATTGTTGCACTCTTCTGGAAACTGGAAAGACTTGAAGAGGACTTTAAGCCAAGACTTGTTGACACTTTCAGTGTATCTCCGGATTTGGAGGTTGAAGCTCAGTCACATTAAGACAGTGACAGCAGCTTTTCGTTTAAATAACCAAGAGACCAAAAGTTAGCTAAAGTCTACAACAGCAATAGACTTTTACCTTCTATCCAACCTCTTCTTATCTTAGGGTAAAACTGGAAAGATTACACATGTTCCATCACCATCTAGTGACATTGCATAAAAAATTTCTTGATGCATTACACTGCAGAGGCAACTTGTAGGCTTAGGATGGTACGCTGGTGTAAAACACTCACACAGCTACCCTATGTCTGGTCTACTAAATAGCTGAGTGCTGTGCACAGGCACATCGTGCACACTCACCTCATAGACAGTGTCCTGAATGACATCTTGTGCATAGTCACTGAATGCCTGTCTTTCACTCCAACAGACCATCTACTCATACTTTTAGACATCCAGCCAGCTAAGCTTTGCCAACTAGAAGCGACATTCCTTGGCTAACCATGGATCCCTCAACCCTGATCATACCCTAAACAGTCTTTTAAGTAGGTCTTCAGATGCTCACCAAGAAAAACTAAGATCTAGATCCTTATTTGCACCAGCTGCATGCTATTAAAAAACCTTGCCGGACTTGGCATCTGCACTTTTCAGTGGATGATTTATAAATGGAATACAGAGTACTGTCAAAATACATCTAAACTCTGTATTTTTATACCCAGGACCAGTGCCAGACCTGTTGGATTGAGCTTGCCCCTGAACAGCTTGGGTCAAGCTTAATTGCCTGCAAACTGGTGTTGGGTATTCAATTCATCCATGCACAAATGGGGTCTCACTCCTTCACCGAATTTCAAGTACAGCACCATTGAACAAACTGCAGACCATGTCCTAATAACATGTCCCATACACAAGGCAACACATGGAACACGAGGTCTGACAGTTTTGAATGATGAAACTCGATGCTGGCTTAACAACATCACAGCCAGCATCTGATTCAGGCAGTGCAGCAGCCTGGTGTAGAAAAAGAATAAACCTTTGACCCAGTTCTGTTTGTGTCTGACCTGGAGTGGATGCCCTTACAAACAATGATGATGATAATAATTAAATTGAAAGTACAGCAACCTTAAATATACCGCAGAACATGTATTAATAGTGTGCCCCATACATCAGACATCACATGAAGCACAAGGTCTGACAGTTTTTGATGCTGGTACAACACTATCACTGCCAGCATGTGATCCAGGCAGTAAAGCAATCAGCAATTGTTAAAAGAATAAACCCTTGGCCCCAGTCCTGTTTGTGACTGACTCATAATGGATGCCCTTCCAAACAATAACAACAAGTTACATTTTAAAACAAAATTCTAATATTTATGGGTTATTGTTGAAGCAAAATAAAATTGATTAAATTGATGATAAGTGCAGATGGAGAGATATTTGAGCGAATAATGAAAATGAAAAGCTAGTATCAAAAAAAAATTAAAATCTGTGATGATACAACACAGTAATAAATATATTTTATTTGATTTATTTTTACCTGTGATCTGACTGCCCTGAGCATTACTTTTTGTGCAAGGCCATACAAAAACATTTGATTACTCTTAAGAAATTACCCTTTTATTTCTCTTCAACTACCATCAATTGTTATGATTACATCAGAGATTGCTACAGCTCAGAGTGATTTTGTTGGAGCAAAGAATTTAACCAAGACAAGATCATGGGTTAAGGTCATAATTTTTCAATATACCTTTAGAAAGTTTTGGCTAAAATTTACTAATCTGACAAATAAAGCTATTTTGACTTTGCTAGCATTTTCCACAATTTATTTTTGAGAAACAAGTTTTTAACCATGACAGAATAAAAGTTAAAAAATGAAAAAATGAGAGCTGTTGAGGAAGAATGGCAGGTTTGTTTTTCATCAGTTCCTGCCTAATATCAAATTTATGCTTCTCAAAGTAGGCCCAAATATCACATTAAAATAATTAAAAGACAGCAAAAATTATGATGAGTTTATTATTTTGCTGCAATGTAAATTAAACTTTGTTGAATTTCTTCTGATGTTTTGCAAAATTTTTTAAACAGAAAAACTATTTGGTGGTTAAAAAAAGTTGAAATATAGTGCACCACAGTTTTGTTGTTGGGCAGAAATTTCGTCATGCAACTGAGACATAAATAATTTTATAGTTAAGAGAATGAAGATTTAGAATTACTTAGAAAACAAACTGCTTAAAAGACAAGAAGCACCAGACTAAATGTATCACTCTTGTTAGAGCTTGTCAGTGATGCTTATCTCACTGCAAATCAAACTGACTACCTGTGGTCTTCCATGCAGGAGACATTACCACTAGAAGTGAGAAAAGCATCACTGACAAGCTCTAACAAGAGCAAAACTCAAGTCTGGTGTTTCTTGTCTTTTAAGCAGCTTGTTTTCTACATAATTCTAAATCCTCATTCTCTTAACTAAAAGATTATTTCTTCACTTGTCAAGCTCTAGAAGAGTAAGCATGATGCTTAATGCTTGTCAGGTAAGTCTTGATCATGAGGTACGGCCTTGGAATTACAACATAGTGGATTTCTGTATATTCCTTGTTCACTAAAGCTGGGAATAACATAGCTGCTTTGAGTCAAACTATCATCTGGCTTGTGTAGTCTAATGGTATTGTCTCCTGAATGGAAGACCACAGGTAGTCAGTTTGATTTGCAGTGAGATAGCATCCCTGATGAGCTCTAACAAGAGCAATACTTGAGTCTGGTGCTTCTCGTCTTTTAAGCGGCTTGTTTTCTACATAAATAATTCTTTATTAATGAAAGCACTAAAATAGAATAAAAATTTAAAATCTAAAATCCACTTTGTTGTCTCTGGCGATACAGGTTGTTAGAATTGATCAACAATTCATAAACATGGACAGGATTAGGAGCAAGGTTCAATTAATTTTTTTTTACAATTTTACAATTAAATCTGTTTCTTTACAATTTTACAATATTTGCAAGTGCTCCTTGAACAGCTTGAGAAATATTTTCTGTATACTAATTTATTATTGTTGATGGTTGAGTGTGACAATCTTCAGCTCAATGTTTGACAATTTTCAGCTCTTTATGCTGGTTTTAATTGCAGCTACTTTTACCATTGCTGCTGAAACACCAAGTAAGTGTTCATTTATTTCCTATATTACTTCATTGTTATTAGTGTGTATACAAGCTTTGCATATTTTCATATTTTTAGATAGATAAAGTAAAATAAATATTTTCTTGTTTTTGGCACTATAAAAATTGGTGCTTCAAAATCTATTCACCAAGAAAAAAGGCACCAAAACACTGACTCAAAAATATTTATTTGAGCCCATTCATATATTTTGTAAAGATATGGTTGAATGAGTTGTTGAGCCTTATGATGTTTGGTGTGAGATGCTGTGATAGTTATGTCATTGACATATATTGCAATTTGTAACTCTTTTAGCGGTGGAATGTTAGTGTTAATATAATAGTATGAACGTAGAGATGTAAGTGTTAAATAATGTTGGAGATAAAACTCCACCTAGTAGTGCTCCAGTGTTAATTTATTTGAATTTTGAGAGAGTGCCATTGTTTGCTTTAATCTAGTTTAATATGAACTTGATGATGATGTTTATAATGTTTGTTGGTGTGAGTTTGTGTATCATTTTGTGTATGTTCACTGTATCAAATCCTTTGCTCATGTTCAGAGCTAAGTCTTATAGAAATCTTAGATTGTTGTAGCTTCTTGTGATTTGGTTACAGATGTAGAGCAAAACAATGTGTGTTCAATGTTTGTTTGAATGCATGTTGATGCAAAATGACTAAAATGTTTTCTGTTATGTATGGTAATAACATTTTTTTCATTTTGGCAATGGGTAGTTTGGCAAATGTGATGGTCTTAGTTTGATTTTGGAATGGGGATGATTATGGTATGTTTCTAAAAATGGAGTATTTAGTGAGTGTTGAAGGCAGTGTTGTAGATGTTGTGTGGTAAGTGGCCCTAAGTGTTTCAGGTGACTGATGTTAATGCCATTAGATCTAGTGCACTTATTGTTTGTACTGTATGAAATGGCTATTTCTGATTTCTATCTAATCTTTATTGGGAGGGGCTCTTGCTTTATATAGTGAGAAAAGACTCATCCCTGGCTTCTTTGAAAAGATTTTTTTTTCAGCTTATTTAAAAATAAGATAATGATTTGATGTTTCAAATTGATTAAATCTATCATTTTATTTTAATGCATATAATTAGATAAATAGTTTCAAAATTATTTTGATGAAGGTCATTTTTTAGCCATTTAAATATTTGTATTTGCTCTCTTTAAAAATTAGAAATCATCAAATAACCAGCTAATTATTGTGAAAAAATTCCCCAGCAAATTGCATGACAGTGGGGTATATTTGTAACAAATATATTAATAGGCACCCTACAAATTCAATTTCTAATACCGGATTTCATATGAGATTACAAGAACATATAAAGTTAAAGGAATATTTTTTATAAGACCACTAAATACTTGCCAGCAAATTTCTTGTTTGGCAAGAAATTTTAAACACTAAAAAATGGTTTGTCATTTACCACTAAAAGAAAATATAGATAATTAAGCAGATACCTTGGTATTGGCAATATTTAACAAGTTAACAGAATTAGGTAAAAAGACATTTTCTTACATTGGACCTAAAATATGGCAAGAAGTACCCTTCGAATTAAAGTCACTTTCTTATAATCAATTTAAGAAGAAATTTAAACTTTTTTTAACTAGTCAATATTAGATAAGATGCCACAACAATTTGATAAAGTCAGCTGGCATGTGGAAAGTTATTTAATAATGACAAATATTGTTATTAAATCTTTATTGTTTTTCTAAATGTACTGTGTTTTTGTAAGTGTATTGTTGTTTTTTTTTTTTTGTCCCACTATTTAGTGGGAGGCTGTTGACTAGAAAACCGTATAGTCATTTTGCTGCCTTCCTGTGCTTTCAAAAACTTTTTTTTTTTACATATATTGGTGTATTTTTTGTTTTGAAGCACAAAACAAATAAATTGAATTGAATTAAATATAAGTTTGAATTAATATTCATATGACAGCAATAAATTGCTAGCTCTTTCCAGTCGTTTCATTATGTCTAATACCAGTAAATGTTTTGTAATTTGCTATCCATTACCTCTGGATTCTGTTTGAGTTTTTATAAAACTGATGTAATTATTTAATAAATGTATTTAATAATACATTAGGAAGTCACTGTCAAAGAAATTGCTTTGTCTTCAAAAAATTGAAAAGGTGATGGTAAAGTTAGAGGCTGTTTTACTGTTACAGGATAACTGTGGTCAAACAAACATTTTAAAAGAATCCTTGTGAGGAATGCAAAAATTTTTTGAAAAGAGGTGTGTGAAATGCCATATCTCCAACATCTATGGCCAAGTAAATTTGCAGAAACATCAAATCCAAACACTTTGGATTGATCAACTGCATTAATATTTCTTAGCAAAAATTTGATTGTTGTGATTGGCATGCCATCACATACACTTAAAAACAACTTTTCACAATCTAAAGGCAATGTCTGCATGACAAAACAAAAACAAAATACTGAAAAAAAATTCACCCATCCTGATATTCAGTAAGAGCCTATTATCAGCAAACGCCCTTTTAAGTTAGGAAAATGTACCGATATGTAAAAACTATCCTTTTTAGGGCACATTGTCAACAAGTTGCAAAAAACCCACCATTCTTCATCTGAACATAAAAGAACTCACTGCATGCAAGATGAACGTTTTTTATCAACTTGTTGTACAGTTTGAGACACCTGTCATCTTGCTGTAAGTGAACTGTGGAGAAACAACTATACAAACAACCCACTGTGGAGAAACAACTGTAGCATTTCCAAGCTTTCAACTACAAAAAATTCTTGATGATAATGACTTTGATGTAGATGATAATATTAAATGCAAGTAATGGATTCATACAAATGGAACTAAATTTATTGACATGCAGCTTTTGGTAGATGAGTTTGTTGATGTGTTTTTGGAAAAAATTGATTTACTGCACAAACACTATTTCCTTGCCAAGGCTCAAACAGCATTTCTTCAATCAACCAAGAAAAAAAATTGTCAGTAAACATGTCATAATTCTCTTGGATTTTGCTGAAAACTACAGTTTTCTAGTCTCAGATGCAGTCTAAGGCTTTCATTGGAAAAACAGCAAGGCAACATCAACTCATTTTGTTGATATTACAAAAAAAAATAAATTCTTAAATGCTTAGGTCTTTGTATTATCTCTGTTTGCATGAGACATGACACAAACACTATGCATGCTTTCACTTGCAAAATACTAAAGTGCATCAAGAAAAACTTACATGCTATAAACAAAGTTTTGTATTTTAGTGCTGGGGCAGCCAGCCAATACAAAAATTTCAAAAATTTTAAGAACTTGTGCTGTCATGAAATTGACCATGGTATCAAGCTCAATAGCATTTCTTTGCAACAAACCATGGAAAGTCACCCACCTTGTGATAAAATAGGAACCACAAAGCAACTTTTTGTAAGAACAAGCCTTCAAAGCTACTGAAAACTATCAAATTTTAACTCCTTATCATGTGATATTCTTCAACTCTTTATCATACTAAAACATGTGTTTTAGAAGGATAATCAAAATATTTTTGAAATAATTTTTTTCTATGTGGCTGATCAAGAAGTTTCAAAAAATGCAAATAACTGGAACAAAAATATTTAAATTGTACAAGATTTCTGATCTCATTACTGCTTCATTCCTTTATCTAAATCCAAATTGGTAACAAAAAGCTCAATGGATGATGAAGGAGCTCAAGGAAGCTTTATGATGATACCATCAAACCAGTTTTACCACACTTGCAGCTCATTGAAAATGGTTTACATCCTGAAAAATATGTTGCTTGCATCTATGACTAAGGTTGATACATTGGTGCAACAACTGAATGCTCAGATGAAAACAAAGATGTCAAAATTATGAAACAAAATATTTTGTTTTCAACGTGGCAATAGAACCTAAAAAATGAGTGTTGAATTTTATTAAATGATGTCATGTTAATAATTAATTTACCTCAACAGTAAAGACAGAGTGGATAACATCACAAATTAGCAAATCACAGGCTATGATCAAATCCAAGCACTGCTCACTGACAAGAGAAATTTTGAATCTGCTCTTTAGGCAAACATTGAAGATTTTAAAACATCTTGTAAAATCTTTTTAGACGACTGAATTTTTTCAGTTTGCAAAATATATTTTAATATGTTGTGGTCTAAACTAGTAATGGGACAATTAATTGAAATTGGAATCACAAATTAAAAGAATTGAAGAATTTTTAAGAATTGGAATCAGCATTGGAATTGAAAAATTTTTCATGAAAATTTCGATTCTTGAAAATGATTCCTAATTTATTCATGTATTTTCCTTTTTTTATATACCTCACCATCATGGTACATGATTATATATAAAAAAAAAGATTTTTTTTTAAAACAATTTGTAATAAATACAATCATGGGTTGGTGGCAAATTATCTGTGCCAATTTAAAGCTAATTTCGACTTCTAATTTATACTATGAATGTAGAATGAGGCATTCTTTGTTTATTTTATTGATTTTTTTTACTTTTTTCAGTGCTTAAGCAAGAGAGGCTAGCAAAAAAAATCAATAAAACAAACAAAGAATACTCTATTCCATGCTTGTTGTGGAAACAATCCCTAACAACAACATCATTACTAACCCCAACCCAAATTGGCAGTAGCTAACTCTCAGCAGCACATTGGTGGCAGCAAACATTCCCATCCTGTATTGCAAGAGTGTATTGATCTTCCTTGCAGAATAGTCAATAAAAAGATTAGAGCAATTTAACAATGTTTTAAAAACCACAACACTCTGTTTCATCCTATGGAATCATCAAATGATTACTTATTCAATCAAATCATCAGTTGATTGCTTTATTTGAATAAGTAACAACCGGACAATTCCATACAATGAAATTGGCTGTTGTGAATTTTTAAACATTATAAAAATAAAATTTGTGTTACACAGGGTGGGGCAGAGAGGACAGACATTTTTTAAAAAATCCCAAAATTGTTAATTTTTTATTAAAAAGAAATTTATTCACAGATTTGAGTTTGTATTGAAATAGCATTTTACAAAATCAATTGTGGAAAACAACATCTGTCATGTAGTGTCCGTTATCAGTGATACATTTCTGAAGGCATTCTTCAAAGTTTACATTACTTTTTTCCATCAACTCTGTCAATTTGGGCAACTTCCTTGCAAATAGCTTCCTTCAGTTCTTTTGATGTATGGGGCTTATGCTCATATACACATGCCTTGAGGTGACCCCATAAGAAACTATTAGAGACCCCATAAGAAACTATTAGAAACCATAAGAAACTACCATGATTATTTAATCACACAATGTTGCCAAACCTGGAAATGAGGTGACCAGGGAAGAAAGGGCAAATAATGTTTATTAATGCTCTAGCTGGGTGGCCATCACCCCATCCCGTTGAAACCGTACATGGTGAATAGAAATATGTTTTTGTTGTAACTCAGGTAAAAAGAAGTTGTTTATCATCTTAATATAGCACTCCAAGTTCATAGTAACAGCATTCCTATTATTGTCTTCGAAAAAGGACTGATGGCACTAGTTTTGTCCATAGAACACCAAACCATCACTTTAGGGCTGTGAAGCAGTCTTTTATGTAATTGTTTTGTGTCATATATCATTTCATATTGCATCACATCATAATCATAAGCCCCATACATTGAAAGAACTGAAGGAAGCTATTCGCAAGGAAGTTGCCCAAATTGAGAGAGCAATGATTGAAAAAGTTTATGCAAACTTCAAAAAACACATTCAGAAATGTATCACTGATAATGAATACCACATGATAGATGTTGTTTTCCAGACTTGATTTTGTAAAATGCTATTTTAATACAAACTCAAATCTGTGAATAAATTTTCTTTTTAATAAAAAATTAACTATTTTGGGAAAATTCAGATTGAGTTTTTAATAATTTATTTTTTAAAGACAAAAAGAAATTTGCCATAATCAGAGCAAAGGGAGACTCCATACTGACTCTGTCATGCTGTTGAAATAATTTATCTTTGTATAAGAACATTCCTTGGTTAGCCAACCATAGAAATTACACAAAAATTTCTTTTTTAATTGGTAGGGATTTGTGTTTTGAGTGATTGTCATCCGAATAAATGAAGTCTGCTATAATTTAAATAGTTTCATCTAAAGGAATATTTGTAAAAATTGATTGCATGTCAAAACTAACCAATTTATGATTGGCTTTAAATTTAAATTGATTTAATTTTTCTAGAAAATCCTCTGTAGAATATAGCATGTGGTTATCAAGGTAGATAAGGCTTGATAAGTGAATTCAAAAATTTAGCAAGTTTATATTCTGGAGTACCAATCATGGAAACAACAGGTCATGCTGAATTGTTTTTGTAAACTTTAATTAAATCATAGATTTTTCTGGATTGCTACCTTTTGGAATAAGTTTCTTTGCTAATTTGCTGTCATAACAACATAAATATTTATTCAAATAATAGGAAATAGACTTTTTTCTTCTTATAATAGGATGAATTTTTGTGTTTTGGTCTATTTCATGGAATTTGGAATTATCACTGATTATGCAATTCAATTTATTATAGTAATCTTGCTACACCTTTTCCTTTGTCAAATTTGCAAACTTTAATGTTGAAGTTAAATGCCAGATTATTTAAGGTTTGATGTAAAGCTACTTTTCTTGGATTATTACACATTCTCTTCCCATCATTCATAAATTTCTTTAAAGCAAATTTTATTTCATCTTTAAATTGATTGTCAACAGGAACAAAATTAAGTTGCGTTTTTGTTTTATTAAGATGTTTAATCCAATATGGCTGCTTTCATTAGCAATTTAATGATATAAAAAGATTAAAAAATGCAAAAAATTTTTTTTGTGACAAATATGAGGAATTCAAAGCCTACATGGCTAGTGCTTTGAGCACTGCAACTATGATATTAATCTGGAGCTTCCCATACTGTAAAGCAGCATTTCCCAAACTGTGGGTCACGACCCACTGATGGGTCATGAAAGGAACGTTAGTGGGTTGCAAAAAGTTATTAAATTAAGAATTAGCTTCAATTAATTTCTATCTATCGGTATTAATGGCAACTGTGCAAAAAAATAAAGAAATAAACGATTAACAAAACATTCATTCTGATAAAATTTAACTCCTACCTGGTTGCAATTGTTTAAGATCTAACAATACCAGTGTTTATTGTGTTTTTAAATCAAAGTTGACCATTTACAATAGGAAAAACTGCTTTGAAATATTCATAAAATACTACAGCTTGGCACAGTGCAATACTGGGCGGGCTGATAAACTAACTTGCAATAGGCCTCACTGAATATGTAATTTTAAATAATATTTTCTTTTATCAATCTTTCTAGCCAATAAAGTTATGTAGGTCACAAAAGGCTAAGGTCATAAATAGTGGGTCGCAAGTTTGAAAACCACTGCTGTAAAGCATCAGCAGTCATTCCTCTCTGATGACTGTACATTGTATTTGTTCAAAACAATCTTCCCTGACTCTGACATTGCTAAAAAGTTTACTTCAGCCAGATCAAAAATAAAAGCATCATTACAGAATTTTTAAGTCCCTCTGCTGAAAAAATAATGTTGTCCAAAATGGGAACACAGCCTTTCTCAGTCTCAGCTGATACTTGAAACCATAATGAAGTAAAACTGTTTAACAAACCAACAACAGTTTTTCAATGCCAAAGTTTGAGTGTGAGTACATCTTCTTTACACACAATCAATGCCAAGTGAAACCTCACAACAAATTATGAACTTTATATTCTCATCTTTTCATAAGAATGGCTTAGACCCAAAACCTCTGACATCTTTTTGTGCTGACAATGCACCAGTAAATTTCAGCAGATCACAGTTGAGTGGACAAAATAACGTTTTCTACTGCCTTAAAGAGTGAGCAATTCAACTTATTCCAGTGGGGTGCCCTGTACATATCTTGCACAATGCAGCAGAAAAGGCCTCAGCTTGCTTCACAGTTGACATAGAGACAATCATGCTGAAAATTGGCAGCCATTTTAAAAGCCAAACCAGTAGAGCAGTGAATCTCAAGCAATCCTGTTAACAACTTGATACAAATTACTTAACTTTGCCCACTCACATTCTGACCAGATGAACCACACTGGATGCTGTACTTGAGCAGATGATTGATCTTTGGGAGCCACTCAAAGCACATTTTTTCTCAAATTTTGGTGGATTTCTTTAAATCAGGCGAGTCCCTAGTTGTTGCATCCTTCCTCCACAGTGCTTTCTTGTTGTTTAAGAAACCAATCATACTTTTGCAAGAGACAACTGCATTATTTCTGAAACTAACAGAAATAGTTGAATCATTCAAGCGCAAAATATTGCAGCAAGAGAGTTCAAATTTTTTCAAAGTTACAACAGCTGAACTACTAGATGTGACACAATGAGAGTGCTGAAGTTCTCAAGTCAAGTTCCAAGAGTTCTACACGATCACATTGATAAGTGGTTTCATCTTGAGAATGATTCAATGCACATCAACTTCACTCTGCTAAGAGACCAAATAGTTGAGTACAAGGAAGTTGTGGACTTGGCTAAGCAACTTAATCTGGAAATGGCAATTATGAATGAACTGTATGCTAAAGTCTTGTTTCTCAACATTCTTTTTAAGAAAATTCCAGTTGATGTGCTCCAAAAAAAAAAAGCTGAGAAAAAGTGGATGAATATCTTTTCCAAAAACAACTCTTTTCTGCTGATAAGCTGATAAGCATTATATTTTCAATACCTGTTAGCAATGCATTGTAGAGCAGGTGTTCTCCCTTGTTTTGACACAGTGAACCAAAGAGAAAAACAGTCTCTGTGAAAAGACAGTCAAGGCCATCCTATAAGTAAAAGTAAACTTTGACATGAGCTGCCATGAGATACACCAGGTAGTTTCTAAAAACAAAGAACTGCTGGAGCAGATCGTTTCTAGTGTACAGTATGATTGATAACTAATCTGACAGGGTTCACATTTGCATGAATACATTTTGTTCATCAATTTCTGTTCCTTTTTTTATTTTCTTATGTTTCTCAGTTGTCCTTATTTTTGGGTGCAGATCAATGGCAGCCCTGAAATTACCAGAAAGTTGGTCAATATACCAAAAATCAGCTTCCACAACTTTTTGAAGTGCTTGTTTAAAACTGGGCAAAAATGAGCGAATGCTAATTGGTGCAAGGGGGTACCAAATTTCAATAAATCATATTTTATAAAGTAATAGAGATATTGAGCTAAAACTTTTAGTCTCATGGTCAATTATAATATACAACATTTTGACACATTTTGAGCAAATTTGGAGGGTCAAGCTGGAGGGTCCAGGACATTTGACATGGAATGACCTGCATTACTTTGATGAACAATATCACAAAAGCTTTGTTGCCATCTAATTCACTTAAAGTCCTGGTTAGCCACATTCACTTCAGGTGGATCAGATGGCAACAAAGCCTTTGTAGAATTGTTATTGAGTTTTTAAACAAGCTGCATAAAGATGAGAAACACCAGACTCGAGTTTCACTCTCATTAGAGCTCATCAGTGATGCTTATCTCACCGCGAATCGAACCTGGGACCTGTAGTCTTCCACGCAGGTTACTATACCACTAGACTACAGATCCCGGACGACAGATGGACTCAAAGCAGCTGTTATAACTTAGTTATTCCCGGATTTACTGAACAAGGAATACATAGAATCCACTATGTTGTAATTCCAAGGCCGTACCTCATGACCGGGACTTACCCGACAAGCGTTAAGCATCGCGCTTACTCTCCTAGAGCTTGACGAGCAAAGAAGAAATTTATATTTGAAGATTTAAGAGGATTTGGAATTAATTTTTAAACAAGCTGCATAAAGATGAGAAACACCAGACTCGAGTTTCGCTCTCATTAGAGCTCACGACCGATGGACTCAAAGCAGCTGTTATAACTTAGTTATTCCCGGATTTACTGAACAAGGAATACATAGAATCCACTATGTTGTAATTCCAAGGCCGTACCTCATGACCGGGACTTACCTGACAAGCGTTAAGCATCGCGCTTACTCTCCTAGAGCTTGACGAGCGAAGAAGAAATTTATATTTGAAGATTTAAGAGGATTTGGAATTAATTTTTAAACAAGCTGCATAAAGATGAGAAACACCAGACTTGAGTTTCGCAAGAGTGTCATCTGGGATCTGTAGTCTAGTGGTATAGTAACCTGCGTGGAAGACTACAGGTCCCAGGTTCGATTCGCAGTGAGATAAGCATCACTGATGAGCTCTAATGAGAGCGAAACTCAAGTCTGGTGTTTCTCATCTTTATGCAGCTTGTTTAAAAATTAATTCCAAATCCTCTTAAATCTTCAAATGTTATTGAGTTCTACAACATCCTCAAAAAAGCAGCCAAAAAGACTATCCTGTACAGTCACCAAAACAACTGTATTCTGTATTGAGATACAGAGTGTAAAACATTCTATACAACATTTCTGCAGTCCCTTGAGGGACACAACTCAAGTTTGGTTGCCACAGCTTTATTAACCACATTTTTAACAAAAAACAAATGGATATGCTTCAGATCATTGGCTTTTCACACTCTATTTTAAAAATGTAGAGTAATTGAACAATCTCACTGGTAGGTTACAGCACTTGTCATTGTCCTGTTTAGTTGATGTTATACCATCCCAGCTTGTCAGAAATTAGGCTGTTGACCAAAAGTCATCTTGATCTGTCTTTCCAGAAGACTCACAAAAAGACCACAACACTAGACCCAGTGAATATCTCTGAGCATTTCTAACAGATTAAATTAACTGCTGCCCTCCAACACTTAAAATTAGATCAAGTTCTGGGACCTGATTTCATCTTCTTAAAGCTATAGTCCATACTAGAGCTGCTTTAAAGTCTTGGACAGACAGAAAGACAAGCTTTTTGTTTGTCAAGTCAAACAAGAAATAACATAAATAACATGAAAATAAAAACACATAGATTAAAATGATGTTGTTTGAAAATGACAGGGAGACCACAAAGGGACTGTTATGTTTTTGAGTCAAGTAGCCTCCCTTTAAATAACAAAGAGATGTATGCACGTTGAAGTACCAAGATGTTTAAATTAAATTATTTTTACATACTAAAACAAACAAAAACAGATAAAACAACAAACAATCAATTTGAATACCATAAAACTGTGGGCAATGGTTAAAAATTCTTTTTTACAAATTCAATAAAAAGTTTTTATAGTTTTTTTTTAATTAATTGCATTATTGTAATCCTAGTTTGTGGGTAATACAATTCCAAATTAAAGGGCCTTAGTATTTTATAAAATTTTGAGTTCTATTGATTTTGAAAAAAGGGATAGCCAATTAATCAAAGTTTGCAAATCTGGTTGGATGAAAATGTGTTTTTTTTGCTAAAATAAAATAGTTGTCAAATGAAGATGATGAGTGGTTTTTCAAAAAGATATGAATACATATAACTATTTTGAATTTTATTAGTTGTGATAGAGATAAGATATTACATTTTTGAAAAATGGAAATGCATTGGTATACCAGCTAAAGTTGTTTACAATCCTAATTGCCTTGTTTTGTAAAATTGTTAATTTTGTCAGATATTATGAATAGGTGTTCCCCCAGATAATCAAACCATAGTCAATGTGAGAATAAATTAAAGCATAGTAGAGTTTAAGTAAAGAAGTGCAGTCTAAATAATATTTGAGTTTGCCCAAAATACCAACAGACCTGAAGATTTTTGTTTCTACAAGATTTATGTGGTCTTTTAAGTTTAATTTATTTTCAATCAAGACACCAAGATATTTTACTTTTGTTGCAAAATTAATTGACCCAGCAGAACAATTAACATTTAGTTAAGGTGTTAAAAAATTTAATTTAGGAGAAATAATCATTATTTGCAATTTTGGAATATTAAATGCAAGGTTTTTAGTGTTCATCCAATTGTAAACCGAAGTTATATCTTTATTTAATTCAATTAGAAGCATAGATTTACTTATTAATAAACAAGTATCATTGGCAAATAATCGAGAAGTATTTTCAACAGAATTTGGCAAATCATTTATATAAAGTAAGAAGTGAACCAAGAGAAGAACCTTGGGGAACCTTGAGATATTTCAACATCTGCCAAGGAAGAAAAACAATTGTCCAAAGAAACATATTGGATCTGGTGGGATAAAACAAAAAGAAAAATTGAATAATGACATATCATAGTTACATAGCTTATTCAGCAATATTTTGTGGTTGATGGTGTCAAATGCTTTTCAAGCAGAACAAGAGCAGAATAATTTTTGATTTGATGTTATCATAACAAGTTGAAACAATATTTAGAACAACATGAGTTGTACGATAATTCAATCTAATCCATACTGATTAGGAGTGTGTATGAGTATGGAATGTGCATTTAAATAGTTAATTGTTGGGGAAAACACAATTTTTTCAACTATTTTTAAAAAAATAAGCGGTAAGAATGTAGGTTTTGTCTTAAGGTGTTTTTATTGATAAATTGGATTTAAGCAGCTTAGAAATAAACCAAAGCTAAGACAACCATTGCATAATATAGATAAATAAGGTGCTATAACAAAGGCTGCAAAAATGACAAAAGATTGAACACTTATTCTGTTCAATCCACAATTTTTGTACAAATCAAGTTGATTAGTAATATTGATTATTTTGCTATCAAAAGTAGGATGAAAGAACATAGAACAATATAGGATCCAATAAATAACTGATAAATGTTTCTAAAGCATGATCCGATTTCCATTTATCAGTCTTAGAATCAATTTTCATCACTCTTTGAAAACCTAATTTGTGTAGACAGAAAGAGTTTGTTTACAAACATAAATTGTTAGTATAATTGAAAAAAATTTTCTTTTTAGTTCCAAATTTTAATGTAAAACTTGCATAATTTTGTTCCTTTTCTTTTTGCCAAAAAATTTTTTATGCTGACAAAATGTGGTTTTATTTATGAAATACTTTTCAATTATTATAATAACTATTACTAACCTTAATTTTTGGCAAATAAGAATCAATCTTAAAACTTTTGAAATACTACATTCAGTTCTACAATTCATTCTAGGGAAACCTCCTGAAGAGAGCTAGACAAAAACGTTTGAGTTTTTCAAAACAGCCTTTTTTAAGGCTATTCAATTAACAAAAGAGCTTTAAATGAAACATTTGCTTTTAAAAGACAGTAGAGATGAAGATTTTCTCTTTCAAGATTTTAAAAGACAGTAGATATGAAGATTTTCTCTTTCATTATTGTATTGCTTAAGGTTTCTTAATGATGAAGAAAATTTTTGCTTTTAAAAGACAGTAGAGATGAAGATTTTCTCTTTCATTATTGTATTGCTTAAGGTTTCTTAATGATGAAGAAAATTTTTGGTTTGAGAAGGCATCATTCAGTTTTACAATGATTGGTCAATTAATTTTCATCTTGCTTTCAGAAAATATCCGATATTGCAATAGAGAAGGTACATCAACTATCTTGATTTCTTCATTAATATTGATATTAAGACCTTCAATCAAAAAATCTTTAAATAATTTTTCTATTAAATTCCTATTTTCCCAAACATCATCACAACTTTCTGAAATTTTATGGATTAAAAAGTTGAATCTTTTACTGTATGAATTTTTATTAAGTAGATCTAGCTGCATTTCATGTTGAAGTTTTGCTTGATCTTTTGCAATTTGTTGAACTTCAGCCTAGAAATTCTCCATGCTATTTCCAGATTTTGCTGCATTTTTTCAATTTTATACAATCAGTTCTCATTTTTTGTAATTCTTTTATTAATAGAAATCATTTTATCTTCAATTGAACCGATTCTTAGTTTTAGGTCATTTATGAAAGATAATACTAAATCCAACTTTTTTCAATTTTGCCATTATTTTCAAAATTATCAATATATAAATTTAAAAAAAATTTTTAGCAATCACCATGTCAGCTTGTCTTGAATTATATGTACATTCACTCAAAGTAATCTTTGCATTAATCAAGAGAAAAAAATGCATCTGTTTGCTGCACTGGTCAAATCTCAACCTTGGTTATATGACTTCCTTTCTTCTTGTTTAGTCCAACTCAATATTTCCAAGATTAATAAAAGAATGTTTTTAGTTGCAATTCCAAAGTTGATGAAGCTCATATAGGTCCCAAAAAGTTATCAACCAATATCTCTGCTATGTGTCCTCTACAAGATCCTAAGGAGGTTTTTACATGCCTCTTTGAACCAATTATTTATCCATTGCTTCCTGGAAAGCAAGCTGGTTTTTAAGATGAAAAGTCAACCTTTAGATCAAGTTGTTCTGTTAACACAGAACATAGAAGATACTTTCCATCACTAAGAAGACTGGTGTCATACTTGTCAATTTGACAAGAGCATATGACTCTGTAGCTTTACTTGCAAGTTACTGACACCTTGCTAGATAAGCACATAATTCAAATTATCATGGAACATGTCTGGATTAAAGTTTCACACATACTACCAGTGACAACAAGCAAAAGAGGTTCTGTCATCTGGAAATGGCATTCCTAGGGATTGTTGTTGGCTCCCCCTCCTTTTTAACATAAAAACATGCAACTTGCCTTCCACAATTAAAAAAATATTTCTTATGCAGACAATCTAGGATTGTTGCACTTTTTTGAAAACTGCAAAGACTTGAAGATATCAAGTACAAACATGACTACATTTTCAGTGTATCTCTAGACTGAAGGTTGAAGATTAGTAACACTAAGACAGTGAAAAGCAGGCTTTTATGAGTATTTTCAATAAATGACACCTTGCATATTGTTACTGGATGCCTTTATTCCACTCCAACAGACCACCTACCCATACTTTCAGGCATCCATCCAGCTGAGCTTTGGTGACTAGGACCAATAATCTTCTTGGCTAACCATGTCACTCTGCACTCTGACCATATACTACATGATCATAAGTGATTCTGTAAATATTTGGCAAGTGAGACCAAGATCTAGAAACTTGTTCATTCCAGTTGTGCAGAAGCTACTAGACAACATTGCCAAATTAGTCATCCATGCTTCCCAGCGGATGAAAAATAATTAGCACAGACTTGTATATCCAGGCTTCATGCGTTCATACCCAAGATCAGTAACAGGACTGTTAGAATAAATTAGCCCCAAACAGTTTAAGTTAAGCTGGTGTTGGACAGTTCAATTTGCTCATGCGCAAATGGGATCTCACTCCTTCAGTAAATCACAAGTGCAGCACTACTGAACAAACTGAAGGCCATGCCTTAACAGCATATCCCATATGTTGGGCATCAAATCAGCAATGAGATCAGCAGTTTTAGATCACAAAACCTAATTTTGGCTTTGCTGCCAGCATCTGATCTGGGCAGTACAGCAGCCTGGGGTAATAAAAGGATAAACCCTCGACCGATAGACCTATTTGTGTCTGACCTGGAGATCTAGATACTTGTTTGTGCCAGCTGCATGCAACCTGTTGTTAAACAACCTTGCTGGACTTGGTATCCACACTTCTCAGTGAATGAACTATAGATGGAATGCAAAGTACTGCTAGAATACATCCAAGCTCCATGTTTTTATACCTAGAACCAGTGCCAGGTCTTTTGGAATGAGCTTTCCCTAAACAGCTTGCATTAAGCTCAATTGCCTGTGGACTGGTGTTGGGCAATTCCATTTGTCCAAGCACAAATGAGCTTTTGGCCCTTCATGAATTGTGAGTATGGCACCACATGGAGCATGAGGTCTGACAGTTTTGGATGATAAAACTCAATGTTGGCTTAACATCACTGCCAGAATCTGATCTGGGCAGTACATCAGCCTGGGGTAGTAAAAGGATAAACCCTAAGCCCTGTCCTGTTTGTGCCTGACCCAAACGTAGATGCTTTTCCAAATGATGATGATATGATAAACGTTTTTTTATAATAAGCAAACTTGTAAACAATATTATAGTAAAAAATATTCTAATTAATTTCAAAAAAAGGCCAAAGATCAAAGAAACAACAATTTTTATTCCATTGTGACTATGCCAACAGGTCTTTTCTAAATATCCTATTAATTCTTTTACTGTACTAATTGATTATGTAAATTGTAAAGCTGCAAATTGTTGAATTTTACAAGTATTTAATGTACCTAAAGCTTCAATCTGTAAACTATATTTTATTACATGAATTAGATGTTAAGTGTATACAGGTATATGAATATTTATTTGATTTTAAAAATATTTTATATCTTATGACTTTTATTAAAACAAGTATGACATAAATTAGTTCTTATGCACTTGCAGTACAGTATTGCTATTTCCAAATTAAGCAAAAAAAAAGCCTAGCAAAAAATATTTTTTAGGCAATTGGTACAGAATATTTTGCAATTGTATTTATGTAATAAACTTCGTAAATTTTATTGGTAAAATGCTACACATCAGGCCATATTTATAGTAGCCCATAAAAATAAATTAACATGGTAATACAACAATATGCCAGTACTCACGAAAAAATAAAATATGGGTCAACCAAATTTTTAGTGCTTGAAGTTCTCTCAGCTCCACTTATTTCCAAAATAGATTTTAAACTAGCAGAATCCACTGAAACAAAGAACTATGTTACCATTAACTTAATACCCTAAAAATCATTTTTAAGTATAAAAAGTAGTTATTTCAAGAGCATTGAATTGTGGTCAGCAATATAACAAAAATCACACTTTATTAAGGTCTATTAAGATTAAGGTTCTTGTTTTCTTTAATCTTTTTATTTCTAAATAGGTGATTGCAAAATATATTGTGTCTAGACAATTTTTATACTAAAAAATTCAATTGCAGACAATTTATCTCTGACTACTAAAATAATTTAGTACCAGTACAAGTGTTAGACCTTGCTTGATGTAAACAAAATAAATGCATTTATTATTAATTGTTATTTACTAATAAAACTTCTGATACTTAATTGTCAGAGAGCAACTGTCCTAGCACCAGAGGTGGGCAGTGACTGTAACTTCCTTATCATCATCATCATTATTATCATCCATCTTTTTGATGCAGTGTTTCCCTGTGAACAGAGGTGGACAGAGGTGATGGCCATCTTCTTCACTCCCTTTCACCATTTCATTCAGTTGGAGGCATCTTCTTGTTTTAGATCAACTTTCTCAATTTACTTTTCTATCTGCATTCTCCATGTCATCTTTGGTTGTACTCTCTTATTCTGCCCATCCAATGTAACTTCCAATGCCTTGTGCAAAATAGCACTATCTTCTCTTCTCAAAATATGTTGTACAATCTCACTCCATTAGCTTTTGCCATCTTGTCCATGGTCCCATCCAATTCCAGCATGCCCATCAGTTCTTTGATGTTCTTCCTATCCATTATTTTCACTCTGTACATTGTTTTTTCAGTCCTTTTCAAGATTGCAAATTCTTTCTTCCTCAAGTATCATGTCTCACTTCCATAGAGCATAACCAATCCTACACAGCTCTAGTAAATTCTTTCTTTTATCTTCAAAGAATATTTTCTCCAAAGCAAAAATTCTTCACATTGTTTAAATTTTATCCACCCAAGTCTCAAGGTACATTTACAGCCATTTACAGTGCTTTTTTTTCTTTATTTATTTATTTATTATTTATGCTCAAATCCACTCATTTTTTCATGAAAAAATAATCCAGTAATCCAGTAATGTTTCACCTTGCCAGTACAGTGCTCAATAACACACAGTTAGAGCAAGTATATTATATTTATTAAATACTACACTTTATTAGTTAAAACCACAACAGTCTGTTCTATTTGAATAAGTGACCACCTGACAATTCAATAGGATAAAACAGACTGTTGTGGTTTTAACTAATAAAGTGTAATGTTTAATAAATATTATATTTATATATTTATATTTATATTGCAACTTTTTGCAAGTTTTTTCTTTTTTACTGGAAACTTTTACTGTAACTTTTATCAACTATAATGCAAAATGTACAGGTATGATTTAAAAATAGAAACATGTTATGTAATTGTATGTGAATCACCGATTTGAACTAAATATTGACCTAAAAGTAATTGTAGACATGATCTGGCCAAACACCAGTCCAGAAATGTATGCCAATTGTTAAATTGCCAAGCAACTTCATGCCTGTAAAATGAAGAATTAGCATGCTACTCAAACTGTTGGCAAAAATTTTTCCCCAGATAATGTTTGAAAATATTTAGGATTATATGCAAATGAATTGTTTAAGTAAATTATTGTCATTTAAAATGTTTATGCATAAATACAATTTTTTACTGCAATTTCTGTTAAAAATAAATGCAAATTTCTCATGATATTATTACAGCAAAAACTTTCCCTAACTATAACTAAGGCTTAGTAAAATCATAAAATATTAAAGCCACTTATATTATATAAAATCACTAATATTACGTAAGATTTTACAAACCAATTAAGTTCTGCAGAAAAAAGACAAAAAAAACTATGTCAGGCCATACTACAAAACAAGAAAGTGTTCAAAGCACAAAAATAAAAATGGTATCAATAACCAAACATTTATGTTCTTTAAAATGCAAAAAGCTCACTACTTCAAACATAAGTTTACCTAAAGCAAATCTAGTAATGCACAAAAAGAAGCTAGAAAGCTAATATTGAGAAATATCTGAGTAAGGATCAGTTGGTTTCTGGAAGGAAAGAAAAATAGAGCTGGCAGAGAACCTCAACTCTGGTAAAAGTCAATTGAAGTAAGAAACAAAGTTGGTGTATGGGTTTTCATAAACTATGAGTTGAGGGTTTATATAGTTGATGGGATAAAGTTGATGAATATTTTAAAGTAAATAGGATTTGACTGTAAGAATAGGAAACTCAAAGCCAGACAGTATATAGATCAATTAATTACAGAAAAATAGGGTTCATGAAAGATGTAAAAGGTTGAAAGACACTATACAAAAAATGAATCTTCTCCCCTTCTTTATTACTAGAAAAAGTAATGGATCTAAAGATCAGTAATAGAATAGTCCACTAGTTAAAGAAGTAACAGAAGCGGTCAATGAAGGGATCAAGGCAGGAGAAAAACTGTACCCAACATAGCTTAATTTTACAAACATCTATATAGGTCGTCTATATAATGTGGTAAAACATTGCAAAAGCTAAGATATAAAAAGAAAAACTGAAAGAAAAAAGTGATGAAGATAGTCAAAAAAAAAGTAATTAACAATGAAAAATAAAAGACAGATTGATAAAAAAGGAAGCTTGTAGCTTAGCAACATTATTAGTAATGACAAGATTTGTGCAAAAAATATCAAGGCTAGAATATAGACAGCTAAGAAAATTTTCCAAAAGAATAAAGACAGGAATTTAGGCAAGTTAACAGTAGAACTCAAGGACAGTTCAGCCACATGCTTACATAGCAATATAGGCACTTAAAACTGAAAAATAAAGGTTGCCAAAAAAAACTTGCACACTTTCAAACATGCATATGAAAACTAATGTGGTTACAATACCAGGATAATATCAGTAATGAAAGACTACTACAAAGGATAAGACAAGATAAATGAAAACTAAGAATCTAAAATACAAATAAAAAATAGATCAGGAATACAATTAAACAAGCAAAATTAGTCCAGCTAAGACAAAATAGTTAGAAAAAGTAGCTGTGGCTAAAATTAAGAATAGAAATAGTGAATGAAATTGGTAGCTACCATAGGCTTAAAGCAGATGTGTCTACAATAATTTTATTATCATGATTAAACCTGTTCTTCCACAGGTGACCAATAGTAACAATAATAATAATATTACCAGTAGTAGTATTGTTTCAATTCCTAAACTTGAATTTCTTAGACCTTTAAGTAAAATAATACCAATGTAACTTTAGGAGTGAAATCAATCAAACTTTTCAATATCATTAAAAACAAACATTGGTCCTAAAAACCTGACGTGAAAATGTTATTGAGAAAATTTAAATTTCTTCACAATTTTTAATTGAATAAAGTGAATTATAAAATTTAGACTGGTATCCAATTTACCTAGCTGGTATCCAGTTTGCCACAAAAATTATCAAATATCAAAACAAGCTTGCCTCCATCAACAACCCAATCAATTTATCTTTCCCCAGCAAGTCCTTTTGAAATAAAAAAATTACTGGCTAGTCTTAAATCAAAAAGTAGTAGTGGTATACATGAAATTCCAACAACAGTCTTGAAAACCACTCCTGTCAATATATTATATGCTCTTACTCATATATTTAATGTTTCTATGTTAAATGGTAAGTTTATCACAAGTTTCAAAACAGCAAAAGTTATAGCAATTTTTAAAAAAGGAAACTAGACAGTTGTAAGCAACTATTGACCAAACTACCAACTATGTCCAAAATTCTGGAAAAAATAATGTATAACCAAGTAATTTCATTTCTTAACAAACTAGATTTTTTCTACAAACACCAATATGGGTTCAGAAAAAACTATTCCACATGCCATGCAACCTCTGTTTTGGCAGAAAGTATAACTAGATTTTTTCTACAAACACCAATATGGGTTCAGAAAAAACTACTCCACATGCCATGCAACCTCTGTAAAATATCCAAACAGCCTTTGAAAAAAAAGAAAATGTTTTAGGGGTTTTCTTAGACTTATCAAAGGCTTTTGACACAATTGATCACACTATACTTTTAGATAAACTTTGGCATTATGATATAAGAGGCCTAGCTCATAAGTGGTTTAATAGTTATTTAAGTGAAAGAAAACAATTAGTATATATCAATAGAATCCACTCAAATATCCAAACAGTTAAATATAATGTTTCCAAGGGTCTATTCTTGTATGCCTCATGTTCCTAATTTATGTGAATGATTTCCCAAACTGTATAACATGTATGCTCATGATACTAATATATTTCTAAACTATAAATCTTATGAAAGGCTTCATTTTAAAGCTAACCAATAGCTATCAAATATTGAATAGTGGTTAAACTGCAATAAGTTAACTCCCAATATCAAAAAAACCTTTTATATATTTTTATTGTACCCCCTCCAAATGCACTTACACTCTCATTTAAAAATAATTGCATCACTCGTAAATCTGAGGCAAATTTTCTAGATGTTATCTTTAATGAATTTTTAAGCTGGAAATCCCACATGGACCAGGTACTATGAAAAACAACCATGAACTTGGGTGTAGTTTAAAAAATTTCACCCTACCTAAACAAAAAATCACTGGATATGCTCTACCATTCTATGATTGTTATTCACATAAGCTATTGTATAACAACTTGGTGTATTGGCAATCAAACAATATTATTAAAAATTCAATGAATTGCCAATAAGTTTGTAAGAATGATACATGGAATACATTTTAAAGGCAGTGTGAAAAATACAATGTGTATAAATGGTTTAATGACAGTAGAACAAATACAACAACTAGAGAGGGCCTGTTTTATGTTTAAATATTTAAAAAACTTGCTTCTTAATAGTTTTCTCCACTTCTTTTCAAACAATCTTATTGACCCAAACAACAAAATGAAGACAAGAAGCAACGCTGCTTATTTTCCATTGTTTTGTAGACTAACTGTTACATAACAATGCCTTAAATACAGAGGACCAGTTGACTGGAACAAAATTCTTTTAAAAATTAAAGAATTAAAAACTTACAAAAAATTCCAAAATAAGCTGAAATGTCATCTTACACTTTCACCCAGCCATTTAGCTAGCTGATGTTGGGCCGATCCGGTCATAGACAAAATCGGACGTAAGGGTACGTCCTTTTTGTGTATTTTCGGAAGACCATACATGCGCGGTCGCTGAGAGCCAGTGGGTCGGATTGCTTCATAAACTTGCTTAGAAATTAGGTACTCTTTCCTCAGCTGAAGTAATCGTCGTTGTATCCGTGATTCAATTTTAGCAGTGTTGTCGTTGTTTGTGACTGGTCCAAGATCAAGAAATTTGGTCGTGTCATTAAGAATTGTCTTCATCTTGTCGTTGTAATCGTTTTTGTTAAGAATGACAACGCCAGCACCTTTATCAGGCTTTGTTATAAGAATTTCTTCATTCATCCGAAGGGACTTGATGGCCTGAAAACACTCTTTTGTCATGAGGAAATCACCCAAGTCAATGGGGCTTCCACAGTAAGCGTGAGCTAAGTCATTCAACCTGGCCTTTAAAGCAGCAAGCTGCTCTTCAGACGAAGGTTTGTGATGGACGAGTTGAGCGTAGAGTACTTCAAAGTCTGCTAGTATTTCTTCACGTTTGACACTAGTGGGCGGTAAACAAAAACAACATCAGCTAGCTAAATGGCTTACTTCTCTTCTTCAACCTGTTCTCGAAAACTTTTCCTCTAATTGTTTGTCTGATTCTTTCACTTTTGTAAAAGAAGTCAGAAAATTTACTTTTTCTCCTTCCTCTGTCTTTCTTTGTTCCTTTGATATTTCCAGTCTCTTCACTAATGTTCCGCTTGCTGAAACCATAGAAATCTGTGCTGATGCCCTTTACAATGACGACTCAACGGCGCCATCCTTTCCACGCAACATCTTTGTCGAATTAATGCAGCTAGCCACCTCCTCTGTGGAATTTAGCTTCAATAACAACATGCATCGACAAATCGACGGCGTCGCTATGGGCTCACCGCTTGGTCCAGCTTTAGCAAACATTTTTGTTGGCTACCAAGAAGCGAAACTTTTCAACATCGCCAAAAGACCGTTGGTGTACTTCCGGTACGTTGATGATACTTTCGCTGTATTCAACAATGAAGAAGACTGCAACAATTTCTTCATCCAGCTCAACTCTCTCCATCCCTCACTTCGCTTCACCTATGAAAAGGATACTAATCACTCTCTCCCTTTCCTTGACGTGTTAGTAGAAAGGCATGATTCAGAATTTCTCACTTCAGTATACAGGAAACCTACCTTCACTGGCCAATATCTACGTTGGAACTCTTTTAGTCCACAGAAACGGAAAATCAATCTAATTGGTACTCTCGTTCACAGAGCTTTTATGATTTGTTCTAAAAGCAAACTGGACCAAGAGCTTGGCAAAATTCGTTCAATTCTTTTGGAAAATGGCTACCCGGAACGTGTAATCAATTCGGCTTTCAAGCGAAAACTTCAACAAATAAATTCTAACCCGGTCCACACAGTAAAAAAGTGCCCTGTCTACCTACACATCCCATGGATTGGAAGCGTTTCGATGAAGTTCGAAAAGCAGATTACGTCTGCTGTGAAACGCTGCTTTTTCTCCGTCGAACCACGTGTTATTTTCAACACCCGACAGCTCCTTCCAGCGATTAAGAAAGACGTGCTACCTTCTCATCATCACAGCAATGTTATTTACCAGTTTTTGTGCCACTGCGATAGTCGGTACGTTGGTCGCACGTCTCAACGGCTAGAAGAGCAAATTAAACAACACGTTCCTAAATCCATCACCAATCCTCGTACCTCGACCAACCGCCAAAGTCTTTCCCGCTCTTGCAAAAACAACACACGCCCACAACAATTTCACGAATCCGCTATTGGTCAACATCTTCTTGACAACGCCCAATGTGCCCTCCATTACAGCAACGAAAAATTTTCTATTCTCGCTCGAGGTCGCTCTTCCTTTCACCTTTCTGCTCTTGAAGCGACTTTCATTAAATCTCTCAATCCCTTTCTGTGTAAGCAAAAAGAATTCGTATACTCTTTGAAAATTTCTTAATCTTTTCTCTCATTGGTTGACTCTTTCAGCCAATGAGAACTCTACTTTCTTCCTTTATAAATTAGTTCGGTTTCAATTCTACTTCATTCTGACGATTTCCCCTGAAGAGTGTCAGATGAAAAGCTTTGGGAAGAAAAATCTTTTACTTCAAGCAATCTTCAAATTCTGTACCACCAAATGTTTATTCAAAGAAGAAACTTCTTCCATATCACCTGGTATTTGACAATTTCTTCACTAGTGTGAGGCTTTTGTCAGCCTTGAAAGATATGGGGCTGAAAGGAACGGGCACAGTCAGAGAAAATAGAACTGACAAGTGTCCTCTCATTGATGTCAAAGAGATAAAGAAAAAACCACAAGGCTTCCATGATTTCAGAGTCGACAAAAAAGATAATATCATAGTCTCTCGATGGAATGACAACAGTGTGGTATCTCTATGTTCAAATGCTGTTGGAATTCACCCCCAAACCCAGACGACTCGCTTTTCAAGGCAGACAAGGCAACGGATCCAAGTAGAGCAGCCAGCAATCGTAAAATTCTGCAACAAGTCAATGGGTGGTGTAGATAGAATGGATGAGAATATATCAAAGTACAGAGTGGCAATAAGAGGTAAAAAATGGTACTCGTCCATTGTGTCATATCTCATCGATGTTTCCATGAACAATGTGTGGCTTCTGCATAGAAGGAATAAAGATGCCGAGAAGCTCGATCTACTAGCGTTTCGTAGACGAGTTGTGTCTTATTATCTTGAACACTACGTAAGACCTCCACAGCCAGTTTGCAAAGGCCGTCCTTCTGCTATAGAAACAGAGCTACAGTTTGACAAGGTCAATCATTGGGTCATTCCTCAAGACAAGCAGACGCACTGTGCGCACTGTCACCAGAAGACTACAACCAGGTGTGAAAAGTGTGATAAAGGATTACACATCAAGCGCTTCAAAAACTTCCACACAAAGTAGATGTGTAGTAGAGTTTTTCTGTTGTAAAGCTTGATCAATTTTGTGCCATTTTTGTTCCTTATTGCCTGGCGTCCTATATGTAGGACACCTTATATTTTTTTATTTCCAACTGATTTTCTTGAATAAACTGTATAAATGTTCTAATTGTGTCTCAATGAAGCCATTTTATCAGTTTTTCCATTGTACAAGCAATTATTCTAACCTTCGGCATAAATGGGTTAATAGTATGAGTAAAAACCTAAAAAGCATAAAATAACTTTGTTTTAGTATGATGTAGTTAACTATTGTCAAAAAACCTTTAAATAAACACGCTTAAATATTTCCATTTTGGTGCTGAAAAGGTAAAAAATGATTGAATTTACTTATCAACATTTTTCAATTCCCCCTTTCTGCAGTAACTTTAATCTTTTTTCAAATCACCAGCTTGGATTTAGGCATGACCATTTATTTGCATATAATCACATTGTTAGATGACGTTTAAGCAATTAGTATATAAAAAAATAAGGAATCAAGTTTTGATATTCTTTTTGGATTTTTTCAAAGCTTTTGATACTACTGACCATACCACTATTATGCAAAAAATTTTGACAGTAAAAAGTGGGAACCTCACCTTTAATTACTTTAAAAGCTATCTCCTTAGTACAGCTTTACAAATTCAGTGTCGCATTACAGCATCTACTCATATAAACAATTTGACTTTGTTCCTCCCCCAAGTTAGCCTCTAAATTTTAAGTTTTGCAGTTTAGCACAACTTTTATATAATCTTCTTAAACAAAGTATAATATTTTGCATTAGATATTTGTTTATTTTTGTTAGTAATTATTTCCACCTAGTAATAACCATCACTATTAAGTTTAAATCATAAAGATTTTTCAAAATCACTAATTGACTATTTCCACTCTTTTTGCACCAGAGAAAGCTATAACATTTGTAAAGTTTTTCAGCAGAGTAGTTGACTGGTTAGAGCACTGTGATTGTGATTGACATAGTCTTAGTTCAAAATCTACTTGTGCCATTCTGTTGTGTCCTTGGGAGAGACACTTTATGGCACTTTCCCTGCTTGTAGTATTGGAAAGCAGTTCTAAATTTCATTCATATCTTTATAAAAACTAAAAAAACAAAATAAAAAATTTTAATCAGACAGCAATATCACTAAAACATTATCAACATATCTCTGGAAGCAGGTTGGGATAATTGCTTGCTCTATGTATTAGTGCCTCTATTGCTTTCCTGCAAGACAGGAGGATAGATATAGAGGTAAAATAAAATAAAAACAAAGCTGCAATTTGTTTTAAAAAATGTGTTGATAATGCTTTAATGTCCTGCATAATAATTTTGAAAATGTATTTTTAGGTGCAGATAAAAATTAACCATATGATGCAGGCAATAGTTTATGGCAGTTTCTTATATAGACATTTTCTGAGCAATTTTATTAGTTTTAAAAAAGTTGGTAAGTGTTTGTTTTAATAAAAGTAGTTGAAACATTTACATTTCCAATTATTGAAGTCAATCAAGTTATTTAATGGCATTACAACAACTAAAACTCACTTTGAGGAAGATCATCTGCTTTAAATACTTTCAAGCTTAATATAACTGGTTGTAAGATAGCACCAGCTGGAGTAAGTAGATTACTGAAAAAAATTGAGGCTGTTATTATATATTTCATTATCAGTTTTTTTAATTCCTTTGCTTCTAGAAAATACAATTAGTTTTAAGATAAATACCAATCAGCTTTATAACCTTTCGTTTATTCAACTTCTTCAGATAACTTATTCAAATAGAATGTTAAGCTGAGATTTTTTTGTTAAAAATAATTTTTAAAATGATTTTCTCAGTCTATGTATCCGACAATAGATCTACCACTCTTTGCAAGTTTGGAGCTGTTTTAGTTTTCAACAGTTTTGGGTTATTTTTGTAGTTTAAAACATTGTGTCTACTACCTACACTTTTTGAAATGTAGCAAATAACTTCTTTGTGTATTTTATTGATAATTTTCTGCACTTAAAAACTTTACAATGCAAATCAAAGTAAAATCAAACAAACAAAGAAACAAAAAAGCTTTGTAGTACATTCTGAAAAACAAGGTAATGGAAATAGTTCTTTATACAGAGATTACTAACCAACCCTTCCCATGTCTTCTCTCACCAAATCCATCTACCTTCTCTTTGGCCTTCCTCTTTTCCTTCTGCCTGGCACCGTCATCTCCATCATCCTTTTCCCCACGTAGTCTTCTTCTCTCCTTTTTACATGTCCATACCAACGTAACCTCGCATTCCGAAGTTTGTCTCTCAGCTTTGCAATTTTCGCAGTCCCTCTCACGTATTCGTTTCTTATCTTGTCCTTTCTTGTCATTCCCAGTGCCCATCTCACCATTTTCAACTCTGCAACTTCCATTTTTCCCATTTGTTTTTCAGTCACTGCCACCGTTTCCATTCCATAAAGCATGGTTGGTCTAACAACACTCTTGTACATTTTACCCTTAATCTTTGTTGATAACTTCCTGTCGCACAGAACTCCAGATACCTTCCTCCAACTCATCCATCCTGCTTGGATCCTTCTCCTTACTTCTTCTTCACATCTTCCATCATTACTAACTGTTGCCCCAGGTATTTAAAGTTTTTGGCTTTCTTTACCTTTTCTTCTTGCAACTTCAACTCTTCTCCATCATCCACACCCCCAACCCTCAAATATTCTGTTTTGCTCCAGCTCACTTTCAGGCCTCTTCTCTCCAGTGCACTTCTCCAAATCTCTAGATCCTCCTCTAGCTCCCTATGATTTTGTCTACACAGAATTATGTCATCTGCAAACAGCATATCCCATGGTGCGTCCTTCCTGATGTCCTCCGTCAGCCTGTCTATAATGATGGCAAAAAGAAATGGGCTGAGTGCTGAACCTTGGTGGAGTCCAACACCTATCTTGAATTCTTTAGTCAACCCTGCTGCACTTCTCACAGTTGTTGTTGCTCCGTCGTACATATCCTGGATAATCCTTATGTAGCACTCTAATGTTTCAGCTAACCGCAAGCATTCCCACAGTTCCTCTCTGGGTACCCTGTCGTATGCTTTCTCCAGGTCAATAAAGGTATAGTGCACTGCCTTCTGCCCTTCAGTCCACTTTTCCAACAGCATCCTTAGACAAAAGATTGCATCGGTGGTACTCCTTCCTGGCATGAACCCAAATTGTTGCTCAGCAATTGTCACCTCTTTCCTTATTCTTGCTTCTATTATCCTCTCCCACAATTTCATAGTGTGACTCATCAACTTGATCCCCCGGTAGTTTCCAAGTTCTTTGATGTCTCCTTTACCTTTATACAAAGGTACAAGCACGCTCCTCCTCCACTCATCTGGCATCTTCTCTCCTCTCAAGAGTCTGTTGAAAAACTTCACTAAAAACTCCACACCTTTATTGCCTAGAGCAATCCATGCTTTCACTGGTATGTTATCAGGTCCTTGAGCCTTTCCCTTCTTCATCTTCCTCAACTCAGTCCTGACTTCTTCTCCAGAGATATCTTCCACGTCCCTTTCTCTCCCTTCTGTTCTCGTTTCTCTTCTTTCTCTAGGGTTTTCATGGTTGAGTAAGTTGTCGAAATACTCCTTCCATCTCTGTTTCACTTTCTCTTCTTCCATCAGAATCTCCCCAGTTTTACTTTTTATTACTCTTACTTGTTGAACATCCTTGCTTTGTCTGTTTCTTTGCTTTGCTATTAACACCTCATTTTCCCCCTCCTTTGTTTCCAGTTTTTTGTACAGTTCTTCATATGCCTTGTTTCTTGCCTTTGCCACTTCTCTCTTAGCTTGCTTTATTGCAGTTTTATAGGCCAACTTGCTTGCATCATCTCTGATGGTATTTCATGCTTTTTTAGCTTTTTTCTTATCCTTCAGCTTCTCTTGTACTTCCTGGTTCCACCACCACGTTTCCCGTCTACCTGCCGTGCTAACTTTTCCTGATGTTTCACCCAGTTCCTTTCTGGCAATGCTCCGTATCATTTCAGCTATTCTTTGCCAGTCTTCCTGTCCACTAAGTATTCCACTTTCAATCACATCCATTTTGAATTTTTAATTTCCACCATTTTATTCTCTTCACTAATTTTGGTGCTTTCCTCCACTTTGTCCAGATGATTATCGCACTGACCACTATTCTGTGCTGTTTTGCTACACTTTCACCGACAACAACTTTTGTATCCACCACCTCCTTGATTCTTTGTCTTCTCACCATGATATAATCCACCTGCGAACTGCATCCGCCACTGCTGTAGGTGACTCTATGTGCCGGTTTCTTTACAAAATATGTGTTGGTGATCGCTAGTTCCCTTCTCTTAGCAAAATCCACCACTGCTTGTCCTTCATTATTTCTTTTCCCTAATCCGTGTCTGCCCATGCATTCTTCTGCATTCTTCTTCATCACCGTTATTCCTTTCTTCTACGTGCCCATTCAGGTCTGCTCGCACCACAATTCTTTCATTCCTTGGTATCTTTTCCGCTGTCTCATCTAGGTCCAGCCAGAATGTTTCCTTTTCTTCACGTATGCACCCCACCTGTGGTGCATATGCACTGATGACATTCAGCATAACACCATCAAGCTCCATCTTCAAGCATATTATCCTGTCTGTTACCCTCCATAATTCCACTACCCTGTCCACATGCTCCTTTTTCAATATGATTCCTACACCATTCTTTTTGTTTCCACTTCCACAGTACCACATTTTATATCCACCACTTATGCATCTTGCTCTCTCCCTCTTCCAGCGAGTTTCCTGCACACACAGTATGTTAACCCCTCTTCGTTCCATAAGATCCGCCACTTCTCTTCCTTTACCAGTCATGGTTCCAACATTTAATGTAGCAACCCTCAGCTTGATCTTCTTAGCTTTCTTCCTCTCTTCATTTCTCTCCTTCCTTCTTCTCCACTGCTTTTCACCTCTTCTTTGCATCCAAGTAGCATGTCCACCAGTAACCCTTGGTGTCCAGTCACTGGTAACGGTCGTTGTTTTCCCGGGCCTCGACTGATCCGGTAAGAAGTTAGATTTTACAACGCGCATTGAAAAATATTTGGCTGTGTTTTACGCCAGATGCCCTTTTTGTCGCAACCCTCCCCATTTATCCGGGCTTGGGACCGGCACCAAGGCTGCTCTGATTTGAACAACCTTAGAGGCTTAAATAGTTTGCAACTTCAATATAGGTCCAGTTTCAAAGTTCAAGTGTGATTGCCTAGTTCGCTTGTGATGTGTGTCTTTTTTAGAAAATGCAAAGATAGATAACTTGCTCGGTTGCCCCGTTAGAGTGTTTGCAGTTTAAATAATAATAATTATAAGATGTATTTATCAATCGCTTTATACTTAAAAAGTTTATATAGTCTCAGAGAGGTTAAAAATGAATGAAAAATACCACAATAACTACAAAAAAAACAATAAAATTGGATCTAATCAACTATTGATGCAGATTATCTACACATTTAAATGCACATATTCAAAATAAAGACTAAAATTTTAGATTTATTATTAAGACAAGTTAGACCAGGGGTAGGCAAATTATGGCGCGTAACAATTTTCTGTGCGGCACGCGAAAGATAGTATTTTTGTAAGCCCTTGCTTGGCCCACCGTGTCACTGATTGGATCCAATTCGGAAGAAGGGTTTGTCTTCTTATGCTTAGGTTGCAGGAGTGGTCACTGCATTTTGCAGGTGTACGTACCAAACGCTGAAGCACAGTACCAGCCTTTCTTAGATAAAGTAGGTGTTGCTTTACAGAAAGTGATATCTGCAGAATCATTTGTCCTACTGGGTGATTTCAATGCACATGTAGGTACTGACAACAAAACATGGAAGTGTGTTATTGGAAGAAAAGGAGATTAACAAAAATGGAAGATGTTTGTTACAGTTCTGTGCCACCAACGGACTGTGCATAATGAATACAAGAAGATTCACTTGGTACAAAGATTCGGTGGGACAGCATTTTATCATTGATATCTGAATTGTCTCACCGAATTTGTTTTCTTTTGTGATTGATGTTGTGTTAAAAGAGGAGCTGAACTGTCCACCGACATCATCTAGTCGTCTGCATTCTGAGAGGCCTAAACCATACAAGAACAAGAAAACGATTCAAAGCACGAAGAGCATACAGAATAAAGTGGGATTTACTAACCGACAAAAGGTGAGACATACTCTCACAAGCAAAGTTGCTTTCCTGCTCAAAAAACTTCCTGACTTTACTGAAAACGTTGAGACTGAGTGGGATTTATTTAAATCTGCAGTCATTACATCTGCAGCTGGTAGTTGTGGTTGCAAACGTATGGGAGGTCAAACGAGTAATGAGAAAACAACTGCTTGGTGGAACCAAGAATTAAAAGAAGCTATCTGTGCCTAGAAAACTACGTTTAGAGCTTTTTTATTTATTTTTTATTTTTTTTATTTTTATCTCTATATTTATCCTCCTGACTCGCAGGAAAGCGACGGAGGCGCTATACATAGGGTAAAAAATTACCCCGACCTGCTTCCGGAGATGCCAAGATATTGCTATCCGCTAGTAATTTAGTAGAGATATTACTGTAATTTAGAACTGCTTGTCAAGACCACCAAGCAGGGGAAAGTGCCGTAAAGTGTCTTTCCCAAGGACACAACAGAATGGCGCAAGTGGCTTTTGAACCGAGACCATGTTGATTATCAGTCCGGCGCGTTAACCACTCGACCACGCTGCCGACCTTGGTTAACAAACAAGCATCTGTCGTGATTCGTGTATGCTTAATGCGTGGTTGCAGCGTGCTTGCCTTATGTTCGAGTCTATGTTTTTATTTTATCGTGTCCGCTTCCCATAATGCTACCGTGTGAAATTTTGCAACAGTGTTCCTGTGTCCCACGGTAAATGATTAGGATTTCGGTGATGCTTGCTATATACAGTATATACGGACGTGGCTGTATACCATTTTGGGAGACAGACAATAAACTATAAGGAACGTTACGCTGCTGTTTTGGGACGGAGATGTGTAATTAATTAATAAATTCTGTTAAAATAAGTTTTGCATGTGATATTGTGTTAGGGTTAGTTCAAAACCAAACTCCTAATCCTAACATTTTGGTGACCCCGACGGTTTTTGAACAAAGGTAAGAAATAATTTTATTTTTTTATTTTATTACTTTCTGTCGTGTTGACCTATCGTATGGTAATTATTTCGCCATGGTTTTTGCTTTGTTATTCTAATGACCAGTCGGCAACAAACTTCTTTAAGAAAGTCTTCCAAACCTTATCTTATGTTAGGATTAGGAGTTTGGTTTTGAACTAACCCTAACACAATATCACATGCAAAACTTATTTTAACAGAATTTATTAATTAATTACACATCTCCGTCCCAAAACAGCAGCGTAACGTTCCTTATAGTTTATTGTCTGTCTCCCAAAATGGTATACAGCCACGTCCGTATATATATAGCAAGCATCACCAAAATCCTAATCATTTACCGTGGGACACAGGAACACTGTTGCAAAATTTCACACGATAGCATTATGGGAAGCGGACACGATAAAATAAAAACATAGACTCGAACATAAGGCAAGCACGCTGCAACCACGCATTAAGCATACACGAATCACGACACATCTTAGCAGCTTCGATTGCGGGACTCCGCAGCATGTAAGACAGCCGCCGCTATTCTCAAATAATCTAAAGAAAAGTCATATGAAGAATTTGGACAAAAGTCCTGGCAGATCTACCATGGACCAGATCTTTTTCCTTCAGCAAGTTTCTGAGAAATCGTGGGAATATGCCAAAGAGGTGTACACATGCTTTGTAGACCTTGAAACAGGGATATATAGAACATCGGGATTGTTTACTTAAATTAGCCGCTGATAACAGTGGTGCTAAGCAAAAAATAACATCATGTACATTTTTTCTAATGTACATGGCATTGAGGCACAAAAACAAAATTCATCATGAAAGTAGAGCCTACGACTTGATTAATTAGGCTTTATATGCCTTGGTTCAATTCCTAGGTTGTCTGCAATGAATGCAACTATTTTTTTAAGAAAATATATGAATTTGTTCACGTTTATGATAATTTTTCGCACTACTACTCTTATGTTTACTATAAAATATCAATAATCAAAGTAAGATTTTAATTAACAAAATTTCTTCACTATTTTACGAAAATTAATACAACACAAAGTGAAATTTTAATGATGTCGACACACACTAGTGCAGGGTGGTCAAAGTACTTTACTCTTGCGGGCCAGTTTTCAAAACTGTTTGAGCTTGCGGGCCCAGAGCCGGCTAGAAATTGTTCAAAATGATGGTTTTTCTAAAAAAAGGTCTTCACTTGGAATCGATTATTACTTAATCGATTCCAAGTGAAGACTTGGAATCGATCACGTATTTTCCTATTTTCGTCCCAAAATCATGCTGTTTTCTAAAAAAAAGGTCTTCACTTGGAATCGGTCTCGGATGTTTGAAAATTTTGTTGCCGCTGCCCGCAATAGACAAGACTTGAATTGTGTAAAATGGTTCAGTGGGTCGCGGTTTGGACCACCCTGCACTAGTGCATGGGTGTAGATTTAGAGGTAAATTTTCTAACACCACGACTCATTTTCGCTGGAGGTTCGTCACATTTATTTATTCGTTTTAGTTCGTTTTTTGTAAAGCAGTTGAAAAGGGACAGCAATATTGCCTTAAAATTGCAATGTCCTTTGTTGCAAGTTTGATTCAACAGGAATTTATGCTGGTTAGCATTCTGCTTCACTACTTCTGTGAGTGCAGAAACAAATGCTGCTCGTTGATTGTTCAAACAAAAGACCTGCTGTCGAATGCTTTCATTGCTGCTCAGCTGCGAATAGATCTGCACTCCCAAAGAACAAATAGCAAAACAATATTGCTTTGGGGCAGCAAACCACCACGGTCTGCCATGGTTAGTAGCAAATTTTTTACTTCGGAAACATCACCTAAAGAAGGGATGTTTTCTGGATCAATCTGCAAGTCTTTACATACAGTACACTTTCTTCTTCGAGATATAAATCTTCTTTTTTTTTTTTTTTTTTTTTTAAACAAGCTGCATAAAGATGAGAAACACCAGATGCAGCTTGTTTAAAATTAGTTCCAAATCCTCTTAATTCTTCAAATATAAATCTTCCTATGTAACCTGCAACATAGTACGTAACAACGGCATCATTACCACTGATTTTACGGACTTGGGCTTGCAAAACTCAGTCCTTCAACCAAGTAAGGTCTTTTGTGCTGTCACCACAATCCTCTGTAAAAATTGACTGCCTGGTGTTTAAATCAGCCAGAATCCTGTCATCTTCCTTTTCTATTCGCACAGAAGATAAAGCAGTTGTTGCTCTTGGCTTAGTAGGCTTAATGTTGTAGAGGCTCGGTAATTCTAGAAAAATGTGTGAGATTGCTGATGGTTTCAAAGATAGTCTATGTAATTGTGATGTTTCTCTAGCTTGACGTCTTTTCACTCGCTCATCTGTTGATGGCTCCTTAAAATCTTTTTTCTGAAAATGCTTAGAACATACCCTGATGTTTTCAGTGACGGTCCAATTTTTACAGGGTATTGCTGACAATCGTTTATTTTTCATAACAGCATTTTTTGGAAATCTAAACATGACATACTTTTGTTTGTCTGTACATGTGCGATATCCGTAATTGCAACTGGCAACACAGCATGTGTGCGGCATTGAAACAAAATAATTAGTTCTCCACCAATATTGAAATATAACGTTTAGTAAGCCACCATCAGCAGGGTTATAAAAAAAAAATATCAGTAACAGAAAAAGCAAATAATAATAATATTAATTTTTAATGCACTAAATAAAAAAGTATTTAATGAGAATAGTTAAACTAAAAAAAAATTGTTGCACAAACTAGAAATAAATACTCTAATTTACTTGTATGTAACACTGCTATGTTGCTAAACGATGTACCGCTAACTGATTAGATCAAATTGCCCTAATTCAGCAACTCCTTACCCTCTGTGCACACACACCGGTGATTATTATTGATTGGATGTCGATATGCTATTGACAGTCATGGTCAATATTGATTTGCAATCTGTCGCTAATGATTCAATAGTGATAGTAGCACCATTTTTTTATCAAAGATACTAAAAATAATAATCCATTGCGTATCAACAATGCAAATGTCAACATAAAAAATAATACTGTATTGTTTATATAATAATAATTAAACAATTACAATGTCCTTATGGAAGGAAGTATCAAAAATCTCAAATTAGTTATTTTGAATAAATCTCTTAACAGCGATGATTTACCACAAGTGATAAATTGTCTAACATTTATCACTGCTGAATCACCACTAAAACACTAGTGACCGTCACTGTTGATTAACTATTGAATAACTATTGATGTGTACAAAGGGTAACAGTTAAAACTGTCAAAGGCTGAGTGGATGCAGTCATTCAGTTAATTGTTGCTGGGCCTACAGTTTCCGTAAGCACAGAAATATATCTGATATTTTTGTAATCTTTTGAAGAATTTTTAGTAGGCCACTGCCCAGTGTAAGCGTATCATAGAGCCTTTGATACAGCTTAAATTGTTTGAATTTCAAGTCAGTGCGCACTGCGTAGTGAAAAGCTGGTTTTCACTTTACCAATACGAGCAATTAATGCAAAGAACATTACCAGTACTGGTAAATATTTTTCAATTCTGTTGCATACTATATTTGATAAATTATCGCCTAGCTTGATCAACAATTGGCCAAATTTAAGCTTTTGTACTTTGTAATACCAGTAGCTAGGTAGTTATTTTACTAAATGTTATATTATCTTCAAACCACATTTCTGAGAACTACAATGCTTCTCTGTTTTTTCTCAAACTGTAGTCGTACCTATAGTCTTTTCTAAAGTTTGCAAAGTATGATTTGGGATGTTGCAAATATACTATAATACATTCACATAACTGTAAAGCAACAGCCATTTCTTACATGAAACTGCCAAACAAATGCGCAGCGCTTTCTAAACTAACTTGTTAAGAGCGCTAATGCAGCTATCGTAATCAGTTAAACTACAATACTAGTCTAGCATCACTGTTGTCAAGCGTGATTACTAAAAAAAGCGAAGTAAGCGATCCCGATGTTCTATATATCCCTGCCTTGAAAAAGCATATGACCCTGTTTCAAGAGACAAACTGTGGGCAGTACTGCTGGAGTACGAGGTGAGAGATCAGCTATTAGCTGCTATTAAATCGTTTTACAAACAGTGAGAAGTCTATGGTCGTGTCAATGACATGAAAACAAAACCTTTTAGTGTCAGTGTTGGACTACGACAAAGCTGTGTTTTTTCTCCTCTGCTGATCATTATATGCATGGACAAGATGGACAGTGACAGTTCCTGCAGTAGTGGCGTCACATTTGGGGAGAGTAATGTTCGGCGCTTGCTGTTTGGAGATAACCTTGCATTGTTAAGTTCAAACAAAAGTGATTTTTAATGTGTACTTGATTGGTTTCTTGATGCATGCTTGGATGCTGGGATGAAAATTAGTACGGCTAAAACTGACATTATGTACATGTCAAGTACCTGTCCTTTCCAAACAAATAGTGTAACTCTCCAGCTGACGGAGAAGTTGAAGTATCTTGGAGTTACATTCTCAAGTGATGGTAGACAGGACAACAAACTGGACACATATATTGGAAAAGCAAGTGCAGTAATGCACCAGCTTTGCCGATCAGTTGTACTGAAACAAGAGCTGTGTACAAGAGCAAACCTTTCTGTTTTCAGATCAGTTTTTGTTTCATATTCTCACTTATGGTCATGAGTGTTGAGTAATGACCAAAAGAGTGAGATCCCGGGTACAGGTGGCCGAAATGGGTTTCTCGCGGAAAGTCAGATGTTTATGCCTACTTGACAAATTTCAAAGCACTGACATTCGTCAATCTCTTAACTCGAACCACTGCTACTCCGCATAAAAAGATCGGAGCTGCCTGGTATGGCCATGTGACACAAATATCCCACGAACAAACAGCAAAGCAACTAATGGGTGCTCTTTCGAGTGCAAAAAGCCGAGAGGGCGACCCAGAACTTAATGGAGGAATTTGTTGAAGACCTGGCCTGATCGCGTCTTGGAATTCCACCAGTGGAATTGCCACTAGTTGCGGGATGCTTGGAGTTTCCATCTCGAGCTGTTGCCCTAGCAACACCAAAAGGACAAGCGGGGAAAGGGGAATACACTGAATTAATTCATTGTTTTCCTTGAAAATGATGATGATGAATAGTTTTAAATTTTTTTCATGTTAATAGTGATTGAGTTGTAAGTACGTAAAACCCCACTTAATTTAATTTATTTATTTTATTCGCAACTTGTTTTAGAAGTGTAATTGTTCGTTTTAATTCTAAGTGCATTTGCGCCATTTTAACTTTTTTTCTTTTGTTTCTTTTATCTCAAAGGCTTTTTTATCTTGTGGAACTTTCTAGTTTATTCGGCGCTTCGTAATCATTTTTTTGTCTTGCTTCTGATTGATTCTCGTAAACAGTGACCTTAATTTAATCGCTATTCAGAGAAATCCACGTTGTTCTAGAAAGTTTGCTTATAATCTGGCTTTACGTGATCGTGATCTTATATAAGCGCGCATTTTGTTTTAATTCTATTCCACGTGAGATTCCAGATTCCAGTCCGGTTAATAAATTTAGGCCAACTTGAGTTGTTCCATTGCAGTCGAGCGGTTCCTGTTTTTGTGGCTGTGTGACGCAGTTAATTCTATGGAAAAGTGGAATTTTTAAGTTTGTATAGCGGACGAAATATTAACATTAAAATTAGCCATCGGGGTGCTAATTCATTCTTATAATTCGCTAGTAGGCTACAATGTTGGTGTGGCGCTAAAATTGTTTAAAGTTTGGTGCAGCTTGGAAGCCAAGTTTTTGGAAATTGATTAAATTTTGTAAATTTTGTAAATAGATTTTTTATAGCTAGAGACAGTGGTTTCGGTCCGTACGCGGAGAAAAATTTTTTAAGGCAGGGGTAGGAAACCTTTTTTGCACTGCGGCCCGGTTTAGAATTTAAATTTTTTCGCGGACCGGACTAAAAAACACAAATGTTCAGCAAAAAAATTTATTACAACTCATATCAGTTCTTACAAATTTGATTCAATGAGAGTCTTCAGCTTGTTTTGCCACAACGATACGCTTTCAACTAGGAATTATGGAACTCAATGACACCCGCAATGTGTCTCTCGTGTCTAGCCTGTTTAGCCGCTTCGTCTTTGTTGCTGCCATCACAGAAAATTCAGACTCGCATAATGTCGAAAATGGCAGCAAAGTTTTTAATGCTTTTTTGGCAAAGTCAGGGTATTCCGGCAAAAACTTTATCCAAAACCTTGGTAGAGTCGTATCAAAAATACATTTTAGGCTACCATCATTTTGCAATGTTCAGCAGCTGATCTTCTTATTGTACAGGTAAGGTCGATTCACCTGGTTTAAAAATGAATGGATTACATATCCATTTCTTTGCAGTTCTAGGGTCTTTAGCACTTGGAAAACAGCGTTTGAACTCTTCTAAAAGGACGCAAAAGTGATTGCTCACAAGGTCGGAGAACTTGCTGTCTTTCAAAGTCTTTGCTGATGTTTAAAACATGCTAAATATCCTTTTATTTACGCTGCTCCCACAATTTCAGTTTGTCTTTAAATACAAACACTTTATCTGCCAACTTGAATACAGTTGTCATTTTGCCCTGAAGTGAAAGATTTAGTTCGTTTAGCAGATTGAAGATGTCACACAAGTAGGCAAGTTTGAGAACCATTTTTCATCACTAAATTTGTTAGCAAGATCTAAATTTTTCTCTAATAGAAACCTTTGCAATGGTTCACGTAATTCAAACACTCTGCTCAATAATTTTCCTCGGGAGTACCATCTTACTTCCGTGTGCAAGAGAAGGCATTTGTGCTCTGCATCCATGTCCTCATATATCTGCTAAAACAGCGTGGTGTCAACACCACGCTGTTTTGCACCATGCACTTAAGTGCATGAGCTTCAATTAGGTCAATTTTTTAACTACATCATCGATTACATTATTAATCTCAGGTGATATTTTTCGGCTCGCCAGCATTTCCCTGTGAATGACACTATAATGGCCTCGCACTCTGGTGCGACCTCCTTAATCTGAACAGTCATGGCTGCAGCCTCATCCACGCAAACACCGACACAAAAAGACCAGTTCAGTTTTTCTGCAAAATAATCATTCAGAGGCTTAAATAGTTTGGAGGCTGTGGTGTTTTTTGGCAACAACAAAGTACATAACATGTCTTCATGAATATTTTCTGCATAAAGATATCAAACAAAAATTAGTAGCACAGCTTTGTTTTTAATATCAGCTGACTCATCGCACTGAATCGCAAACCATGGTGACGTAACAAACGCACTGCTGCGAGCCGAAAAAGGAACCTGCGCTATCTTTTTAGCTGCCGATTCTCCGAAAACTTCACGGCAAATATCAGTATGGCTTAGTAGTTGCAGGTAGAATCAATTCTTCATCAATAGAAAATGGCTTATTAGTCTTAGTGATGCGGTGAGACACCAAATGCGACGCTCTTAGTATATTTGAATTTGTTGATAAAGTAGTCCTCAATAATCGTTTTTCACCTTCGCGATCACGTTTTCTTCTTTCGAAAAACTCCAAAGATTTATTTTCTAATTCGGGGTGCTTAGTCTTCATGTGCCGAAGTAGTTTTGAAGGTTTCATTGCCTCGTTGCCTCGTTGCTATTGCAAATTAGGTAGAGCGGATAAGGTGCTTCGGAATCACCAGTTGAAATAAATCCGTACTTTAAATGCGACTCATTATATTGGCAATTAAAAAAAGCTTTCCTTTTTTTTGTGGCTGTAGACTCCTCGTCCACGACGTCAGATTCTTCTGATGGTGTTGACCCATTTCCAAAAAAAACTCAGCATTGATGATTGCTTTGTACTCATTTTTGTCACACTAAAAACTTAAATGTTAAAACATTTAAAATCTGTAATTTTTTAAATCAAGTTTCAGAAACAATTTCAATTTCTACTCGAGTTTCCTAATTTAACGCTGCTGCAGCTTTGCTCTAATTTTTTGCTTCTCAAATCTAATCCTTTTTAAACTTTGTTAGTGTTTAGTTGGTTTTTCATATCATCGCAATGTTTTGGCAGGGCGTACTGTTGTAGATCTAAAGACGCAGTCGAGAAGAAAAGCCATACATTACGCGCAAAAGATCATGCGGCATCAGCGTGATCATTCAATAACATGTATAGACGATGTTGACCACTTTTGAGACTACCATCAAAGACCTCTGCGTATGGCTAAAGGAAGATGTATTAACGCGCGAATGCACGTGTATAACTTGATCAATTGAAATACTCGTGTAATGCTATCACTAATAAAACCAATATCACTCAACGCTTTTTTTGACTCATTATTTCAATTAAAAAATCTTCCTTTAACGCGGAGTCGTCAATGATTTTTGTGTTGAGAAAAGTAGCTCAATTGAATATCAAGTACAGAAAAAAACGGGGCTCCATAATAGATGTTTGCACCGGGGCCCCACCTGACAAAGTTACGGCCCTGCTTGGAACATTCAAGCCTTTTGCTCCATACAAAAGTTCGATGACTGTCGCGAGCAAAAATACTAGAACGCGTGTTTAAACTGCAAAAAGAGCTTTCAATTTTCTTTCAAGAACATAAATCTGGATTTAGCTTTATCAGTAGCTGATAAAATTTGACTCGAAAAACTTGCATACCTGTTTAATCTTCTCAACTAATTAAACTTGTTACTTCAAGAAAGAGATGCCAACATTTTTTCCGAGCTAAATTTCAAATTACCTTCATTTGACAATGTTTTATAACATACTAAACACTGAAGCTTAGTGACATCTGAGGGACATTCAATAAAGCCAAGCTTAATGTACTCATCATCGTATGTTCGTAGTTTTTGTTTCTTTGTTTTTTGGGATAAAACATGCTGGGCTTCACTTTTCCGAATCATTCGCCTTTTTTCTTTCGCTCCAAAAATTTATCCATAACTTGAACTATAAAATTAAACTCAAAGTTAAGCTATCTTCGAACTAATTCAAACTGCAAAATAATGATACAATTAAATTCTCCGACAACTTCACTTTCTTCCCGCCACTACTTTTTCACGCGTTAAAGGCTCATTCCCACAACGATCATGGAATGGAGTATTCTTTTTTTCTTTTATTGATTTTTTTGCTTCGCTTAGCGCTTAAACGCGGAAAGAAAAAAAAAATCAACACAACAATTAAAGAATGCTCCATTATACGTTCGCAGTGAAAACAGGCCTTAATCGTCGCTTTGATAACTTTTGCAGGAGCAGAAAAGCTGAAATAATCCTGGTAAAGTTGCGAACCCCGTCTGGGCTTGATGGTAAGTCATACGTCATAAAAATAAATTGTTAAAAACAACTTTTCTATGAGGTGGCGCAACTATAATGATTCATGATTACAAAAACTTACGAATCAATGAGGCAGTTATCTGTGACAATTGACATATTTTACAATGTAAATCTTTGACACTTTTTGTCATATCATCTCGGACCACTGTGCAGTCATCAGGGACCTCAATTTGGAGAATTCTGCCTTAATCAATAATTTATGCTGTGATACTCAGTAGTATCAGTAAATTCATAAAAATTTTTTTTCTTCTTAAATCTTTTTCAAGAGAGACATAAATTAATTTTGACTACAATGCGTGAAAACAATAAAAATATTTTTTTTATTTTAATTTGTTTATGTTTATGTTATTGTTATGAAAATTAATTGTTTATGCCTGAATAATTTTGATAATTACATGTAATTCACACATGGAGATCATACTGAAAAAAATCTGTATCACTTATGGTACTATTAAGAAAGTTTCAAAATACTTTGACAAAAACATATTATTACTACTTTACAACTCATAATTAGTCACATAAGATATGGCATTGGAACTTGGTACAATGGTAATAAAACTACAGTTCAAAAAATTTATCAAACTGCAAATAAATTTATTATAATGACTTTTCAATTACATAAAAGAGCAAGTGTAACAAACATAATGAAAGACAATGCATATTGACAATTGATCAAACATATAAACTAGAACTCCGTAGCTTTATGTACTGTACAAATACACAAAAAGTTGTTGCAACCATATATATATTTCAATATATTTCATTGCAAGATGGCAAACCACTGACCCGCAGGTCACAATGTGATTCACTAGTCGAAATTCAATGACCCATCTTATGTTCTGAAATTTCTGGCATTTTTAGAACTTTTTCGGAAAAATTCTGTCAATTTAGGACCGATTGGACGTGAAGATATTTTCTTTCGTTTTTTTAGTTTTTACTTTGAACTTTAATCGAAATTAGAGCCAATCAGCCAATGGCCCACTTAATGGTAATTTTGATAAAATTGTTCATTTTTGACCCATTCTATAAAAAAGGTTCGCCATCCCTGTTGTAGGCAATGACTTACAAACAAACACAAAAAGTCAATTTAAATTTTTTCCATCGTTTGGCAGATTGAATGTGACCAAATAATCGTTGTCGTAGTCGTCGTTGTTGGAAAAGGTATCCACTCCAGGTCAGACACAAACAGGACTGGGGCCGAGGGTTTATCCTTTTACTACCCCAGCTGTTGCACTGCCTGAATCAGATGCTGGCAGTGGTGTTATTAAGCCAGCATCGAGTTTCGTCATCCAAAATAATCGTTAAAGTATAGGTGTCTGCTCTCTTGGAATAACGTCCAACATAGTTTAAGGGATACTGAGTCTTATAAAAATTTTCGCAAAAGATTTTAAAAGTATCTTATGCAAAAATAAGTCTTTAATTTTATTAAAACGAATTTAACAAACTTAGAAAAAAACATTGCTGGTTGTTGTTCTTTTTTTTAGAAAATTTTAAATAACTTGATAAAGAAACAAAGTAGTTGGAGACAATCCAGAAGAAAATCCGCCCGATTAATCAATGAAAAAATTGCCAATTGTGATGAAAATTCAATTAATTTTTTTATGAGATGCACACGATTCTTTTATGAGATGCACACGATTCTTTTATTGCTTTTGTAATTTAAATTTACAGTAGACCTCGGTTAATCCGGATTCGATTTGACAGACAAAATCGTCCGTATTAGGCGAAGATCCGGATTGTTTTTTCTGTTCTTTGGTTATGTAGAGTTGTGGAATCAATGAAAATCACCTAAATTAAACTTGTCAAGAGCAAATAATTGAATTATGTTTAAATAAACGAGTTTTTGATGCAGATAACCGTGCAATACACATTTACACTGACACACAGATCAAACGTGCTTCGCTGTAAAAAAATCAGCGATTTTGGATTGTTGCAAGCATTTCAGCGACTGGTCATTAAGTATTTGCTTTAATTGAAAAACAATATCCTTAATGCCAGGGCATGAACAGCCAAGCTCATAGTGTTGCAACATTCTCATGGCTGGGTAAGTGTCACTCAGTTTTGGGATTGGATTTTCCTCGACTGTAATTTGATTCTCGTTAAACATCAAACAGTAAGTAGTTATTATGCACAAAGAAAACCGCAATCTATCACTGAAACAAGCTTTCACCAAGTCATTAAGTTATTTTAACTGACAGCACACTTATAAAGAACTAAGAAAGCAAACGGTTTTACTGTAACTATAATATAAAATGATGATTGTGACGTAGACAAAAGAGACTCTAAATCAGGAGTAAGGCGGGAAAATGCGGATTACGAATGAAAAAGAAGCCTTTTTTATCTAAAACAGGCGAATATCCTGATTAAATAATCCGGATAATCCAAAGCTTCTTATTAAGAATTATATAGGAAAACATTTGTACTTTCAGTTTTATCCGACTTAAGCGAAATTAGCATTAACCAAATCCGGATGCACCGAGCTCAGCAGTTTTAACTTTTTGCTTGCGGTATACATTTGAAATGGTCCTTTTGACCCACGGCAAGTATCAGTATCAGTATCTTTTATTTCTGCTCTGCCACAATAAAAACAGAAAGAAATAAACAAACATATAGGACTATAGCGGAAGAAGAGAAAGGAAGAAGCAACAAAACGTTAAACGTTATAGCATGCACAAGTAATATTTGATATAGTAGTTAGAAAAATGATGCATGGTTGCAACACCTTACATAGAAAAGCAGATAAGGAATTATAAAACAGGGAAAAACAAAATAAGAGATAAAAAAGAAAAGCGCGACAAAGCAAGGTTTCGTTTGGTGGGTTTCTTTGCCTGCCTGGTCCTTTTGGGTCTTAAAACTTAGAAAATCTAACAACTTGATTGCAAATAAAATTGTATTGAATATTGGGACGATTAACTTAAAGCAAATAAAATTTGAAAAGCAAGTTTTTTAGTTTTGATAAACTTAACAATATACAGAAATTAAATATATCATAGGTACAATGAAAGTTTAGAAAATTAAAAAAAATTATAGGCTAGTTAAAAACTGCTGAGTAGAAAGAAACTTTTGCTAAAAGCTAACTATTTAAACCGAGATTAAGCTTTTTAATCAATCATCCAATTTCCAAAAAATAAATTCTTTGTAACTATGATGATGATGATGATGATATTTTATTCATGCTTAGTAACATTATTAAGCATTTGCAATGTACAGTACTATGAAGTATGAAAAGGAAACGCGACACAACGACGAACGTTAAACATGATCAAAGTGTAGAGAGAGTTGAGAAAGAGAAAAAATAAGAAGCACGGCCGCGTTACCTAATTCAAACTAAATATTATTATTTAAAAAGACAAAAAAATGACAAAGAATGTGCAGTGCAGGAACGGTTATGTAAATCATTGGGAGGCACAACCGCCCTATATTGCTAACTATGAATTTAACTCAACTGAGCATAAATTCATATATTGTTGTAATGCTCAGCAGCACTGTAAAGTTTTTATAAATTGTACGTTTCAAACGTAACGGTTTTATAAGCCCATCGTGATTTCGTGTATGCGAAAAGCGCGATTATAGAATGCTCACCTTTTGCTTGTTGTTTTATCAATCATACTGTATTTCCCGTAATATTTATTGTGAGAAATTTTGGATTATCAAATTTTGACTTTCCGATTTTATGCCATGGCGTTTCTGAGTCCCACGGTCAATAATTTATAGCAACGTGTACATTTGCTCATGCTCTATATAAATAGTGACGTACCTGTGCCGTTCTAGAGAGAGGCAACAAAATTCTGTACTGTGGCGATCGCCATGTTTTAATTATTTAATTTAATTTTAATTAATCAAGAAGACTTCATAAATTTTGATGTAAAATTTGGACTTACACTTTTTTATTGCTTTAAAAGAATCATTCTTTGGATCATTTCCCACGTGGGGAAAATTTATGGACAAAGTTTCCTAACCCTAACCTCTACATTAAAATTTTATGGAGAAAAAAAGGACTTGAAAATACAATGGGGAAAAAAAGGGACATGATCCCATTCGTTTACTGAATGACAAACATGGCAACACATTACATGATATTTCATTGCACTTGCTACCTGGGTACGAGTAAGCCTATGCCTGCTGAGTATTGCAACACTACAATAAAAATAATTTATTTTTTTCCATAAATGTGTTCGCAAAGAAAATAATTAAAATCAGCCAAACAATTATTTTTTTATAATCATATAAATTGTTTTTTGCTTACCTTTCAACATCAATGTTTTTAGAAGGGATTTCATCCTAAAAATAACAAAATTAGCCCATTTTTAGGCCATGATAAAAAATTTTTTAACATAGCTAATTAACTAAAACGTTCACAGCGTAAACGAACAGTATAGCTTACGCATGTGGGTATCATTTTCAGTTCGCAATCGCAGTGGCACACAAACTGTTAAATAACATTGCTGTGATAATGGGAAGGTAACACGTCTTTCTTGGTTGCTGCTAAGAGCTGTTGGGTTGTAAAAATAACACGTGGTTCGACAGAGAAAAAGTAGCGCTTTTCTGCTTCGTTCTGACGATTTCCCCTGACGAATGTCAGATGAAAAGCTTTGGAAAGAAAAATCTGTTACTTCACGCCATAATACACATGTCTTAAAGTCAACTCCTTAATTTATTTTTTGACTGTTGCGATAGCGTCGGAAGCGCTAAATTTAGGGCACCTATCAAATGAATACTCCAACCTGCTTTAAAGATGCTGTAGCAAACCCATCTTTGCATCTGCCGCTTACGTGCTGACAAACTCGCCGCAATGCCAAAATATTGCTGCGATTTAAAATATTATATTTGATTTTGAGATTATTGATAAAATAATATTTTATTTGAATTATTTTGTTTATATAATAACGTGATTTAAATAACTTATACAGAATAATTGTGTAATGAAATATCTTTCACTGAGAGCATGGGTGAGTTGAAGCTCGTTTCCATTACAAGCGTGAAATAAAGTACACTTTGTTTCTTTTATTGATTTTTTTCCTTTGCTTAGCCCTTAGGGCGGAAAGAAATAAAAATCAATAAAACAAATATAAAATGCTCTATTCCACGGTTGTAGTGGAAACGGGGCTTTAGTCATTTATTAAAATTTGTTGCAACTTTTTTGAAGGATGAAGCAATTAACAAATACATGCTAAATTAGCTAGTTGCGCAATATTTTTCTGTTGAAGAAACGAAAGTTGTTGACATGATGAGACCAAAAAATTAAAAAAAAAACTCCATTAAGATTAGGATAAAGCTAATTATAGTGTATTATAAGAAACATGATAGTTGTTCTTCACGAAATGGCGATCCATGACAATTTCGTTTCACATACTTTCGTAATTTCTGAGTGTCACTTACCTTTTCTCGGCATCAATAATGACCTATAAATGCAGTGGCAATGCGTCAAGGTTTTATTTGAAAAAATAGTAAACATTACACAGTTAAAAGTGAAAAAGTGGAAGAAGCTAGAATGAGTGACTTTATGCAATCATCAAATAAGTAAAAACTTAATCTGGTGCTGGTGAGAAAACTAAACTTAAAGTTTCTTCAAGCAAGAATTTCGATTTGACTACTAGCTTAGTTGGCAGTAGTACAGGGTATCCATAAATTCTTGAACATTTTTCAAAAATTTATTGCTAAATAACTAAAGTAAATAAAATCATACAGTTTTTTGCAAAGTAAAGTTTGTTTATTAAAGTTTTATATTTAAAAATTTCAAGCAGTTTAAGTAATAGCCATATTTCAAGAATTTAATTTTTTATGCTATTTATAGACTTCAACATGTGCTCCATTTGTTGCTCTCAATATGTCAAGGCGATACTCAATTTCGCCCCAAGTGTTCTCCATCATTTCTTCGTTTACTGTGGCAAGAACATCGATTATTCGTGATTGCAATGTTTTGACGTCACGTACTGGCGTTTTGCACACTCTATCTTTTACATAATCTCACAAGAAAAAGTCTAAAGGGATCTGGAGATCTTGGCGGCCATGGTGTTGGGCCATTTCTTTCAGTCCATCGATTTGGAAAAGTTTTATTCAAAAGGTCACGAACTATCAAACCCCAGTGTGGAGGGGCATCGTCTTGCTGAAACACAACCCGCGGCTGGAACTCTTCTAATTGAGAAACAACGTAATGTTTCAGCATATCCAGATAAATGTTCGCTGCAATGGTGGATTCAGCAAAAATGAACGGACCAATAACCTGGTTGTGCATTAAACCACACCAAACATTGATTTTGAGACTGTCTCTTTCTTTTTCTATAACCTCGCAAGGATTTTCTGATCCCCATATTCGAATGTTATGCTTATTGACTTTCCCGGATACATAAAAAGTTGCTTCGTCGGAAAAAACCACACTGTTAAGGTAGTCGTTGTCATCACCAATGCGCTGAAGAATTTCTTTAGCAAAAGCTTCTCGGCAAAGGTGATCATCCGGCTTAAGAGCTTGAACAATTTGTAACTAGTAAGCGTGGAGCCAAAGTCGTTTATGTAAAACTTTGTGAGCTGTGCTTCGAGGAATAGCAAGTTCATATGATGCAACATGAATTGATTTTCTTGGGCTGCGATGAAATGCTACACGCACAGCATCAACAGTCTCTTTATCAATGCTTGGCCTACCCGATCTTTTGCTATCCAAAATGCTGCTGGTTTCCATAAAATTTTTAAACCATCTCTTAATGCTGTTAGTGTGAGTAACGTCTTTTCCAAACTCATTTCTAAATTTACGTTGTACTGCAGTTGGTGATTTCAATTTATGGTACCAAAGAATACATTGTACTTTTTGTTGAATGGTCAACATGTTTCATACTTTGTTGCAAACTTACGCCTTTATTAAAGATGACTTATTCTTGCTTATTTTAACAATAAAATAACCTGTAAAAAATAACAAAAAAACTTTATGGTGGTATAATTCACTGTCAAAAATTTAAAGTTTCTACCTTATGCGGTTTTGAGATATTAAAATTTTAAATGTGTGTAGGACTTTATGGACACCCTGCATTTTTTTCTTTTTTTGCATTTAAAAAATCCTTTAAATCTGTTTTTATATTTATTGAAAAAATAATCTTATTTTGAAGATTTTTGACGCATTTGAGGTACTAAACAGTTTCATAGTAAATGTGATACTGTTTAAAATATTAGACTTGAAGATCATTGAGACTACGTTTCTTTAACTCACAATCAACTTGAAATTAATCACAGTGCAAGTAGAAATAAAGATTGTGAATAAGGAAGCAGCGACTAAACGAAGTACGTTATTACATGCACAACGTCAGTTGTGCATGTTATAAGGTCGCTGTACCTTTGAACAAAGCGATGTGATATTAATAAAAAAAGGAAAGCGGAAAGAAGATAATTAATACACACATCCGAGCCATAGTCAGAGAATATTTGGTGAACTGCCTCCGCACTGGTGTTGATTTATTCCATTCCATATGCACAGATTGGCTATGGTTCTCACAGCAGCTTGTTAGTGCGGCGCGGAGGAGCAAACCACTAATTAAACTATATTTTCCATCATCCAAGAAGAGGGCTTGGTTTGGAATCAATTGATGAGAAAACAGTGGGCTGGCTAAACAATACCTGCCCTAACATCTGAAGAGTCTTCCCGAAAGTAATATCTACTTCATACCAAAAAGAACAGTTTTTTTCGTTTCTAAAAAGTTTATAATTTTGTGTTACAAAGAGGCCGACCTCCGAGGAGGCCACAAGGGGGCCACGGGCAGAAGCCTTCCCTGAAGACCTTTTTTTAATCTTCACTAGTCTTTTGGGACAATATTCTAAGCAGGAGGCACGGTTGTTGAGAGTCTCTGGAAAGGGGCCGCCAACCACAAAAGGTTGAGAACCATTGTTTTCATTAAGCTTGTTTTATTTTATCTCATACTTTATTAATTTTAACCACTGCTGCGAACTCCATAGATTTTTATTTGAGTTCAAGTTTGATTACAAATTCTATTCTATGCTGTAAAAATCGAAAGCTCGATTAAGTCTATTTAAGCAACAAATTAAACTTTTTAAAAAAATGTAAGCCTAACACAACGGGTAATAAAATAAAATAAATAATAAAACTGGCTGTCATTAACAAAATAAAACAAATTCAAGTTAAACAGAGAACGAATATTAACTGACAACTTAATTGTCTAATCGAAAATAAATGTATAAGTCAGTTGCATTTAAAACTAAATAATTTAATATCAAAAGTAAAATCCAAATATTATTCATTCTCTTTTCAAAATTTTTCAATTAATAGACTCAAATTCGATCATATATTTCTTGATTTCAAGCTCCAGTTCAAGTTCAGCAATTTTATTTTTCGAGTTCAAGTTCAAGTTCGAAAAAAGAACAAGTTCTTCGAGTTCGAGTTTGCATCCCTGCTTTTGATATAACCTATTAGGCTCGTTTCTGCTTTTTTAATTACAGAAAAAAAGGTTTTATAATATGACTAAAAGCTTGTGCGGCCCGCTTACTCAGCTGGTACTGACAAAGCAGCCCGAGACAACCAATAGGTTCATCACCTCTGCTTTTGAACGAATTCATAAAAAAAAACACTTTGCATGCTCGTACCACGGGTTGTCACGCAGTTTCTACTGAAATAATTGTCCTCCACAATAGAAACAACTGGCATGGTCACCAGAACCCATACAATAAAATCCAGCGTCAACCAGTTTATGCGGCGTTGGACTTTCCGATCATACCAAGATTTTGGAGAGGTTCGCATACGATCCTCTTTGTCACACATGTACGGTTTTTGCGGGTTTAAGCAGCGAAACATTTTGGCTTCAAACTATGGAGAGACAAAATCAATACAGTCATGCGGCATATTTTAATGACGACCATAAAAAAACTCTTTTTGTATGACGTCATAGATTGCACCGTTTCCTGTAACTGGCCTCTGGACAGCTTTCTAAATTAAGTATAAAGAAATCTTGTTTTTACATTAAGTTGTGGATTGCATCATGTTTTTGTATTTGAAAGACATCTAAAGGGTTAAAATCACTGGGAAGGCTGCGTGTCTTTATATTAGAAAGATAACTGAATGGTTAAAATAACATCCTTCGGAAGATTACTAATATGTTCTTGTAATAAAAAGTCGATTGAATTGTTAAAATTTCTGACCAGATCATTGATCTTTGCAATAGAAAGACACTGTTAAAATTTCTGGGCAGATTACTGATCTTTGTAATAAAAACGCGACTGAATTGTTAAAATCTTTGAACAGATTTTAAATTCAGATAGAAGCGACTGCGTCGCTTTGGGAATCAAACTTTCAGGTAAACGCAAATTTGTTGCTCAGCATGGAGATTGAACCCATAATCAGACACGACTTCGTCCCTCTGGGTGAAAATTTCGCAAATAAACACAACTTTATTGATCAACTTAAAAATAAATATGTGGTTAGACACGTCTGCGTCGCTCAGTCTGGGAACTTCAAGTTCGGAGATATCCCAAAGTGTAGTCATATCTTGAATTAAACTCCGTTGTAAGCCTTTTAGTTTCCACATAAACGCAGCAATGCTAAATTTGCATTGGCAAATTCTTTAGAGACTGTATAAGCCAATCGTAAGTGGCACTACGACGTTGATCGAACGACACTTGATCGAACGACAGTTGATCGAAATGATACTTGATCGAAACGACATTTGACTGAAACGACACTCGACCAAAACGACATTTGATCGAAACGACATTTGATCGAAACGACATTTGATTAAAACGACACTTGATCAAAACGACACTTGATCGAAACTAATGTTTCCAACCCGGGTTTTCCCGAACCCGAAACCCGGGTTTTTTGCTATTTTTTAACTACCCGAAACCCGGGTTTTAAAATTTAAAAATTTCAGTGTTACTCAGGAATATTAATTACGATTTAAGCACCCGCAGACCGCAGCGTACAAAATTGAACTTTGGAACAGTGAAAAACACCCGCAGTGTTAGCTCCACTTGCCCTTATTAAGCAGGCGCCGGTTAAAGTATTGGCTGAACATCAAAGCGAAAGCGATCAAACGATTGTCGGGTGTTACAACATCACATGATCAAAAACAAAAATAAAAAGCTGTCTTTTTTAAAAGTTGACTATTTACCATTTATATTACATTGCTGAATTTTGTAAACACAAACAAAACATGTCAGACATTCAGTTTCAAGACGTTAGTGACCATAGAAAATCAGATGTTTGGAAACATTTCTTATATGACAAGGCTCAACAAAGAGCACAGTGCAAGTTATGTTCAGTGACACTGAAAGCAGCTGGTTCAAGCACCAAAAGTTTGATCAGTCACTTGAAATCAAAGCACAGAATTCAAGTCAAAAGATGCTACGAAATAGCTGCTGAGGAAAATCAACCAATATTGAAAGTTTCACGCATCGAGTCTTACTTTAAAGGCGCGTTTACAGCCGTTTACAGTACTTTTTTCTTTCAGTGCGATCTTGGTTTGTTTTATTGACGCTCAAATTCACTCATTTTTTCTCGAAAACATGAGTGGATTTGAGCGTCAATAAAACAAACCAAAATCGAGCTGAAAGAAAAAAGTACTGTAAACGGCTGTAAACGCGCCTTAAGAGTAAGAAGGAGTCCATCAGCGAGGTCATAGCTCGGTTAGTGTCCGTCGATGGTCTTACTTTTAACCAAATTGCAAACAGTTCTCTAATTAGTAGAGCTTTCAAAGCTGATGGTTATTCTATGCCCAAAAGTCCCCAAACCATCCGTGATCACTTTGTTAAAGAGTTTAAAAACACTCTCATGACTGTCCGTGAAAAAGTTAACACAGCCAAGAAGAACGGAGATCGTTTTTCAATTAGCTTTGACGAATCAACTTCAATCAGGAATCGTCGATACATGAATCTCAATCTACATGACGGACAAAGTTTTCAGTCTCTTGGTATGATTCGTGTCAAAGGCAGCATGAAATCTGAAAAAGCAATCGAGCTTGTTCAAGGAAGACTTGCCAAGTTCAATCTTAACTTGGACACGGACATTGTGGCCACAATCACAGATGGAGCTAGTGTTATGATGAAAGTCGGTCGAGAAACAAGTCCTCTACACATTGGTTGTTTATCTCATGCAATTCATTTGTGCATTTGTGACGTACTATACAAAGAGAAGCAAAAAATTAACGAATTTAACAACAAAAATAATAATGCCAATGATAATGAGGTTGAGGAAGAAGACAGTGATATAGATGAAACTGATGAAGACAATCTCGACGAACTTCCAGACATAGTTTTGGTTTCTGAGTTTCGTACAATCGTTACAAAAGTGCGTAAGACAGTTAAAATGTTCAGAAAATCCGTGGTGCGCAACGATGACAATCTACAGCCTCAAAATATTGTCTCCTTTGGAAAAGAGAAAGCTCTATTCCTGGATTGCAAGACTCGGTGGAATAGTTTGCTCAAAATGCTCAGGCGCTTTTACGAGCTACGCAAGGAAATAAAGGTAGCGATGGTTGAGCTTGAGCAAGAGTTTGAGTTTTCCGATGATGAATTGAAAAAGATCAACGAGCTCTGTGAAGCCCTTGCTCCAATAGAAATGGCAGTCGAATACCTTTGCAAAGACAAAGCTGACTTACTTCTGGCTGAAAATGTGGTTATGTTCACTCTAAAGAAACTAAAAGATCTGGATACAAAGATCAGTAAGGCCCTACAGGAAAAGTTTCAGATACGGGTGCAAGAAAGGCGAAACACGGAACTGATCCACTTACTTAAGTATTTGAGGTCTTCTAATTACCTGGACAATTATCAGGACCATTTTGGAAACAAAATCAGTAAAACCAAAATTGCATCCTTGGCGATATCTCTTTTGAAAAGGCTCTATTCACAGAGCCCTTATAATCATGTGGAAGAGGATCAAGAAAATGTTAAAGATGAACTCGTTACCACTAAATCTGGCCAGCCTGACCAGGCACCTAAGGTCATGACTCTATCTGAGGAGTTTGTTTCATTTCTCGAGAGTGAAAATCACGAGTGTGAGGCTATTTCGGCACAAGAAGAGAGTCGATCACAAATTGTAAAAAAAGAAATGAGTCTTTTTGAAGCTACAAAAAAGAGACCTGAAAATCTTGAGAAGCTGTATCACGCATTGCTAACAATCAAGCCCAGATCAGTAGAGTCAGAAAGGGCTTTTTCAGCTATGGGATTATTTGTCACGAAATCGAGAAATAGACTAAATGATGAGAGTCTCGACGCTTTGATTTTCATGCGTCAGTACTACAAAAATCAGTAAAAGCTCTACTTTAGCAATAAAGACTTAATTAATTTATGCATTCTTCTTTTCGTTGTTTTCATAATCATTTGCTAAACTAGTTTTTTTTGGTTGTTTTAACAATTGTTTTTTAATGTTTAACGTGGTAACTTGGTGTATATTTTTGAAATTTCAGTTTGTTTTGTACATTTAAACTTCAGCAGTCTGCACTCTGCTATATGATTGATGTGGTTGACTTTGAAAGCCATATTGTTGGAACAAACATTTTGCCGTCTCCTTTGTGTTATGTTTCCACTATAGAGAACTAATGAGTTGCTAATAAAGTACGCATTAAATACCAGTCAAACAGTAATAATTTCAACGTAATAATGGGTTTATTTTGTGCAAAATCGCTTTTTCATCAAAACCCGAAAAACCCGAGTTTTCCCGGGGTTTTTCTCTCAGGTACCCGAAACCCGGGTTTTAAAATTTTGCCCCGAATTGGAAACACTAATCGAAACGACACTTGATCGAAATGATAGTTCATAAAAATAATTGATTTAGTTGTGTATGTTTCTGGGATTAAACAATCTCTTTGTTACTGTGAATTAGATTCATAAAAGCAGAAGCCTTTTAGTTATTCAGTTTGTTCCATTTTGTGCTTCAGAAAATAATTATGAATTCACTTTTTATACCAAAGTTTCAATTTTTGGCCTAGTTTTTAGTTTGGGGCAAATAAAAATAAAATTAATGTTAAATTAAAACATCGCAACTTAAGATACCGTAAAGTTACCGACAACAACACACAAATATATTCATACTAAAATAAAACAAAAAGAAACATAACCATAAATATTTTCGGCTTACACGTTGATTTCTTTTTGTTTTATTTTAGTATGAATATATGTGTGTTGTTGTATATAATTGTGGTATGATTGTTGTTCCAATCACAAATTGGGAGTTAGTTAGCGTAATTCTTTTTGTTTTTCTTTGGCAATAAAATTCAGATGTGTGAAAATATAGGTGTAGGATTAACCGATATGCTTGTAGGATTAACCGATATGTTTGTAGGATTAACCGATATGCTTGCAGGATTAACCGATATGTTTGTAGGATTAACCGATATGCTTGCAGGATTAACCGATATGCTTGCAGGATTAACCGATATGCTTGCAGGATAAACCGATACCTAACACATTTGATGTCCAAACTGATAATTGCAGTGGCGGACCGCGATTATTTTTAAGGTGTGCACTTAAACGGATTTATTTACTATTTTTGTAAATGGAAACCAAAACAGAGAAACAACTATAACTGATCAGGGTACAACTACAGCTGTATCACACATGCGTGTCTTTAAGCAACTTGCTATCTAATTTGAACGAAACAAGCCTTAGTTGCTAACACCGCGCTAATGGTTACAATGTTTCTAAGAGTGTGTTATATAGGGCGCACGCAATCAACAGACTGATTATTATTATTACGTCATAATATTCGTATTTAATAGTAAACTTAATTACATATAATTCAATGCGAAGGTGAAAATAACTTTACATTTCATTTAAAATTTAGGAAAATATTTTTCAGAGTTTTTTACTGCAATTTACAGTACATGCCCTGCATACTCCAGACGTATTTAGTATACGTCTTTGAACAATTGTCGTCATTTATGAGATTCCAAGTTGAGTGAAACCACGTTAATCTCAGTGAGCTTTTTTTTATTTTTATACACAAAGCGTCTATTGCATTCTTTTAAGTAATAATTGGAGCTTTTTTCCTCCCGTCAAGCAGCTGTTTTCAACACAGAAAAACCACACTGCAACCTTTTTCGAGATCAAAACATTGAATGCTCGCAAAACAGAATTACATATACATAAACATAACTTTTAATCTAGTGTAAATTACTACTGTATATATCGTTAGCATTGAATTTCCTTTTTATGGTGTTTTTATTGTCTGGCTGAGAGTAGCAGTCTTACTGTTTAAATAATGCACAAACTTGAACGCGAATCTGTGTGAATGCGTGGGTTTTATTGAATAAACTTCTTCTTCTCCTTTCGGCCTTTTCCTTTAGTCAGGGGTGGCCACAGCGTATCATCATTTTTCACATCTTTCTGTCTTCAACATCCGTCTCCTTCGCACCGACTTCCCCCATATCTTCTTTCACTACATCTAAAAATCGTCTCTTTTTGATCTCCCTCTTCTCCTCTTTCCCGGTAACTCCATTTTCATCATCTTTCTTCCTACATACTCTTGGTCTCTCCTCATGACATGTCCATACCACCTCAGCCTGCCCTCCCTCATCTTCATTCCTAACCGTTCTACCTTAACGGTACTCCTGATGTGCTCGTTTCTAATCTTGTCTTTTCTCGTCACTCCCATAGCAAACCTCAACATTTTTCATCTCTGCGACTTCCATCTCTTCTACTTGTTTCTTTGTGACTGCCACTGCCTCAAGTCCATACACCATTGCTGGTCTTACCACTGAACTGTACACTTTTCCTTTTACTCTAGCTGGTAACCTCCTGTCGCAGATTACTCCCGATACTCTTCTCCATCCGTTCCATCCTGCCTGTACTCTCTTCTTTACCTCCCTCTCACAACTACCACTTTCTTGCATCGTTGATCCCAAATACTTAAATTCCTCTACTCTTGGCACTTTTGCATTCTCCATCTTCACTGCTTCATCGTCATTTCCTCCATTTATGCAAAGATATTCGGTCTTTGACCTACTGACTTTCATTCCTCTTCTTTCCAATGCATACTTTCAGGATTCTAATCTCCGCTCCACTTCTTCCCTGGTCTCTTCACAAATCACAATATCATCTGCAAACAGCATCGTCCATGGTGGTTCTCTCCTTACTTCATCCATTAGCCTGTCCATTATCACTGCAAACAGGAATGGACTTAACGCTGATCCCTGGTGCAGTCCTTAACCTTGAAACTTCTGTAGTTCCTACTGCACACCTCACCACTGTTTCGCTTCCCTCATACATATCCTGTGCTAATTGTACATACTTTTCCACTATTCCTGATTTTCTCATACAGTACCACAGCTCTTCTCGTGGAACCCTGTCGTAAGCCTTTTCTAGGTCCACGAATACACAATGTAGCTCTCTTTGACCTTCCCTGTACTTTTCCATCAACATTCTTAGAACAAACATGGCATCGGTGGTTCCCTTTTCTGGCATAAATCTATATTGCTGTTTGCAATATATCTTCACTCTATCCCTTAACCTGGCTTCAATAATTCTTTCCTATACTTTCATTGTGTGGCTCATTAGCTTTATTCCTCTGTAGTTTCCATAGCACTGTGCTTTTGAATAATTGTTATTTATTGAATAAACTATTTGTTACTTATTGAATAAACTATTTGTTACTTATTTCGTCAACAGCATTGCAGCTGGAACGATTAACTTTTCTTTATAGGCCAAGAATACCAGAATAATAGTAGCAAAATAACCTGTTGAATGTAGACATGATATCTTCCATATTTTCTGGATATCAATAGGGAAAAGTTTGTTTTGTGTTCGTGCTCAGTTTTTATTGTCTGCTCATGAGAATATGCTTATTTGTGGGAATTATACAGAAAAAAAAGAAACAAAAACATGATCAAGCTATGGGGTTTTAAACTGGTGAAGCGTTTGAGCAACGGCTGCAAAGATTAACGTATTTTTTCACTCATGTAAGTTATTATTAATGTATATTTTATTACTTAAATATAACTTCAATATAGACAATTTTATGATTTTTTATATCATAAAATTGTCATAAAAACCAGCCATAAAAATGACTTTAATATTTCTAAATTTATTTATCTACTTTACAAAAGCAAGAGAAAATAAAACGAACGTTTTGGGCTAATTTAAGCCCTCATCATATTTTCCAATGAATAGTCTTTCATGACTTCAGTTTAATTTAAACAAAAATTCAAATATCATAAATACTGATAAAATAATTTTATAAGGGTTATGACGATAATACATTTTCTCAAAACTATTATTACTACCCAGAACACACATTAACGGTAAATAAATTAGAGTACATGAACATAAATGAAAAATTCATGCAATTCTGTTCGAACGTTTAATTTTATTTAAATTATTTTTCGATTTTGCGCAAATGTAAACCACAGCTTCACACTAGAATACACAAAGCTTCATTAATAAAAAGTCAAATTCTAATTTAAATCGTTAATTATACGCAGGCCTGGGGTAGGGGCTAAATTGAAAAAAGGTAGCTTTTTTAAAATTTGGAGTAAAGGTTCATAGCCGTATCATCCGCAAAAGTTCAGGGGAAAGGCAATGCAACCTTACCCAAATTTTCTTGACGTTCAACCAGTCATCAATTTGTCCATCCTTTTCATTGCAAAATCTAGTGATAACAAAAAAAGACCTTCGCCTTCAATCAATCTGATATTTTGGTCGAGTTTTATGATTGTAGAAGTAAATCTAACTCAATGCTTTTGTTTGTAGAGAAAAAAAAGGCAATTTCCTTCCTGCCTCCCTCCCCGCTTCTGGTGCCGCTAATTATGCGCCAATCAAAAATTTTTTTACTAAACATTATTTTTAAAATTTGCTTGTTTTTTTGTTCGTGTTTTATGTAATTTAATTTACCGCCAATGTGTATACTGCTTAGTCATAATAGTTTTGGAAAGTTTTAACAGAATCATAACCTTAATTATTTAGTCTGCGTTCATATTATTTGAATCTTTATTTTAATTAAACGTTTTCTTTTTTTTTTGGTTTTAATAATCTAGATCAGTGTTCTTCAAACTTTTTTCATCGAGACCCATTTTGCACAGCCAAATTTTTTCGCGACCCCTAAAAAAAAGGTCTTCGCCTAAAATCGATTTCTGATTCTGCTATTTTTCCCCCGACATCAAGGTGTTCTCTAAAAAAAAAAAGGTTTTCACCTAGAATCGATCTCTCATTCCGCTATTTTTGCCCAAAAATCAAGGTGTTCTCTAAACCAGCGGTTCCCAAACTGTGCGCCGCGAAAGTATGCGAAAGTTGTTGTACTTACTGCTTTTCTCACAATAATTGCAGTGTGAAGGTTATTAGCAGCAACTTCCCTTCAGAGAACGATTCCGATTGAGGACCTTTTTCAAACAGCCTGATTTTGGGAGGGAAATAGAGAAAAATAAGGAAATCGGATATAAATCGAAGTGAAGACCTTTTTTTTTTTTTAGAGAACACCCTGATTTTCGGAGAAAAAAAGATTGTTCAAAGAAGTAATGAAACTGAATACCTTTTTTTTTATTACGGCGCCGCGAGTATTTTTAAGTCTTCAAAGGGCGCCGTGAAAAAAAAGAGTTTGGGAACCGATGCTCTAAACAAAAAAAAAAAAGAAAAAAGGTTTTTACTTCGAATTAATCTTGTATTTCGCTACTTTTCTTCCAAAATCATCGTAATCTCTAAAAATCTAAAATTTAAAATCTCGCGACCTCCATTGAACCACTTTGCGACCCACCAGGGGGTCGCGACCCCCAGTTTGAAGAGCCCTGATCTAGATAAATAAATTTACAAATGCTAAATCCACTATGGCTGCTTTTTATAAGAATTTTTATAACTTTCTAAGACATCTATAAATGTTTTGTTCTGGGATCATATGAAATAGTCAAAGTGAACTTTATCAAATTTGGTAGTTTATTAATATTATAGTTATGTTTTTCCAGGTAAATAGCAATTTTGTATATTTTAGAATGGAGTTTGTTTGAAGTAACAAAGGCAAACGAAAATTGGCTTTAAATGGTTTTTTGTATGTTTGTAACAGAAACAAAAATGGAGGTGTGAAAACTTCCGTAAATGTACAAGCCGTGTATCAACAACTGAAGACGACAGATTTGTGAGAGAACCATCAGAACACAACCATCCACCTGACCCTACATACTTTAAAGTTGCCCGGTCGAAAGCCAGAATATTAGATCGAGCAATCAATTCGGACGAATGTACTTCCAATATCATTCAAAGATAAACCAAAGATTTATCTTTACCAACTGCTGGTCTTCTTCATATATACAGCTTGCTCACAAAGAAACGATGAACTGCGCGTTACTCCGAGGGGAGAAGCGTTCGTTCTCGAGGAAGACGAGCCCAATGGATTCCATATGTTCGCATCTCAGAAAATTTGGAATTATTAAGCCAAAGCGCGAATTGGTTTTGTGACGCTACGTTTGACGTTGCGCCGCTCGGGTACCAGCTGTATACAATACACGCGCTTATCAACAACAACCGCACGGTACCACTCATATGCACTTTAACAAAGAATAAATTTGAAGTCACTTATAATCGCATCTTTGGCTTATTGAAACAACAAAGGCCAGGAATAGCCCCAGAAACAGAAACAATAGATTTTGAAATGGCAGCATATAACGCTGTTGCATCTCACTTTCCTCGGACAGAAATTCGCGGTTGTCTTTTTCATTTCGGACAATGCTGTTTCCGCAAAATACAAGCCCTTTCCTTCCAACGTTGGTTTACCGAAGATGCCGAACATGCCTTTCAAATAAAATGCTTTCAGACACAAGCGTTTGTTCCACCCGAAGATGTTGCTCAACAGTTTGAGGAGTTTTTGGCCACTTTTAGTGAAGATGAGCTGCTTATTACGTAAAATACATCAATTATTTCAATTGGATCGGACAAATGGCTTGCAGGAATCGCCGTCAACCTGTATTTCCTATACGGTGTTGGAATGTCTACCACCGCGTACAAGATGGCCTTTCACGAACGAACAATAGTATTGAACGATGGCACAATGCTTTCAGCAAGCGTATTTCATTATGTTTGTAGACTCTTTGTTGATTGGTAAAAAAATTATACAAGAGCAAAGTTTCAACAAAATTTTAATTGAGTAGTTGAATGCTGGAATCTTTAGTCCTCATCAAAAGAAACGCTACGAGGTTGTCAATGAATGACTGAAGTACATAGTTAAAGATTATGACTCAACGAACATGGACATAAACCGTTATCTTCGAGCCATTGTACAGAATTTGTAACTGTGAATGATTGGCAATTGCAGTTAAATAAAAAAAACAAAAAAACTTAATGAATGATAATTTTTTAACTGTAATCTCAGACCTTAATGTTTATTGAAGTACATGTATTTAAGCCTATTATGTAGAAAACATAAGCCAGAGCAATCAAGCGTCCAAAGAAGCGTATAAGTAGTTATAAAATAACGTATAAATTCTAGCTTATAAATAATCAATAGTTGCAAAACCAGGCAGCGCAATTAAATTCATAAAATGAATTTTTTTCGATCACTTTCGGTTTCTTAAGCCCTTTTTAAGAAAAACCTTCAACTTTAAATAAATTTTAACAACAACAATGCGTGAAAACAAAGAAATTTAATTATTTGCACATACATGATTTTATATTGTGACGAATAACTAAAGGCAAATATAAATTACTAAAATAATCCAAAACTGTCGAAAAGTAAACCAGGTGCAAACTTGCAGTGAATGGTAAATGCATTGCAGGATACATAGACCAGGAAAATTAATTTAAAAAAAATTTCTTAACAAAAAATTCCAGCTATATACCCCAATTTGTAAGCTTTCGTTTATTATAACTTATTCACATAGCATAAATATAAAAAATTACTTATAACTTATTTACATAACATAATATTTTCCTTTTCTTGATCTTTTTAATGTTTATAATTTTTGTGTTAAACTGTTTAATAATGATCGAGAATAAAAACACTGAATGAATGAATGAATGAATGAAACAGATGATGATGATGATTAAATGTAAAATTTTTTTTATTGAAAAATTACTAAGAAGAATAAAAGCTGTCAGTCATTAACTGTTTCATCAGCTGATAAAAATGTATAGTAACCTTCAAAGATATTAATTTTTATAACGCTTTATGATTGACAGCAATAATGTGAAACGCTTTATGATTAACAGTAATAATGTGAAACGCAATAATGACCGTAAAGTGGTAATAACTTATATAACTTCTAATAATTGATTATAAAATAAACTTTTTTAAAATTGAACGATTTAAATACATTAGGCCTATATAAAAAGCGCAAAAAGTAAAAATAGAGAAAAAAAGTTTGAAATTATTATTTGTAGGAAAATGGCGTCAAATAAATATGCTCAATAATAATCTTTTTATTGAGACCGTGTTTTAATGTTTGCAATTTATTAATCCATAACAGTTTTTTGGCTTTATGATAATTACCAGATTTATATAGTTTTTTATGGTATTATATATTAAACTTTATACTTCATACCATAATATCATAGAAATCCTTTCTAATAATTACAAGGTTAATACCACAAAAAAACTTTATAAATCTAGTAATTATTGGAAAGCCAAAAAACTATTTTGAATTAGTAAAATACGAACATTAAAACATGGTCTCAACAAAAAAGATTATTATATATTGAGTATTTTTCTTTTATTCCGTTTTCTTACAAATTATAATTTCATAGTTTAGTTTTGGTTGCCAGTTGCCACTTTATGGTCATTATTACGTTTCATTATTACTGTGAATCATTAACGTCATAAATTTAATATCCTTGAAAATTGCTACACAATTTTATCAGCTCATTATGCAACTAATGGGTGATAGATTTTATTCTTTTTAGTAATTTTTTTATAAAAAGAAATTTTACATTCAATCATCATCTGTTTCTTTTTCATTTATACTGTAGTAACTGAAGAAGTTTTAATAAACGAAAGCTTATAAATTGGGATATATAGCTGGGAATTTTTTGTAAACAATTTTTTAAATAGAAATCGTAAAGCTAATTTTTAGTTTGATTAGATTATTTTACAATGTGCATAAATTCAAATAAAAAAAATTAAAAAAATTAAAAAATACTTAGTAGAAAAGTTTTGAAGATTTAAATGCTTTGAGAGTAGTATATAGGACAATCATAGTTCTGTAGAGCACATTAAGTACTTTGAATTAAACTTTGCCTTTTTCTGCTTTTTTTTTTAATCAATCTGCTTTCTGTGTAAAATAAAATTTCTATCCGTGGTGTTGCTCTTTTCGTTGGTCCGTTCGATCAAGTGTCGTTTCGATCAAATGCTGTTTTGATCAAGTGTCGTTTGATCAACTGTCGAGTCACGATCGTAAGTATAGATATTAAAAGGGAAAGGGCCAAGACCAATCCCTGAGGAACAGTTTCTTAGACGACGAAGCCTGCTTTGCTTGTGACCGGTAGTAAAAGTGAAAGCACGCTGCTGCATCTTGATAAAAAATAAAGCAGAATGCCCGTAGGAAGTAAAATCTGAGTAAAAAGGGTAAAGATTTTTGTTATACGCCCTTACAAAGATTCCATTAAAATAATAAATCATTTAACGTTTTGTTTTTTATAGGCCTAAATCTTTCATTTTCAGCGTTAAACAAATAAAGTTTGCCATTATTGTATTAGAGTAAATTTTGTACATCGTCAAAAACAATGATCCAAATCTGAGAATAACAAAACAGACGGGTCTTCCTAATTTTTACAATAGCCAACTAAATATTAGTAAAACTAAGTTTAATTAAACAAAGAACTAATTTTTTTTCAATGGTTTACGCCGTTGCTATATCTATAAGTTTAAACTAGTGCTTTAAACCTTATACAGTATATACTGTATATATATTATGTAGTAATAATGTCAGTTATAATAAAAATAATAATTATATTTTTACAAACCGGAGGTTGATCGCCGGCACCAAGAACACAAATAGTTATATTTAGTAATCCTTGGGAAGTCTGGGAAGGGTCGTTTGGTTTCGTTAACAGAAGATACTTGTCAACAAAAGCATGTCCTAAAAACAGAGTTTACTCAAATTTAGCAAGCAACTCATTCATTCATTCATTCATTCATTTTTATTTTATTCTTGACCACCAACATGATCAGTAAATTTTACACAGTTAAAGGTAGTCCGAGAGTCAAGAAAAGGTAGACGCAGGAAAACGTCAGACATTAAAACATGCAATAAAACGGCACGGAAAAAAGTAAGAGAAAAAGAAAACTGGAGCATGCCTGCGTCACCAAAAGAACAAAAGAAAAAGGAAAGAAAAGAAAAATTTAAATTAAATTGTACACAAGTGTAGACATCCGAGCCATACGAAGAGAATGTTATATAATCATGGGTGGGAGAAACAACAAACTCTATGACCAAAGGGGTCAAGACCCAAAAGGGGGTCTCATATTTTCATGATCTTTGCTTGATTAAAACCAAGATCTACAAAACAATTTAAAGCTGAAAACTCTAATTCACAAAAGTCTTCCACACAGAGGTGAATTTACCCACATCGCGAAATAGATATAACTGTTTTTTTGCTGGTTAAAAAATAACTTTACGTACAGTTGTATTGTTTTACATTTGCATAGATTAAATGGACTCTCTAAAGCAGGGACCGGGAACCTATGGCTCGCGAGCCAGATATTGCTCTTTCGATAACAGTATCTGGCTTTTTTGTTGCCAAGCATAAATTAGCGCAAATGAAAAAAAGATTTGCGCACACAAGATTTCAACAATGAAGACCCTTTTTTAAGAGATCATTGCGGTTTTAAGACAAAAATTAAGAAATCAGAGACAGATTCAAGGTGAAAACCTTTTTTTTAAAATCTCTACGTTTTTGAGACAAAAATCAAGAAATCATAGTCAATAGTCAATGATATAAATTTTACTCCACAAAAAAAGTTTGCTCACGAGCAAATTTCTGCCGACAGACATAACTACAGCTAAAAATTAGAGAAACATTGTTGGGTCTCATGGAAATACATCTAAAAATATGCAGCTTTTATGGCTCTTTCCCCCAAAAGGTTCCGGACTCCTGCTCTAAACCAGGGCTCTTCAAGCTGGGGGTCCCGACCTCCCGGTGGGTCGCGAAAGAGCTCAATGGGAGTCGCGAGATGTTTCAAAAACATTGTTGAAGTATTGACAAGAAAACATTTTAAACAGATGAGAAAATCCGTTTTACGTGATTTTTATAAATGACTTTATTTTAGTGTACAATTATTCTACAAGCAACATTATTAATTGGTGCAAAGAAAATAAATGTGATAAGTTATAAAATTTGTTCGATCGAATTTAGGTTGCATTAGTTGCTAATGCATTCGAGTTGCGGCAGCTGCTAACACGTTCAGGTTTTGTTTGATGCTGAAAACAAAGAATTTCAAACGCAAGTGGCTGATTGCCTGCCTGATCGTTGAGTGGTTGAGCATATAGTACTGTACTTAGTTCTTGTTTGGTTTTCATTCAATTTATGGCTGGAAGGAGTGACTATATATTATTATGCTGGTGACGTAGCATTTGCAAAGTGATTGTGTTTTTAATTGTTTGCCGTGGCATGGGTATTTACTTGTGAAATTGAAAATAAATAACCTATTGCTATAATTTTAATTTATCTATCGCAGATGGTGACACAGAGTTCATTGCTTCTTGATGCATAGTTGCAATTTCTTTCGTGCAAAAATATTGTTGCAATACTCTATTAGAAATCGACAACTCTTAGTTCATCATTCATAGTTATTTTTATTAGGCTATAGTATTAGTTCAAAATGTTTAAATATTTGCAATTTACAGTTATTTAAAAAAATGGGTGCCTGCATATAGGATCTACTGTAACGATGTATATCCGATGCCAACAAGTACTGGCTGTTTGACTGCTGGTAGTGTTTTATATTTTTTGCTGAAATGTAAACATTTTTATTTTCATTTGAAGAATAATGAGGGTTTGAAATTAATTTAAAACAAGCTGCTTAAAGATGAGAAGCAACAGACTCGAGTTTCGCTCTTGTTAGAGCTCGTCAGTGTTGCTTATCTCACTGCGAATCAAACCGAGTACGTACCTGTTGTCTTCCACGCAGGAGTACCTGTGATCTAGTGGTATAGTCTCCTGCGTGGAAGATTACAGGAACTCGGTTCGATTCGCAGTGAGATAAGCAACACTGACGAGCTCTAACAAGAGCGAAACTCGAGTCTGTTGCTTCTCATCTTTAAGCGGCTTGTTTTAAATTCTTATTTTCCTAAATCACGTTCATTTTCGTTCTAGATTTTATGAAATCATTAAAATAAAAAAGAGAAAGTTATAAGGTTATATACTATTCTGTGAACAAGTAATTCTATAACAACATAGATTTTTAAAATTAATAATTATTAAACAACCCTTCTCATGGATAAGTGGTTAAAATCAAAGCATCATATGTCATCAAACAATTCAAGTATTGAGAAGTCAACGCTAACTGAACAATCAAGTGGCAATATTAAAAAGACAAAAACCAATCATTCTTCCATAAAAAAAGAGGAAATACAATGAAAGTTACTTACAATACGGATTTACGTATACCTGCATAAATAATAAGCATCGGCCAACGTACTTGATTTGTAACGAGAGTATGGCAAGTAAAAGTATGAAACGTGAAGAGGCAATAACCACAAGGCATGCTTCCTCTGCTGAAAAGCTGCTGGTGTATTTTGAAAGGTTATTGCAATCAATGAAAAAGCAAAATTTATCCACGGAGACAAATGTACTTACTAATCCTAAACATTTACGCGCATCTTATAAAGCTTCCTACCTCATTGCAAAGAGCAAAAAGCCATTTATAATTGGCGAAGAACTTGTTTTACCAGTAGCTGTTAGAATGACTGAAATCATCCATGGCCATTAATATGCAGATGAATTCCTTTATCAGACTCAACAGTAAGTAGACGAATTGAAGACATTAGCAAAGACCAATTTGAGCAGCTAATTGCAAGAATAAAAGGGAATTCAAAATATGCAATCCAGATTGATGAAAGTACTATTTTAAGTAAGGCACACTTGTTGGGATATGTCAGATACTGCTTCAATAATAATGTTCATGAAAACTTCCTTTTCTGTAGGGCATTAGAGAGATACACAACAGGTGAAGCAATTTTTCTTAAAGCTAGTAAAGTTCTCGAAGAAATTGGATTGAAGTGGGAAGACTGCGTAGGGGTTTGTGCTGACGGAGCAGCAGCAATGTTAAAAAAAAATATTGGCTTTTATGCTAAGGTGAAATCACTAAATAGTGGACCTACTACTTTTACTCACTGCATCATTCATCGAGAAGCACTGGCAGCAAAGAAAATTTCTTCTAAATTAAGCGTAGTATTGCAAGATGCTGTAAAAATTTTTAACTACATTAAAAGCCGAGCTCTCAACAGCCGTCTTTTTTCCAATTTATGTAAAGAATTGGATTCAGAGTTTAGCTCTCTTTTGCTTCATACAGAAATGAGATGGCTGTCAAGAGACAAAGCTTTAACCATTAACTGCCTAAATTATTTTTAATTGTTTCAATTAGCAAATAGAAATACGTCCTCCCACTACAATAAGCAAGCACCCACCGTCAGCTGGCATCAGCAAATTAATCGATATTTGGTTCAGACGAACCAACAAAAGTAATAGAACAAACACATAAAAATTTTTACTCTTTGTATCATTTAAAAGTTATTTTATGATTGTTTTTATTTGGTGTGCCATATATGGCACAATGGGTACTTAAAGGTTAAAAAGGCTGATTGTGTTAAAGGATAAAGTAATGCAATTTCCGTCGGAAAGTAATTCCGATTTGATAAAATATATTCAAGATAAAAACTGGCTGTGTAAACTTTGTTATTTGTCAGATATATTTGAAAAACTTAATAATCTGAATTTATCTTTGCAAGGAGAAAACTCAAATGCTTTCACATTGGTATCTAAAATTAAAGCATTTATGAAAAAAATAAGTATATGGTTGCAGAAGGTAGCAAATTCATCACATGAGATGTTTGCATGTATGGAGGATTTCATCCAAGAAAATGAGCTAGGTTTTGATTTAATAAACCACTTGTAATCAACCACTTGACGAGCCTCAAAACTCATTTTAAAAAGTATTTTATTCCAGAATTGGATGCTAGCCAATTCCATTGGGATTAAAACCAATTTGACGTTGGAATAGAAAAAGTAAGTCATCTCGCATTGAAAGTTCAAGAAGAATTTCTCACTCTTCAAAAAAAGCTTAAGCTCGTTTTGGTTTAGTGTGAAAACAGAATAGCCATTATTGTCAGAACTAGCCATACTTACTCTTCTTCCTTTTGCCTTTACTTATCTGTGTGAAAAATCTTTTTCGTACATATCGATCAAATTTGAAAGATGGGGAACCAGTACTGAGACCTGCCATTACCAAAATAGAACCAAGATTCGATCTTTTGTTCGAGAATATGCAAGCACATCGGTCTCATTAAAGGTATAGTCAATTTTATTGTTTTTTATTTAATATTTTCTGCAATATTAAGATTTTACTTTAGTTTTATTTTAGTCCCTAGGGGTTGCAAAAAAATTTGGCCGTGCAAAGTGGGTCGCGATGAAAAAAGTTCAAAGAGCACTGCTCTAAACTATATTGTGATTGATTTCTGTAAAACAAGCCAGTAAAAAATGTTTAAATTTAGGGTTTGACAAATATTTTGGAATATGACTGAAGTAGGGCTTAATTTAAGTATATTTAAATAATTACTAATTTGAAAAAATTTTTATAGCTTAAGTAATTTTTTATTACTTAAAATTCATCTTGTTTTGCATTAAAAAAAAGCAACTGTGAAACAACTAAAAACTGCCCGGAAATGCTAAAAAATCAAAGTTCTGTCTTGCTTTTTTTCCATTTTCTTCAGTGAAGAGTGAAACATGCTTTAAGTTGGTGGTCCCCAAGCACCCGGCCAGAAGTGAATAAATTTATAACAAGATACCCAAAAAATAATTATCGATTTTCATTTGAGTAACGGGATAATAGTGCGTAAATGCAAATCAGAATTTCATTCCACCCATTCGGAGGCGCGAATTTTATCGAGTTTATCGGAAAAATATGCAGGTTGAAAAAATTTAACATTTAACTTAGTTTGCATTATAGTATTTGCAAAAAAAGTAAGCGGAAAGCGGACTATTTTAAAAGCGTAGCGGAAAATGCGCTTAACATTTGACTTTTCCCCTAATGCTGTTAGTTTAAACCACTCTTTACACATAAAAAACTTCAGTTCAAAAAATAGATCTTTTAAATAAAAAGACTAATAACTTGCTTTTTCGGGTTACGAACCTTGGGTCTCATTATTTTATATTGTAAAGTCTTTACTGTATGGGCCTATCATAAATCAGTGTTTTTCAACCTTTTTCAATCACGAGACACTTTTTTTCTTTAAAAAACTTTGTGGAACATGTTGTGATATTGTGCAATAGATGACGTAATGTTTTCCTAAACGCTTCTAATCGTAATCAGCGCCTTCTGCTCGAACAATTATTGGACACGTGCATCTCCAAGCATAATTGTTACTAGTTAAATATGCGCCTTTACTTTGGTTTAGCAGTCAGTTCAAAGCTATCAAGCTACTACAGCAAACTAACTAATAGCATTATATTTCAATACGGTTGTTTTTTGGCTAAGTACTTTTGTGAATATTTACTATTGTTTTTTTAATAAACCTGTGTATTCGTGCAAAGATACAACAGGCAAAAGTGGCGACGAGGATTCAAGGAACTCAACTGCGTCAAGAAAGAAAAAAAGAAAATTTGTTGAATTTGCATTAAAGCTTAAATTGTCGATATGAGTGAAATTTCTGAACTGATTTTGTTGTTAAATAAGCAACACCAAGAGCAGAACAAGCAACACCAAGAGCAAATGACAATGCTTCAAGAGCAGATAAAAATTTTACAAAGCAGCTTGAACAACCCGCGAGAAAATGTTCCAACACCGATGGCAAGTTTTCAACCATTCGATTCCACATCTGAGTTATGGACTGATTATTTGGCAAGGTTCCGAACATTCGTCACTGCTAACTCTATTCCCGACAACAAGCAAGCACAAATTTTTCTTACCAACCAATCTAACTCCGTTTACAAAATGCTTAGCAACTTAGCGGCTCAGCAACAACCTGTCAAAAGCATACATGAGCTAACCATGAATGATATTCAGACGTTTATGGCAGAGCAGTTCGACCCAAAACGATTTGTTGTCAGAGAACGTTTCAAGTTTTGGTCTGACATGAAACGCAAACCTGGCGAAACTATTCCTGAACTGGCAAGCAGAATACGACAAGATGCAGCTACGTGTGATTTTCAATCCATTAAAGATCCTTTAGATGAAGCCTTGCGAACTAAATTTATCTGTTCAGTCGACAACGAAGCAGTTTTGAAGACACTCTTCAAGCTCAAGGACGATGAACTGAAGTTTAGCAACGCCATCAGAGTGGCTCAAGAAGTGGAAGAAGCAGCCAAAGTAGCAAAGGAAACCGTACACGGTCAACCTTCTACGTCGGTGCAGAAAGTTTATCACGCAAAGTCCAAAACTTCCAAAACGCAAGAAAAAACCGCCTGCTTCAGGTGTGGAAATTCTGGACATTTTAGCAAAGCTTGTCCCCACATTAAAGCTATTTGCAGCTTCTGCAAGAAAACAGGTCATCTGCAATCTGTATGCATGTCTCGACTCAGAGATAACAGCAAGCTTGTGAAACAACAGATGAAATTGGTGCACAAAGTCCAATGTTCTGTTTCACCCATCTATCAGACTATTAGACTTAATGACCGCAGAATTAAGTTTGAAATTGATAGCGGAGCCAATGACACATTTTGCTGTGAAGCGACGTGGCAAACGCTGGGTAAACCCACTCTACAACCTGTAACAATTCGATATCAAGTTGCTGAAGGTAGCCCGCTACCCGTCGTGGGACAATTCCAATCAACCGCAAGTATTGATGGAAAATCACCTGACGTGACCTTTCCTGTAATTGTCACTAAGGTGCCCAATCTAAATTTACTAGGTCGTCTGGCGATGATGAAGTTGAAACTCACCAACTTAACTGATCACTTAGCTGACACAACTTTTGATGGGGAGGAGATGGAAGATGATGTCGATAGCGTTTGTTTAGTTCGAACAATCAGTCGTCAAATCAATCCTGACAATCCATTGCTTGTGGTCAGAGAGACCGCCAAGGATCCAATTCTTTCCCAACTAATGCGATTTCTGAAGGAAGGATGGCCGCATGCATTTTCGGAAGAGCTTAAAGACTTCAAAAAGTTGAAAAATTCGTTGTCAACAGAGAATGGTTGCGTTTTTTACGGCTTACGGGTAATAATTCCTTCAACCCTACGTAATCATATTCTTAAATTATTACACCTTGGACATTTCGGCATGCAACGGATGAAACAACTTGCCAGGTCAACTGTCTATTGGCCTAGGATTGACTTTGACATTGAGGATTTATGTCGCAAATGCACTTCCTGTGGCCAATTTCAAAATAAGCCGGATAAACCTTCAATCCATCCGTGGATGATGCCAGAAAAACCATGGTCAAGACTCCACTTGGACCATGCGATCAACTTTCTGGGAAGAAACTGGTTAGTCCTTGTAGACGCTTATTCAAAATATCCTTGCATTCATTTAACAACCTCAACGTCTTCGAAAAGTACTACTGCTATACTTGAACAAGAATTTGCTCATTTCGGATATCCCCACACGTTGGTGACCGATAATGCCACAACATTCATGTCTCAAGAGTTCCAAGCTTGGTGCAAACAACGAGGCATTGTACATCTCACCGGAGCACCTTATCATCCAGCAACAAACGGTGCTGCCGAGCGTTTGATACAATCGTTCAAACAGGCATTGAGAAAATCCTCGTTACCTCCAAAGGAAGCTTTGCAAGAATTTCTAATGCAATATAGAAGAATTCCTTTTGCATCGGGACTGTCACCAAGCGAATTGTTGAATGGAAGAAGAATTCGCACCAAAATTGACACTTTGGTTCCATCCATTCCGCATCTCCTGCAGGGAAGACAGTCAAGACAAGCGAGCAAGCATTCAAATGCTGAAGACTCGAAAGTGGTTTCGAAAGTCGAACATCATTACTCACTAGGAGACCCTTGTTACGCACTGTACTTCGGCCCTAGAAGAGATCGTGACCCACGATGGGTGCCTGCGATAGTTACGAAAGTCCATGGTACACAAAGCGTCAATGTACGAGTCATTCCTCGAGGACCAACTTGGAGAAGACATCTTGATCAACTTCGACCTCGATACGGTTCGGATCAAGATGATGATCCCTGTGAAATCCCAACGAGCGTTTTGTCTACAGAAACACTTCCAGCCGGGACTGACCACGCATCTAGTTCTTCTTCGATGAACCAACGCAACAATCCGAGATTATCAACCGGAGACGAGTACGGGCGACACAATCTACGACGATCAGCGAGAACAAAGAGACCTCCAAAAAAATATTGTTGCTAATATGTATATATATTTTTTTGTCGTAGTTTATTTGGGGAGGTGTTGTTATATTGTGCAATAGATGACGTAATGTTTTCCTAAACGCTTCTAATCGTAATCAGCGCCTTCTGCTCGAACAATTATTGGACACGTGCATCTCCAAGCATAATTGTTACTAGTTAAATATGCGCCTTTACTTTGGTTTAGCAGTTGGCTAAGTACTTTTGTGAATATTTACTATTGTTTTTTTAATAAACCTGTGTATTCGTGCAAAGATACAACAGAACATCAAAAGAAATTCAACAAAATTTAATTTACATTGCAGCAAAACAATAAACTCATCATAGTTATTACTCACTTTCACTTATTTTAATGTGATATTTGGGCCTACTTTGAGGAGCATAAATTTGGTATAAAGCAGGAACTGGTGAAAGACAAACCCACCATTCTTCCTCAATAGCTCTAATTATTCTCGTTTTCTTACTTTTAAGGCTGTCATGGCTAAAAGCTTTTCTCACAAAAATAAGCTGTGGGAAATGCTAGCAAGGTTGGAATAACTTTATTTAAGTCTTTACAGAAAAACTTTCTAAAGATACGTAAATCGAAAAATTATGATCTTAATCCCTGGTCTTGTTTCAGTTGTATTAATTTATTTTGCTCCTGCAAAGTCGAAGTATAGTAAAATCCTATTACTCAGCAGCAAGAATCCCTGACATATCACAGCAATTAATGGCAGTTAGAGAGAAATAAAAGAATAATTTTTCTAGAGTAATCAAATATTTTTGTATGGTCTTCTACAGAAAGCAATGGTTAGGGCAGTAGGATCACTAGTAAAAGTAAATTAAAACGAAATATAACTACTGCTGTATTGTAACATCACTGATTTTGATTTCTTTTTATTATTTGTTTTTCATTTTCATTTAGAGTTCTTTGAAAATGTTTGCACTCATCATCAATCCATCCGCACTCGTCAATGCTTTTACTTTGCTTTAATAATAACCCATAAATATAACAGTTTTTTTTAAATGTAACTATATCACTGTTGCTATAAAACTACTATTTTTTTAAAAATCTCTATATTTATTCTCCTGACTTGCAGGAAAGCGTAGGAGGCGCTATAGGCTATATAAGGTAAGCAATTACCCTGACCTGCTTCCAAAGATGCCAAGATATTGCTGCCCGGTTGAAATTTTTATTGGGATTTTATAGAGATAGACTGAAATTTAGAACTGCTTGCCAAGACCGTCAAGCTGGCAAAAGTGCCGCAAAGTGTCTTTCCCAAGGACACGGCAGAATGGTACAATTGGCCTTTGAACCAAGACCAAGCGATCACAGTTACGGCGCTCTTAATTACGCGGCCGACTAACTACTGAACTACTATTTGAAAGTTTAGACACATACTGTGATGTATATTACGCTTAAAACAGCAAATTCGAAAACTTTTTTTTGAAATAGTCTTCCGCAGAAATATTGTCACATAGATTTCCTAAAATTGATCAAATACAAAAATACAACATTTATTTAAATGATTTTTAAAAAGCTACAAGAAGAGAATTGTCGATGATGACTAGAAAAATATAGGATAAATACCAGTAGTCGTCGTCGTTTGGAGAGGTATTCTCTCCAGGTCAGACACAAACAGGACTGGGGCCAAGGGTTTATCCTTTTACTACCCCAGGCTGCTGTACTGCCTGAATCAGATGCTGGCAGTGATGTTGTTAAGTCAGCATCGAGTTTCGTCGTCCAAAACCGTCAAACCTCGTGCTCCATGTGGTGCCCGATGTATAGGGGATGCTACTAAAACGTGGTCTGCGGTTTGTTCAGAGGCGCCACACTCGCAATTCGGTGAAGGAGCGAGACCCCATTTGTACATGGACGAATGGAATCGCCCAACGTCAGTCCGCAGGCGGTTGAGCTTAACCCAAGCTGCTCGGGGTAAGCCCATCCCAACAGGCCTGGCACCGGTCCCGATCACAAAAACACGGAGCCTGGAAGCATTTTCACAATACTCCGTTTTCCATTTGTGATTTGTCCATTCAAAAGCGCGGATGCCAAGTCCGGCAAGGTTGCCCAAAAGATTCCGCGCAGCTGGCACAAATAGACGTCTGGATCTTAGTCTCACTTGGCAAGTATCTGAGAACCCACATAAAAGACCATACAAGATATGATCGGGGTCCAGAGATCCACGGTAAGCCAAGGAGAGTGTCGCTCCCATTCGGTGAAGCTCAGCTGGCTGGATGCCTGAGAGTACAGGTAGGTGGTCCATTGGAGTGGGACGCAGGCATCCAGTGACTATGCGCAAGGCGTCGTTCAAGGCACTGTCGATGAGGCGAGTGTGTGCACTGCGACACCAGACTGGCGCACATTGCTCAGCTGTTGAGTAGACTAGAGATAAGGTGGCTATGCGTAGTGTTTTAGCACCAGCACCCCATCCCGAGCCCACGAATCGCCTCAGTAGTGTGATGCGCAAGGATAGTTTTTTGCGCAATGCCACTAAATGGTAACGAAACGTGAGCGATTTGTCCAGTTTTACCCCAAAACAAGTAAGAATTGGACAGAACGATAAAAGTCTATCATTGTTGTAGACTTTTAGCTCATGTTTGGCCTCTCGGTTATTTAAGTGAAAGGCTGCCGTGACCGTCTTAGTGTGACTGAGCTTCAACCTCCAAGTCTGGAGATACGCTGAAAGTATAGACATGTCTTGGCTTAATGTCTCCTCCAAGTCCTTCCAGAAGAGTGCAGCAATGATAAATCATCAGCATAAGCAAACTTTCTGGAAATCATGGAAGGAAGATTGTATGTATAGATGTTAAATAGGAGGAGAGCCAAGACCGATCCCTGAGTAGTCTTAATCCAGTAGTTATTAGCGGTAAAAGCATAATACGTAAATAATAAAGCAAATATTGTAATATTTGTGACGTTATATTGGAAAAATATTTTAGAATAAAATAAATGCAAGAGTTGAGGATATGCGTTTGCTTTAAGGTGAAAAGAGGCGAGTTAGACGTGTCGCAAAAAATTTATTTAAGAAAATATGAAGAACGAAAAAATCGCCACAGCGGCCCTATAGTAGCGATATAAACTGTTTATATTGTAATGATATAAAGTGCCTAATGTTGTGCTATTAGCAATGATGATCTTACAAAAACAAGGAGGGAGGCTAGTGCAAGAATAAAAGGGGGGGGGCCACTTTTTAGTGTGTCAACATTTTTTTGTCCCAAAAATATAGTGGTCTCTAAAAAAAGTTATCGCTTTCAATCGAGTACATGATCCTTATTTTCGTTCTAGAGTTAAGATGCAGACAGGTGGGCTACCGTCATAGTGCTACTATGAAGGAATAGAACTATATTTTGCTTGAGAGCCACTTTTTGATGCTTTTTAGGGGAGGCCAGGTGCGGCTGTTCCGTTTGCTTTGTACTAAAGCCATCACTGGTTATTATAATAATTCTTAGATTACTTAAAAAAAATTTAGCAATGTGTAATGGAAAAATTTTACAAATAAATCTTCTACTTTATTCGATTTACTTTTAAAGTTTATTAAAAATACTTATTGAGCTGGTATATGACTAGGTTTTGATAACAAAGGACTTTGTTTAAGCTAAAAAAATTTGGGTCTGATTCGGGCTCAAACTTATATACGACCGTATATATACTGTAGGCTAATTTAATTTTTTTACTTTTGGATTTATTCTTTAGGTCCAATTCGGGCCAGACTTAGTCTATTCATCACAATGTAAAATCTTTATGCATAAATAATTAATTTTTTGTTTTCACGCATTATTGTTAATTTTATTTAAATTTAAGTTTTTCTTGAAAAAGGCTGAAGAAGCCGAAAACGTTGAAAAATAAAATTTTTTATGAATTTAGTTGTGCTCCTGAATAACCGCAATTAAATGGTTGAACACAATTTATTCTTTGCCGAAATCATACACTTATTTTGTACATTAAAATATTAAAAATAATCAAATAAGGGAAGGTGGGGCATAACGGACCCCTTAACTTTAAACGTTTCTACCTCCTTCGTTAAAGCTTGCAGAGAAACAATACCCCGAGTTTAGATCAAGGTCGTAGACATAAATCAAACAAAGCAAAAACTGATATAATTGCAATTAGAGATTTTGTGGAAAAATTGATTCTTTTTTTCTTAAAAAAATCGTTTTGCTCGGCATATGGGGCAATATGGAATACCCTATAGGGACAATATGGACCGGATCGTCCATCATGCCCCAACGTATTTTTTTGAGAAATATTGTGAGGTGGATACATAGTTAGGCAAGATAAAAGACACGTGATGTGTTTTGAATATTTAATATACAATATATCCCAACAAAACAATAAAAAAGAACATTATTTCCAATAACTTTAGGCCTACTTTAATACTACAGTTGCATACAAGGCAGTAGTAAAAATTTAGTTCACAAGCAGGCCTATAAAAAGTTCGTTGGTCATTTAACATCGATCACAAACAACTTCAAGGTCATCTTCTTCTATACCAGCGCACTTAAAGTGAGCCCAGTTCAAGCATATAGTACATTGTATCATACCGTCATGACTGGTCTCACTCCACTTTTTCCAGCAATAGATGCATTGGGCATCCTCTTCTTGCTTTGAATATGTTGTAGTCAAACTTTTCTTAAAAGTTGTTTGTGGACCCTTAAACTTGCTCTGTAACTTTGCTTTTTTTAATGTCGTTAGTTTTTTACACTTTACATCTATGTCCTTTGCTTTTGCCTTTTTAATGTTATGTAGGTGAGCTTTATAAGGACTACTTGTTAAAACAGCAGCAGCCAATCCATGTCATGTTTTTGGCTTTCTACGAGGTTTTGTAGATGCTTTTGAAGGAGGTGCAATTGCATATGGTGATATGTACGTCGATGCAACGGGAGAGTGGGTATGGCTAGCATTTCGATTACATTTTATAGTTTCGTTTTTACAACCAGCTTGGTTGCTTTCTTGTGTGGAAATTGGTTGGTTTTGCGGCGTTTGCATCAGTGTGAGTAATTGAGAACTTGTTTGATGGTAAGTCAGTCAAAATTTCAGTTACAGAAGCTGATTCGTTTAGCTGGTCATTCTTTCCAGAATCGATGTTTGTTGGCTGGCATGGAGCAAAATCGTGTGGCTCAAATATGTCTCAATTTGTTGGAAACAATCCACTTTTCTTAAATCCGTTTATGGCTGTTTGTGCTGTGGCTGCTTTAGTGTAAGCAATTCCAAATAATTCGGCTACTTGAAAAGTAGTTACCACCCGACCAGGATGATTACGAAGCCATTTTTTAAGCTCCTGATCGTAGTAAGTTGACAATGACTTCATGAAACTCACATCCAGCGGCTGCATCTTATAAGAGTAATGAGGTGGTAGACAAAGCAAAACTACCCCATTAGCTCTTGCAAGATCAATCACTTCCATGTTCATTGTATGAGTTGAATGACCATCCAAAATTAGAAGAACAGGATTTTCTTTAGTTGCTCCAGTTGCTTTAAAAATGCTTAAACCATTCTACAAATATTTCAAGTTGCATTCAAACACTTTTATGGCATGCATAAATGGAACCTGGAGGAGCTCCATTCATGAGCTCCGCCTTCATCCTAGCTCTGGGAAAAACAAAAAAGGGTGGAATAAATGTCCCTGTTATGTTCATACATATTTCAACCGAAACCAGTTGCCCACGTTCTGCTTAAACTAACCCCCAACTTGTCGCCTTCCAGTTTTGACTAAAACTTTTGAAGGCTTGCCTTGCACCAATTGCTTGCACCATAGTGATGCCAGTTTCATCACAGTTAAAAATTCGTTGTGGAGGAAACTTATATTTATCCATCACTGCTTCATATAGGTCAAAAAATTTATTGACTGTTTGGGGATTGAAAGACTTAGCTCTAGCAGCGGAAGTAGCTTCTGGTTGTCTAAAAGACAGTTCTTTGTGCCGGTGCATAAACCCTTGCAGCCAATCTTTACCTGCTTTTCTTTTAGCTTTATTGAAAGAATTTAGCAAATTATTTTTTTCTGCTAGCTGAAACGAAAGATTTCTGACATCATTAGTTGTCAAACCAAACATCATGCTCTCCAAAGACAACAAATATTCCACCAACTCTTTTTCCATTGTTGGTGAAAATATGGTCTAAAATATTAACAATTGCATATAAATGAGGGCATTTTACAGGTTTCTACTGGTTAAAAATACTTAAGCCTAACTAATCTTTTATACCTTTTTAATGTTATTTAATAGGCTGTATCTATAAACCAAATTATGATTTTTCTTAAAAGGTTGAAAGGTTTATTAAAAATTTAAAATCAAGTTTACCTTGTAGTTACCAAGGATTTTTGTATGGTTTTTGGCATGTTTGCTTTGGTCTATAAATCTTCTTTGAAGAGTTGTTTTCGGTATCTGAAATTCTTTTGATGCTGCTCTTAAAGAGGTTCCATTTTCCAATGCATGTAATGCTTTTTTCATGGAGTCTTTGGTCCATGACTGTCGATTTGTTTTACGCTTGTAATTTCGAACCATGGTAGCCAACAGCAATTTTCATACAATTATTAAAATTGTAAAAAGGTTGAATGAATAAATAAAAAATAAATTCAAATGTGGATACCAATAGCAGAATTTAGCTAATTTGAAGTTTCTTATTCGTATAGCTGAAAGCCAATATTTTTATTGGTGTAGCTGAATGAGAACCAGTTCGAGTTTAGACATGCAATTAACAAATTTACCCTTAGACAAGGCCTGCTAATATTGGTAGACTATTATAGGATTAGCCTACCTTATTAATAGATTATAGAAATGCTGTATCAATATGAAAAACAGTAATGTTTATAAATAAAAGTTGTTACACTACTTTGATGCAGTTCATGAAGAGAAATATTGATAATGAGCCTTCATACTAAATAGCAGTTTTTGTGGGGCAAAATGAAACTTTGGTCTGTTTTGCCCCACTCATAGCTGGACCATTTTGCCCCATTGCCTAGTTTTAACATGCCATCTTATGACAGATATTATTATCAAATCTGATAAATTCCAAACCACCCGAAGAATAGCCTACAGTATTACTCTTAAAAACATGAAGTCCAATATTTTAACTCCATAACCATAAAGCTAACTATTCACTTATTAAAATATGCTATTTTTAGATCAAGTAGGTCAAAATTCTTCTGATCCTTCTCAGTTCGTCAGTATAAATTCGACGTTCAAACAAAACGGCTGGAATAACATGGTTCAATGGCTGATTATGTAATCATGGTCAATAAGTGGCTGTATTTATTTTTTACGAATTTATTTAAATGTTCTGTTTTGCCCCCCAGTGCCATATTGCCCCACCTTCCCCTATAAACTTTCAAGATACAAACTAGGAACAATTTTTGAATGATAAGTAACGAAAGCACAATGAATAACTTAGCGCAATAACCCTTTAACTTTTGCTCTGAAACAGGTGAATTTAATGAGCCTACCTGGTTAATTTTTGCTGTGCCTTTAAAAAAAATACTTCACGATAAATTGCTAAATGGGAGCGCGCTGCTTACCTTCAATGGTGGCTCCGTTTACAAGAGAAAGCAAAAACCTGGCCAATACGGGCCACACAAAGAAGAAAATGTGTGATAAATGCCGTCAACCATAGACTAAAAATTACATTGGCTTTAATATGCTAAATGACACCTGTAATGCTATATCCTTTAGTGCATGCATGCATGCATGCATCAGGTCATTTGCATTCATGCATGGTCAGGTGGTCGAGGTTGGACGCAGAAATCCATGAGGAAAACTGAAGAGTTGTATTCAAAAGTCAACATTGAAGCAGCAAAATTGTTACAGACCGATCACAACTTCAATTCTTTCTTGTGTAATTACTAATGATACCCTTGAAAAGTTTTTAGGCCAAGACAGGTAAGATAGTCGGGTAATAATTTCCTTCTTTAACTCTTGTTAATACCAAGTTAGTTCCAGAAACCAAGACCTTTTATGTACTTTTAAAACCCCAATGTGCCTTGCACCTTGGACATTTACATTGACGACATATACTGTAGATAAATTTCAAATCGCTATTTCTGACACTGCAGTCTTAATTCATTATATTGTTCAAACATTATACTATTATTTTGCTGGACATTTGAAACATAAATTTTGTGTTAGCACTTTCAATGGCAAAGCAGCATGACAATAGCAATTGCATTAAGTCAGAGTTTCTCGTAGATTTAAATAAAAATAAAATAACTGTATCTGTAGCAGGATCTGGCGCTGGGTTGCCACACACTGCTGAAAACTCGCCCTCGCCCTTGTAGAACTATAGCCAGCACAATTGATTTTCTTTTGTTAAATTTTTATTGTTGTAAATCGAATTCATAGATAAATTGACGAAGTACGGTTCCAACTAAATTTTCAAACAAGATCCAACACAATCAATATTTACAACGCCACTAGCAAACGGCACCATAATTACTACAAGACCATACGTTTTCTAAACTAATAAATATGCTGGCTGAAAGTTTGAAATTCGAAAAAGGCAAAAAAAACGTAACCCGAGCTAATTAAAACTGGATCGCAAAATTAGGTCGTCTGTGACGTAACAGTCAACAAACAAAAACAAAGGCAAGAAAAACAAAACTCAAAACGTCAACAGAGATATAATAGTATCTCTACCCAAAACAGTAAATTTCATTTACTCAGATTATACGAGATTTATTCATTTATATTATCATTCACATCATTCACCCAAATGCATTCACTCGTAAACTGTTTGATAAGTGCAACTTCAATTCCTGCTGAGTTCATCTAAGCAAAATGTACTTCTACTCAAAACAGAAAATTTTATTTGCTCAGCTTATAAACTATTTGATAAGTGCAATTTGCATTTTTGTCCAGTTCATCTAAACAAAGCTTGCATGGACAGTCTAATCGCCGTACTTCAAAGAGCCTGTGTAACTTTGTTTATATTCTTTTGAAAATATTTGTGCTGCACAGCACTGATGAAGAAAGAAAGCGACCCAACTTGAAAAAGAAAAAAAAACTTTTAGCTATAAATTAACGATTAGTCTACTTTTTTTATTTTAGGAAGAATTCTTCTTCTTCTTTTTATTTATCCTCCTAACTCTCAGGCCAACATCGGAGACGTCATACTCAGGTCAGTTGTCAAGCGATTATCCCAAGCTGCTTTCAGAGATGCCAAAATATTGTTGTTTGGTTGAAACTTTTTGTTTTTATTTTATTATTTTTTATTTAAGGACTTAAATTGAAACTGTTTACTAAAACTGCCAAGCAGATTTTCACACTTCATTTATAATTCTAATCTTAACCATATAACTCTATTTCATTCTCAGTCTTTTGCAGCAATTTTTAAACTTTTGGCTGTTACGTCATCTTTCCCATTCTTAAATAATAATTGCGTAATTGGTACACCATTCCCACACTTAGTTTTTTTATCTACAAGTTGTTCTTCTTCTTCGTTTGGAGGAGATGGACGGGAGCTGGATGGTCCACTAAATCGTCGGACATGTTTCCGTCAGCCAGATCACCAGGTTCTTTTTGACATCTGCAAGAGCACGGGATCCATTTGGATGGTGATAGATGGGGCAAGATTTTATTATGTGCTCAGCTGTCTGCTCTTTTGCGCACACTCTCACTGACCGCCTTACACTATTTGTGCGTATCTGAGTGGAATAGACCAACGCCAGTTTTGAGGTGATTAAACCTGACCCATGCAGATCTGGGAAAGCTAAATCTCGGTGGCGTTGGGCTAACATTTTAAATAAATGTATGGATTTGAGAGGCGTTTTCTCTCCACTCCATGCTTCATTTATATTCCACCCATAGTGCTAGACTGGCGCCTGACTGGGCGGGTTTGTTCGGCAGTACCCATGCAGCAGACACAAATGGATTTCTTGATTTAAATTCCCGCCTCTGTCCATCAAGTAGAGGCAGGAGCCTTTCATATAGGAGGTGTTTTGACTCCTGAGAGCAGCGAGCTAAAGATAGTATGGCTTTTTGGCGGCGAAGCTCAGTTGGTTAGATGACTGCTAAGATAAAAAAATTGTCCGTTGTGTGGGACGCAGGCATCCGGTCACTATAGGCAAGGTATTGTTAATGGGCTTTTCACTACGGAGGGTATAGGCATTGCGACACCAAACAAGCGCACAGTACTCAGCCATAGAATGGACCAAGGCTGTGCGAAGTATTGTGGCATCCACACCCATGTAATAGCCTTAAAAGCCCAACGCAAGATATTAACTTCTTGCGTAGTGACTCCAAGTGTCGGTGAAACGTGAGTCCCCTATCCAGCATTACGCCAAGGTAAGTGGGTTTAGCACAAAATGGTAGAGCCTGTCTGTTGACAAAGATGTTAAGATCAAGTCGTTTCTTCTTTTTGTAGAAATGGAAGACTGCCGACACAGTCTTTGTTGTGCAGAGCTTGAGCTTCCATTTGTAAAAGTAGGAGGATAAGGTTGCCATGTCCTGAGTAAGAGTCCCCTACAACTCCTACCAATCCCTTGCATAATGGAAAATGGCCAAGTCATCAGCATAAGCAAATTTTCTGTTGACTGTCATATCTATTGGTATTAAAAAGAGAGGAGCCAGGACTGATCCCTGTGTTACACAATTCTTGAGACGTCGTAACCTGCTTTGCTTTCTGGCACCGGTGGTAAGGGTAGAACTTTACGAACAAGTTCTATAATCAATGAGTCCATGTGCCTGTCCGGAAGAAGAAAAGTAGTTTGCAGGTTGAGTCCGCGGTGCCATACAGTATCGTAGGTTGCTGCGAGATCAACAAACACAGCGCGGGCTTTCTTTTTAGCCAAAAATATTTTAACTCAATTTCTTGAGTTAGAAAAGTGACTTGATCTACGGTTGACCTACGGCGCCAAAACCCAGCTTAATCTTTAGGTAGCAGTGGGTCTATGATTGGTTCGAAACATAGATAAGTTTCTCCAAAATCTCGAAGGGGACACAAACCAAAGAGATAAATCTATAGCTATTTGGGTCCCTTAATGGCTTATTCGGCTTCGAGATGACAACCTCTAATGCTTTCCTCCAAATTTTGGAAAGCTTGAGTTGGCGCATACAGGAAGACAGAAATTTGTTTAACCAGGACTTCATAGCAGATATAGCTCTGGACATAGAGAATCAGGGCCCGAAGCTTTTACACATTTTAACAGCTGGAGAGCATTGGCAAATCTTTTGGAAGAAAAATCTCCGGAGATACATTTTTTGGCGGTGTTGTAATCCTCCAAAGTTGAAACACCTCTCTAATGACGAATGTGGCTGACTTACGGTTTTTTGTTTTATATATTCCATTTTTAACAAACTGTGAGGCAATCGAGTTGGGGGTAATGGAACAGAGGCGGCGCGTGTGTCTGGTTCTTTCGGTCAAGTTCTTATTATATTCCTGCCAGCCGCCTGGATGCAATTTTCAATTTTGTACCAACAGAATCGTAATTTACATATTTTCAATCGATCATAAAATCCCAAATTTTTTTCTCTGCTCATAAAAATTCTTTTGGAGCAATCAAGGAGCACTCTATGTTAGTTGTCATGGCAAAGCTTTTTTTTAGCAACTTTTTAAGAAGATAAACACACCAATCTGTTTCTTATATTGCGTTTGCAAATGTACCGAAAAATAAATATGATTGATTTGCAAACGTACCGAAAAATAAATATGATTAAACTGTAAAGAGCTGAGGGAGAATTTTTTGAGCAGAGAAAAAATTTTAGATTTTTAAAAGATTGAAAATATGTAGATTACAATTCTTTGGGTACAAAATTGAAAATTGTCGCCTGGACTGTGTCATGTCGATGTTATTGACAGCCTCTGACCAGAAATCGTTTCGTTTTTTATCAAGATGAGACAGCAAATCGGAAGCAGCTGGACTAATTGCTTGCAAATCCACAGAAAATTCTGGTAGAGATGTTTGTACTCTGCATCCCAACACGGTCTATAGTTGTTTCTGCTACGGCGTGAAATTGAAAATTTTGCTGCTGCAAAGATGGTATTACAGAAGTCCAGGTATGCCTCATCAATAGAGCTAAAATCAGGAGATAGTAATTTCTGAGATAGCTGGTTTGTGATGGTTCTCATTTGGCCTTGCAGAAGTTCCAACGTTTGTACGACTCACTTGGGACTGGAGCCAAATTTTTTGTGGCCTTAACTAGCGATGGTCGATGTTGGGACCTAGGAAACTTCTCTAACGTATGTCATTCCAGTTTAGAGCTGTTTAAATCTTCACTTGCAAAAACCAGGTCGGGATTGATTTCAATGTTCCAATGACCAGAGAAGAAGCTAGGGCCATCTTTAGGGTTATACAAAAAAAAAAGATTTTTTTGGCTGCCCAATCAGCCAATTTTTCATCTCTGCCGCTGTAATTACAGCTCCAGTCAGTGTGCTGACAGTCAAAATCTCCTGGATAGAGACAGAGTATAGAAACAATGGAATGGCTGTTAATGTGAATTGTGAGGTTGGTGGTTTGAAGACACGGACAATCTTGCAACCATCAATGTTCACACACAACCACTCAATTGCTGATCACTGGGAGGATTCATCCACAACGTTCCAATAATCCAGTTGTTGAATGTTTGTTCGCAGTTGTTGGCGCGGTGAATTGCTTTGAATTTTTCGAAACTTTAGAGTCAAGTTTTTCGAGAGTTGATTAAGTTTGTTTGGTTTTGTAAATAATATATTCTTTATAGTTTACTATAGAAAGATGAGTACAGGGAATCACTGCTAGCTTTGCCACTGCTTTAATGAATATGACCAAAATCACTTTTGGCCTGCAATATATTTAACTGATCGAGAAAATGCACACACAGGGTTAATTTGACCTCTTACCATTGAGGCAAATGACACATTACTGTGCAAAAGTACAAAGACTCATTCTATTTCGACCAATATCATATTGGTACTTTGCTGTTTACGACCGCATTGCGCTAATTTTCAACAGCCAAGACAATTACTGGTGAAATTCGACTTGGTAAAGTGCAAGCAATAATCAAGCTAGCTTTGGTTTTTGGTATCATATTAAAAAAAACATTTATTACAGTATTAAATTATTATTGTTTTTTCTTATTCAAATAAAATCAATTGTCAGCAGTCCGGACACCGTTTATACGTCGCTATATTACAGGGGTGGCCAACCTGCGGCTCTTTGCTTAGTTTCATGCGGCTCTTTTTACAGGTGCTGGTTCGTGTACTAGTAGCTTAATTATCTATATCAGGGATGGCCAAATGGTGGCTCGCGAGCCGCATGCGGCTCTTCGAACCCTTGCTGGCGGCTCTTTGAACCTTTTGAAAAATTGAAAAATTATATGGAAAATCTGAGAATGATTTCATATGACGACCTTTTTTTTATAGAGAACATTATGATTTTGGGACAAGAATAGGGAAATACCAGATCGATTCGAGGTAAAGACCTTTTTTTTTTTTTTTTTTAGAGGACACCTTGATTTTGGGACGAAAATGGAAAATTAGGAGACTAAATTTAAGCGAAGACCTTTTTTTTTTTTAGAGATCACCTTGGGCAAAGTCAAGAAATTTAGAGAGGTGACGATGAGGAACTGCAAAAAATAATAACCCAAATTTGGGTGAAGACCTTTTTTTTTTTTAGAGATCACCATGATTTTAGGACAAAATTGGTTTTTCGTCTGAGAATCTCAGACATTTTTTTGTCATATCCGAAATGTACTATAAAATCATGATTTGGGCAAACGTCACAAAATTTGGGCAAAACTTCATTGCCCCCCCAAAATTTTTTGGGGTGGTACGGCTATGAGTAAAGGAGTAAATAACTTCATGTTTTTAAATTTTTGTGTTGCGGCTCTTTAAAAGTTTGGATTTATGATATGCGGCTCCAACATGGTACAAGTTTGGCCACCCCTGCTATATTAATTTTGTTTACAAATGACGAAACAAGCAAGTAACTCACCGGGTTGTGAATACACTCTTCCTAAGGTTAGTTTGAAATGACCAATTATTGAATCTGCTCGGACTTTACGAGAATTTTTTACAAAGAACTCCACTTGAAAGTCGCTCAAAGTTTGCAAAGACTCGTAAAAATTAAACATCATCAACTAAAAAAAAATAATAATTATAATTTTTGAAAACTTTTATTACCGATAATTTTGACTTTTGGTCCATACAAAAGTCAATAAGTTATAAGAAAATTGGTTAATATATCAAAAAATACCTTAGTATTAGTTACAATCATAGCAGGACTTGCTAGAGAAAAGGGCAAGGGGCAGTTCCCTTTCTAATTCTCAAAAATTTGGGCAAATTTAGGAATTTTAGGGCAGCGACAAGAAATTATTTCGGCAAAAAAAATTTTTTGTGCATCGAAAATGAACACTAAATGCAGAAAGAAATTTAAGATTTGAGACGAAAACCCTTTTTTTAGAAATCTGGGTTTTTGAAACAAAAATTGAGAAATCACAGACGAATTTAAAATGAAAAATTTTTTTTGGTCTTAGACAAAATTTTTCTCATATCCAAAAAATACTAAAAACTCATAATTCTGGCAAACGTCTCAAAATTTTGGCAAAACTGTAATGCTCCCGAACTTTTTTTGGGCTGGTACGCCTATACAATAATTACAATGATGTTTGAATAATATATTAAAGATGTTTTGGTATAGCCTACATTTAATAAAAAATTAAAGTATTAAGGATAGTTGTCTGACATTAGTTTATATGAAAAGCTCTTTGCCAATTTATAATATCTAATTGACTATTTTCTTGACAGATTTTGGACTTTCGAAAGTTTTGGAAAAATTTTTAAACTGTTTATGAATATCTAAATAAAAGAGTCGAAAGCTTTAAAAATTTTTTTGTGCTAAATTTAGGCATAGTAGACAAATCTTTTGGCCGATAATTTTATTTTTTAAGAATGGTCAAGTCAATCAACAAGCAAGTGCCGACAGACCTGTTTCGTTCTTATTTTTTTATTTTTATTTTTTGGGGTTTTTTTTGTGGGTTTTGAAAATCTGTAACAAAAGTTATAGTTTGAATTTCATGAAACTGAAGATTATTTGAAAAAATTTATGTGGGTCACCTTTATATTCAAAATTTTTTTATAAAAATTTTTGTTATCTTTTTTAGATAAAGACCTTTTAACAAAGTGTCGCTGTTAGACTATTACCTTTTCCCAAACAGGAGAAGAACCCTTCCTGATTTGAGTATGTTGGGTACTTTTTCCTATCGTAACATTCACAACTGGATAAATATTGCTTCCAGATAGTTGCTTTGCACTGTAAATTTTAACACGGATTTGAAAATCAGCTGGTTTGTCCGTGTAAGTTGGCGGGATATCTCTGCAACAAGTAACAAACTTTTATGGAGTTTTTTCAATTTGATTGTAAGTGATTTATTTCAAAGCATTTTTTATACACTGACATTCCGCTCAAAGATTTTAATTGCGCACTGCTGAAACTAAAAACGCATTTTTAAAGTATAAGATTGCCACAACATTGATAAGCTCCTTCATTATCACAAGTTTTCTATCTCAATTAATAAAATGGGCCGAAGTGGTTTGTCAAATCTTTTAAATATTTTTGATTTAGAGTATCTTCTTTTATTTTTTGTCTTAGATGGCCTTGGCTAGGTTACAAAACAGTGGATTTCTAATATCCGATCTCTTCTCATTCTTTGATGATTTCACAAGATTTATTCTTTTTCATCTCTATCTTCAACTTTTTTCCTTTTTCATTACTTTTTACTGGCCTTTCTTGTGAACGATAGTGTACTGATCAATTCTGCCCTATAAAACACTCTTCCCTATATTCCATGTTCTCAATCGCCTCATGCAGTCCGGAGCATTGACTTCTTGCACTCTAGTCGAAAAGCGTGGAGTATTTTGAACAACCTTACTAGTAGGTCACGATACTCTCCTCGTCACTGTCCCGTTTCAGCCGATGCTATTGCATCTCAACTGATTAGAAATGGGAAATACGAGGCTGTTGACTGTAAGTTTTCTCGACTTGTCTCTCAAGAAGTGTTTGACCTTCGGAGGGTCACAACACCAGACGCAGTAAACATCTCCGACAATTTTTCACACAGAGAATTTACTGTTGCCCTCCAACATTTAAAACCAGGTAAAGCTCCGGGACCTGATTCCATCTGCTCCGAGCTTATACTCCATGCTGGGGCTGCTTTGAAGTCCTGGTTACGTGATTTCCTCTCTTCCTGTTTGCACCGAATCAAAATTCCCAAGATCTGGAGAAGAGCGCTTGTGGTCGCAATCCCAAAATCAACGAAGCCCGTAGGGGACCCAAAGAGTTATCGATCGATATCTCTGTTCTGTATCCCTACAAGATCCTCGAGAAGCTTACCTAGGCCCGCGTTGAGCCATTAATCGATCCACTATTCTCTAAAGAGCAGGCTGGGTTTTGACGCGGGAAGTCAACCTTAGATCAAGTTGTTCTTCTAACCCAGAACATCAAGGATTTTTTTGAAGCTAAAAAAAAGGCCGGTGTCGTATTTATCGATCTGACAGCTGCTTATGCCACTGTCTGGCACCGTGGCCTTACTTGCAAGCTGCTGAGACTTCTCCCGGATAAGCACATGGTCAGAATGATTATGAAGCTTGTCCGAAATCGAAGTTTCACCCTTACTACTGGTGACTGCAAGCAAAGAGGGCTACGCCGTCTTAAAAAGGGCACTTCTCAGGGATCGGTCTTGGCACCCCTCCTATTTAACATCTATACGTACGATCTTCCTTCCATGATTTCCAGAAAGTTTGCTTATGCTGATGACTTAGAATTGTTGCATTCTTCTGGAAACTGGAAGGACTTGGAGGGGACTTTAAGCCAAAACATGTCTACACTTTCAGTGTATCTCCAGATTTGGAGATTGAAGCTCAGTCACACTAAGACGGTCACGGCAGCCTTTCACTTAAATAACCGAGAGGCCAAACGTGAGCTAAAAGTCTACAACAACGGTAGACTTTTACCGTTATGTCCAACCCCTACTTATCTTGGGGTAAAACTGGACAAATCGCTCACGTTTCGTCACCATCTAGTGGCATTGCGCAAAAAAACTATCCTCGCGCGTCACACTGCTGAGGCGATTCGTGGGCTCGGGATGGGGTGCTGGTGCTAAAACACTACGCATAGCCACCTTATCTCTAGTCTACTCAACAGCTGAGCACTGTGCGCCAGTCTGGTGTCACAGTGCTCACATTCGTCTCATCAACAGTGTCTTGAACGACACCTTGTGCATAGTCACTAGATGCCTGCGTCCCACTCCAACAGACCACCTACCCAGATACCAGATCACCTATTACACCAACTCAGGCATCCAACCACCTGAGCTTCACCGAGTGGTAGCGACGTCCTTGGCCCAACGTGAATCTCTGTACCCTGATCATATCTTGTATGGTCTTTTATGTGGGTCCTCAGATACTCAAAAAATGAGACTAAGATCCAGACGTCTATTTGTGCCAGCTGCGCGGAATCTTTTGAACAACCTTGCCCGACTTGGCATCCCGCTTCTGAATGGACAAATTACAAATGGAGCGCGGAGTATTGTGAAAATGCTTCCAGGCTCCGTGCTTTTGTGCCCGGGACCGGTGCCAGGCCTGTTGGGATGGCCTTACCCCGAGCAGCTTGGGTTAAGCTCAACCGCTTGCGGACTGACGTTGGGCGATTCCATTTGTCCATGCACAAATGGGGTCTCGCTCCTTCACCGAATTGCGAGTGTGGCGCCTCTGAGCAAACCGCAGACCATGTACTAACAGCGTGTCACATACATCGGGAACTACATGGAGCACGAGGTTTGACGGTTTTGGATGACGAAACTCGATGCTGGTTTAATAACATCACTGCCAGCATCTGATTCAGGCAGTACAGCAGCCTGGGGTAGTAAAAGGATAAACCCTTGGCCCCAGTCCTGTTTGTGTCTGACCTGGAATGGATACCTCTCCAAACGACGACGACGACAAACCGCCTCATATTAAAGACATCGCTGCAATTTGTTTTTTAATCTTTTTCGCAGCGCATTCGCTGAAATTTTTCTCGTCGCCGGTCATTCATGTTTTTGCTAAAAACGTTCTTCTCGAAGCACTATCAAATTTCCTATTTTTACTCGTCACTTCCTTACTTTCATTTAAAATCTTAGAGGTAATTGCAATTTTCAAAATTCAGAATTCTTATTCTGATTCCCAGCTTATTACTATCCACTACATTACCATCTACTACCTTTGTCGGCAGTGTGGTCGAGAGGTCAAAGCGTCGTATTGGTAACAACCATGGTCAAGCTTCAAAACCCACTTGCGCCATTCTGTTGTGTTCTTAGGGAAGACACTTTTCGGCACTTTACCCTGCTTGGCGGTCTTGGCAAGCAATTCTAAATTCAATTCATATCTCTATAAAAATAGAAAATTTCAATCGGTCAACAATATCTTGGCATCTCCGGAAGCTGGTGGGGGTAATTGTTCCCTCTATGTATGAGCGCCTCCGTCGCTTTTCTGCGAGTCAGGTAAATAAACATAGAGATAAAATAAACATTTGATAGCACCCTTTTAAACACAAAACTTATTATTTTCTCTAAATTATCTATCAATTATAAGATAAATAGAAATTAATTCATCTCGTCAAAGTAAATTTATCATTTTTTTATCTCAACATTAATCGACCTCATTTTTATCCAGAAATGACATCTTTTTCCGAGTCTACATTTTTACATCGCTGACTACGAAATTTGTAGTTAAAAGTCATAGAAATAGGTCTAGTATCTTTTTGAGCAACTTAAGAAATAATGCACGAGCTATGGTAAAGTGTGGTTTGTCCCATTTCCTCTATCTACTAAGTATCGGAACTTTTCTCTCTTAACGTATGTTTTGACACTTGGGAGTAACCATTAATGTAAAAGGGGGGTGCCCCGCTAACTTTCAACATTAAAAAAAAGCTGACAAAGTATTATTATAACTTAATTCGGTGTTTTTATTCAATTTTCTTGATCTAAAAAAAATCATATGGCTCTTCAACTACACAACCCTTCTAATATATATATTCACTAAATCTTAATTCCTTTTTCAACTCTTTTTTGTTTAAAGCAAAACTTTTTCACTCAGTTTGTTAATGATATTAACATATCTGCATATACAACCCAAAATGTGTGTTGATAAACGCAAAAAATTATTGGAAAGAGCGCTAAAAAACTGTTTTATATAGATTTGTCTGTCTACCATATACACGACTTCAATTTAATGGTAAAGCTGAATTTTGAAGCAAGAGTGGCGATACGATACAATCAATTTACCGCACAATTGTCGGGTTCTCGTCGTCCCTCTCTGACTTTCATAACTTTGTTGAAAAATGTTTGTTTGTATCTTGCAAACCTTCTTTTTATCCACTAATAATCCTACATTTTAAACTTGCCCCAAAATCAGCATGGTCAAAACGAACATAATCATAGTTGCAAGATGTAACCTAATCACAATTTTTTGTTATATTTCTTTTGAAAAACTATTTAAAGGATTTTTCTAGCGTACTTTTACTACCAGTAGTTTCAATATGATTAACTACCCTACAAAACTTTTCACTAAGTTGAAAAACACTTCTTTTTACATATTTTCAGTTTCTCTTGGTGCACTCTCAAATTTTTAGTTTGCGAAAGAGAATTCTAAAAAGCTTTAAAAGTTTTCAAGAAAATGATACTTAGCAGTTCTTTTAAATGTATTCTTCGCACAAATTATTTTTACACCCGGTCAATCAAACGTAAATCAAGTATTCTTTATTTTATTGTCAAATACCAATGCTTTTCGCAAATCTAAATAAAGTGCCCCGAACATTCTTGTCAATGTTGCCTTTATTCAGTCTGTCACCCAATTTTTCTTTTAAACCTTCGTTTTTTTGATTTTTTCTTTGTTTCACCAAATGGATTACTCAAAACGTGGCCTAATGACAGGTATACGACTATCGTTTTGATTGCAAACTCAACTCACATTATCCTCGAATAAACCACTACCCTCGTCATGAAATGAAAAAAATAAAATCAAATGTTATCCTAGCCCTAGGAAAGCCACTTAACATCGCCTTGCATTGCTCACAAGCAGCGAATCCATCGTTGCTTTGAATTTAACGTCGCTATCTTTGTCCTACCACTTAGGAGAATGAATAGACAATAATTGCTACGATATGAGTCTAACCGCTGTTATGACCCTCTTCGCCAATAACATTTTCTTTTCGTTCTTCTCTTCCGTAAACATTTTTTCTGTATTGGTAAACTTTCTACTATGGTCTGCATTCTACCATCTGATAGAATTGCCATCTACTGTAAATGACGCCTATACATTGACCCTCTTAAATGTAAATTTTCCTTCTTCGCTTAGATTTTTACCAATACACCTTATCAATTTTTAACTATCATTATACTTCTCAGTAGTACGTAATGATTTTTTGGCGTCAATTGTGACGTCATCAGTGGCGCTGGCGCTGGCGCGATGGCGCACTGACGTCAGTGCGTTCCGAACCTTAGACTCCATAAACCAACAAAAAGTCGAAACCCTATCTTTTTAATGCTTATATGTTTCAAATCAATTTAGTTTCAAATTAATATTAATAATAAGTTCTAAAAGAAAAAATAAAATTAATAAGTTTTATTGAAAACGTTTTTAAGTTCTAGACAGTTACAACGTATTTCGTGAAGCCGCGTCATTTCCTGTTCTGAATCGTATCGATTTGACCTTAAGTAAACTCCAAGTCCAAAAAAGCGATTTAATTTTTCTTTCTAACTTTAATCTTAAAGGCAATATTGGTGCACGTTTAAGCGTTCATTTTTGTTAGACCTTTGTTTAATTTTTTTCTTGAAAACCTTAATTTTTGTCATACCTAAACTCAATTTTTTTCTAAAGAACCTTAATTTTTGTCATACCTTTGTTTAATTTTTCTTGAAAACCTTAATTTTTGTCATACCTTTGTTTAATTTTTTCTTAACAATCTAGATTTTTGTCATAACTTTGTTTAATTTTTCTTGAAAACCTTAATTTTTGTCCTGACTACCTTCAATTTTTTCTCGGTGATCTTGATTTTTTTATATCTAGGTTTAATTTTTTCTTGGTAACCTTGATTTTGCTATATTTATGTTCAATTTCTCAATTTTTCTTTTAGAAAGTTTGATTTTTTGTCATGCCTTTGTTCAATTTAAAAACTTTTTTTTTCTCTAAGCAACCTTGATTTTTGTCATAACTCCCTTCAATTTTTTTTTCTTAACAACCTCGATTTTTGTCATAACTTTGTTTAAGTTTTTTTTGAAAACCTTAATTTTTGTCATGACTACCTTCAATTTTTTCTCGGTGATCTTGATTTTCTTATATCTAGGTTTAATTCTTTCTTGGTAACCTTGATTTTTGTTATAACTTTGTTTAGTTATTTCTTGACATCCTCGATTTTTGTCACATCTATCTTTAATTTTTTCTTAACAGTCTTGATTTTTGTCATGCCTTTGTTTAATTTTTCTTAAAAACCTTAATTTTTGTCGTAACTATCTTCAATTTTTCTTAACAAACTCAATTTTTGTTATGCCTTTGTTTCATTTTTCTTGAAAACCTTAATTTTTTCTCATAACTATCTTCAATTTTTTCTTAACAATCTAGATTTTTTATCATATCTTTGTTTATTTTTTTCTTGAAACATTAATTTTTATAACTATCTTCAATTTTTTCTCGACGATCTTGATTTCTTTCATACCTTTGTTTAGTTATTTCTTGACAACCTCGATTTTTGTCACATCTATCTTTAATTTTTCTTAACAATCTTGATTTTTATCATACCTTTGTTTAAGTTTTTTCTTATTAACCTTTGTTTTTATCGTACTTCTTTTTAATTTTTCTCAACAATCTTGATTTTTGTCATGCCTTTGTTTAAGTTTTTCTTGAAAACCTTAATTTTTATAACTATTTTCAATTTTTTTTTCTGGGTGATCTTGATTTTCTTATATCTAGGTTTAATTTTTTTCTTGGTAACCTTGATTTTTGTCATAACTTTGTTTAGTTATTTCTTGACATCCTCGATTTTTGTCACATCTATCTTTAATTTTTTCTTAACAGTCTTGATTTTTGTCATGCCTTTGTTTAATTTTTCTTAAAAACCTTAATTTTTGTCGTAACTATCTTCAATTTTTCTTAACAACCTCGATTTTTGTTATGCCTTTGTTTAATTTTTTCTTGAAAACCTTAATTTTTCTCATAACTATCTTCAATTTTTTCTTAACAATCTCGATTTTTTATCATATCTTTGTTTAATTTTTTTCTTGAAACATTAATTTTTATAACTATCTTCAATTTTTTCTCGGCGATCTTGATTTCTTTTATACCTTTGTTTAGTTATTTCTTGACAACCTCGATTTTTGTCACATCTATCTTTAATTTTTCTTAACAATCTTGATTTTTATCATACCTTTGTTTAAGTTTTTTCTTATTAACCTTTGTTTTTATCATACTTTTGTTTAATTTTTCTCAACAATCTTGATTTTTGTCATATCTTTGTTTAATTTTTTCCCGACAACCTTGATTTTTGTCATAACTATCTTCAATTTTTCTTTACAACCTCGATTTTTGTTATAACTTTGTTTAATTTTTTCTTGAAAACCTTAATTTTTATATCTATCTTCAATTTTTTCTCGGATATCTTGATTTTCTTATAACTATGTTTAATTTTTCTTGATAACCTTGATTTTTATCATAACTTTGTTTAATTATTTCTTGACAACCTCGATTTTCGTCACACTTATCCTTAAGTTTCCTTACAATCTTTTTATTTTTTTCTAATCAACTTTGGTTTTTGTCATATCTTTGTTTAATTTTTTCTCGATAACCTTGATTTTCGTCATACCTAAACTCAATTTCTTTTTCTAAACAACCTCAATTTTTCTCGTACCTTTGTTTGATTTTTTCTTGAAAACTTTGATATTTGTCATAACTATCTTTAATTTTTTCTTAACAACCTCAATTTTTGTCATACGTTTGTTTAATCTTCTCTAATCAATCTAGATTTTCTATAACTGTCTTTAATTTTTTCTAGGCAATCTTGATTTTGTACTTTCGTTCAATTTTTCAAAAAAATTTTTCTTAGACAACCTTGATTTTTGTTACACCTATCTTCAATTTTTTTCTAGACAAATTCCAATTTTGTTATACCTTTGTTCAATTTTTAAAACTTTTTTTCTTTAAACAATTTTGACTTTTGTTATACTTATGCTTTTGTTATACCAATTTTTCAAAAGTTTTTCTTAACCAACCTTGATTTTTGTTATACCTAATTACAATTTTTTCTTGACAACCTCAATTTTCCTTATACAGGTACCTTTGCTTAATTTTTTCTTGGCAACCTTGATTTTTCTCATACCTTTGTTTAATTTTTTCTTAACAATCTTGATTTTGTACTTTCGTTCAATTTTTCAAAAAAATTTTTCTTAGACAACCTTGATTTTTGTTACACCTATCTTCAATTTTTTCTAGACAAATTCCAATTTTGTTATACCTTTGTTCAATTTTTAAAACTTTTTTTCTTTAAACAATTTTGACTTTTGTTATACTTATGCTTTTGTTATACCAATTTTTCAAAAGTTTTTCTTAACCAACCTTGATTTTTGTTATACCTAATTACAATTTTTTCTTGACATCCTCAATTTTCCTTATACAGGTACCTTTGCTTAATTTTTTCTTGGCAACCTTGATTTTTCTCATACCTTTGTTTAATTTTTTCTTAACAATCTTGATTTTGTTGCACCTACTTTCAATTTTTTTCTAAACAACCTTGGTTTTTTGTTATATCTATGCTTAATTTTTCTCGATAACCTTGTTATTTAGATGCCTACATTCAATTTTTTCCCTAAGAAAGCTTGATTTTTAGGTACCTTTATTCAATTTTAAAACTTTTTGTCTAAGCAGTCTTGATTTTTTGTTATACCCAATCTCAATTTTTCTTTAAGCAACCTTGATTTTTATTATACCTATGTTTAACTTTTTTTCTAAACAAGCTTGATTTTTTGTTACACCCTTGTTGAATTTTTTTTTTCTTGACAACCTTGATTTTTATTCGCAGTCAAAGTAATTCTTAAAAGTTTTAAACAAAAATTTTTATTGATAGGTTATTCGTGTTCAATAAGCAGATGTTTCATAATAAAAAAGTCGTCTTTTTTCTTTATTATCCAGTAAACCGAATTCAAACATAGTTATTATTTTTATGGAGTATGAATTCGCTTTCTAGTGTTAACATTTTAATTGTTTCAAATATGAATTCAGTTCCAACTATGTTTAATCTTTTGGTCGTTTTATAAACTTTTAATAATAAGAAAGCTACCCGTAATCTCTGTAAGCGTGACAACGTGTGTCAAGTTCTCTCTCTTATACAAAAGCTTGGGTCGTATCCTGCTCATAGCGTATTGCGTTCCCTGATATACTCATGATCGGAGTTTGAAAATCTGGTTACCTTAATTTCCAATGTAAAAATAGAGTAAACGAAAATTTTTATAATGCACCTTGATTTTTATAGTTTTAACAACTGTATGTAAAAAGAAATTTTATTACAAGCTCGACCCAAAAAATTTGATTTCAAAACACTGTGGTTTCAAAACATATATTTTGCCAACTAAACTTTCTAAAATTAACATAAAATTTGAAATCAAATAAGGCCAACATACACGTAAATAAGATCGATTCCAAGAAAAGTCAGTTGTTTTTTTGAAAATATAATAAGATTTATTCTATCAAGTCCTATCATAGATAGTTCTTATGTCTAAATAAATGAACATATTGCAAATCGAACGCTTGCTCAAGAAGGGTTTGAAAAGCAAAACCATCTTTAAAAAAGTCTGTGCTTTGGATCAGTTGGAAAAACCTACTTTTCCGTCTGCTTACGTCATCAACTCGGACCCGAGTAGTGAACCTGGAGAACATTGGGTTGCGGTTTATTTCGACAAACGCGGTCGAGGAGAATATTTTGATAGTTATGGACTACCCCGTACATTGATCGATCTCGACTCTTACATGGATGCCTACTCCTTATCGGGATGGATTTACAATCGCAAAACCTTACAGGCGTACTTTTCCAGTTTTTGTGGTCGTTATTGTGTCTATTTTATTTTATTTCGTTGTCGTGGTGTACCTTTGCATGCTATTGTATCTGATTTTATGTCAAACCTAACTGAAAACGATCGCTCTATTTCTCGCTTTATTCATAATGTATCACAACATTGATTGTACACATATCGTTTATTAATAAAATAATACACATCAAGGCGTGCTTGCAATAATATCTACTTTTTGCTTTTTCATCGGTTCAGGGTTAGTCAAGAGTTTGACAAAGGTTTCCAGTTGTTCGTGGTTGTCTGATGGCAGGTGGCAGACATCGTCTTTTTTCACTTTTAAAAAGATGTAGTTGTTGAGAAGATAGAGGAATTGACGTCTTGCAGTTGGTACGTTTTCCACCACACAACGCAATTGGAACTGATCCACTGCTACTTCTCGCTTAATGATTTCCATGTTTTTTTGCACTTCACACGCAGCATCGTCCATGTTGGTAGACCAGAATAATAAAACTACATACTCTTTTGTTTCGGATTTGGGACGAAAAAGAATGTAAGGAAGATTCCCCATTATCACATCAACGACTTGAACAAGTTGATCCATCGAAAACATGACTTTTCCTCTTTTGACACTAATAATCGCTTTTCTCAATAGCGATGAAGAGGGTATCGGCAGTCCGGATGTGGCAATTTCTTGAAACTTTTTTCAAATGTCTCTTGCTGCACTTTCCATTTCTCTTGCTCGGGTGATAATCTCTTCAAACTCCAACCAACTTTCGTAACAACTTGTATAAGGAGGAATGTAGTCGGGGTACTCGATTTCGTTTGCTTCTTGATATAAATCGTCTGCTTGACTCGTATACGTTTCCATAATGCGAGGTTTCGCAAACGGGTCTACTTTTATAACCACTAAACCGGATATTGCGCAACGTTTTGAAATAGTCTTACGTCACACTAATCTTGCGGCAATCAACACCGAAAGACGCGAATTTTTTCAGAGATACATTGGGAACACAACCAACAAGAAGGGGTATCTTGAACGCATGCCCAACAAAGCACCATGTGTCCACAGGGCATGCATACTGCATTTTTTTCAGCGTTTTTACATTTTAAACATTTGTCGTTTTTTTTTAAATCTAAAATAGCATTTAGCAATTCTTGACGATTGGAGAAATTGCATTGATTTTTTTCCATTTGATTTATTAGCGCATAACGGATCTTGGTGTCCTCCACCCCAATACTTTTTGCGTATTTCACATGAGGATCAAACAGCATAAGATCCTTTAATTTTTGATTCCTTTGCTTTGCTGCCCCATTGTTTCACATTTGATCAAACAACATACTACGTAAGCGTTCGCTGCAATGGATCGAGTTGGATTTTTTATGCCTGGTCGATGCAAATCCGAATGTTTCTGACATACTTTCTCGACATTAGTTTACTCCTTGTTTTTTCAAAACAAATTCACACATAGGGAACCACTTTGCATGTTCGTACCAAGGATTGTCATGCAGTTTCCAGTAAAACAAACCTCCTCCACAATAAAAACAAAGAACACGGTCGCCATAACCTTTATAATAAAAACCTGCATCCACCATTTCACGTGGTGTTGGGCGCTCCTGATCACACCAAGAGGCAGGAAAGGTTCTCATGCGATCCTCTTTATCACACATGAGCGAATTTTGCGAGACAAACAACAAAACATTTGACCTTCCAACTCTCTTTTGATAGCTCCATCAGACGTCACTGCAGCACCAACACAATCTTGATCCATATTTTTTAGAATGATAAAAATACAAAAAATTCTGTTTATATACCTTCCGTTGTGGATTGCATCAGGGTTTTGTAATGACAATCCTTGGTACGAACTTGATACGTTAAAA